>ML662438.1:6646868-6844582 GCA_007570785.1 Antilocapra americana
TATGTTCATCGCCACACTGTTTACAATAGCCAGGACATGGAAGCAACCTAGATGTCCATCAGCAGATGAATGGATAAGGAAGCTGTGGTACATATACACAATGGAATATTACTCAGTCAGCCATTAAAAAGAATACATTTGAATCAGTTCTACTGAGGTAGACAAAACTGGAGCCTATTATACAGAGTGAAGTAAGCCAAAAGGAAAAACAACAATACAGTATACTAATGCATATATATGGAATTTAGAAAGATGGGATAACCCTGTATGCAAGACAGCAAAAGAGACGCAGATGTATAGAACAGTCTTGTGGACTCTATGGGAGAGGGCAAGGGTGGGATGATATGGGAGAACTGCATTGAAACATGTAAATTATCATATGTGAAATGAATCGCCAGCCCAGGTTTGATGCATGATACAGGGTGCTCAGGCCTGGTGCACCGGGATGACCCAGAGGGATGGAATCGGGAGGGAGGTGGGAGGGGAACACATGTATACCCATGGAGGATTCATGTCAATGTATGGCAAAACCAACACAATAATGTAAAGAAAAAAAAAAAAAGATATTAGCTAGAAAAAAAAAAAAGATGGTGCCTAATTCCTTTCCTCTTGAATATCCTAATGAATATAATGTGGTACAAATGATGCAATTTGATTTCTGAGGCTAAGTCACTGAAAGGATAGCTTCCATCTCTCCTGATGTGCTCACACTCTGGGGGAAGCCAGCTACATGTTATGAGAACACTCAAGAAGCCCTCAGGAGATGCTCACAGAGAAATAAACTGAGGCGTCTCACCAAGAGGCAGCACTACACTGTCAGCCATGTGAACAAACCACCATGGCAGCAGATCTCCCAGCTCCAGTCAGGCCTTCAGATAACCGCAGCCCTTTGACAACTACTGAGAGCAACTTCCTGACAGAAAACACATGTTTAATGTAGTGTTCAGACAACTGTTATGTAGCTGCTGTTGCTAAGTTGCTTCAGTCGTGTCCGACTCTGTGCGACCCCATAGACGGCAGCCCACCAGGCTCCCCCATCCCTGGGATTCTCCAGGCAAGAACACTGGAATGGGTTGCCATTTCCTTCTCCAACGCATGAAAGTGAAAAGTGAAGGTGAAGTTGCTCAGTCGTGTCTGACTCTTAGCAACCCCACAGACTTGCAGCCCACCAGGTTCCTCCGTCCGTGGGATTTTCCAGGGGAGAGTACTGGAGTGGGATGCCATTGCCTTCTCCATTATGTAGCAATAGATACCTAATATACTAAGACACAGAAAGGTTTAAGTAAACGTCCATACTCTGGCAGCAGGGAAACTAGTCAGAATGGACCCAGAGCCCATGCTCTAAACTACAGGCTATAATTCCCTCCTTCAAAATGAATCTTATTTTCTCTGTATCTCATTAGACTTGATGCTGGAGTCAAAAGAGATTATATAAATAAAATATCTTCTGGGTATTTACGTAGTGAGTAGTCACTAACTAGCCCCTATTATCACTAGAAGGAATAAATTCTTACAGAGAATCAACATTAAAATACAAACAATTTACAGAAAATTATACAAAAAACAATACCCAGCAGTATTTTTTAGACAGCTTATCATTTATTTTAAACTCATTCCTTATTCTTATCTCTGCTAGTCATTAAAGATTTCTAAGAAAAAAACATCAATTCTGTGGTAATTAAAGATTTCTACTCCAGACAGTATCTAATTAGTATCCTCTGTCGGCATTTTACTAATTAATTAATAATATATACACCAAATTGTGATAATTTTTTTTTTTAAAAGCAGTGGTATGGACTGAATTTTGTCCCTACAAAGTCACAGGTTAAAGCCCTAAACTCCAATGTGACCTAAACTCCAAAATTTGGAAGCAGGACCTTTACAGGGGTAATTAAGGTTACACAAGGTCATAAAGGTGAGGCTCCAAGACCCTCTTCAGATTCAATGCAATCTTATCAAATTACTATGGCATTTTTCACAGAACTAGAACAAAAAAGTCTTAAAATATGTATGGATAAACAAAAGGCCCCAAATAGCCACAGCAATCTTGAAAAAGAAAAATAGAGCTGGAGAAATCAGGCTCCCTGACTTGAGACTTTATAACAAAGCTACAGTCATTAAAACAGTATGGTATCAGCACAAAAATAGACACGTAGATCAATGTAACAGGACAGAGAGCCCAGAAATAAACTCACACACTTATCAACTAATCTATGACAAAAGACATAAGACTATGTAATGGGAAACGACAGTTGTTTCAATAACTGGTGCTAGGAAATCTAGACAGTTATATCTAGAAGAATAAAATCAGATCATTGTCTCACATCATATAACAAATAAACTCAACTTGATTAAAGATCTAAGTCTAAGACGAAAACCATAAAACTCCTAGGAGCAAACATAGGCAAGACACAAACTGCAGCAGTATTGTTTTGGATCTATCTCCTAAAGCAAAGGAAACAGAAGCAAAAAACAAATGGGATCTAACTGAACCTAAAAACTTCAGCACAGCAAAGGAAGTCATTGAAATAAAATGAAAAGACAACCTATTAAACGGCATAAACTATCTGTAAAAGATATGACCAGTAAGGGGTTAATATCTAAAATATATAAATAGCTCACACAATTCAATATCAATAAAAACCAAATCAATTAAAAAATGGACAAGAAGACCTGAATAGACAGACACTTTTCCAAAGAAGACATCCAGATAGCTAATAGGAATATGAAAAGATGTTCAACATCACTCATTAGAGAAGTGCAAATCAAAACCACAATATGCTACCACCTCGTACTTGTTAGCATGGCTATCATGAAACAGAACACAAAAAACAAATGTTGTTGAGGATGTGGAGAAAAGGGAAGCCTTGTACAATGTTGTGAGAGCTGGTGCAGCCACTGTGAAAACAAGTACAGAGTTTTCTCAAAAAACTAAAAACAGAATTACCATTATGATCCAGCAATTTCACCTCTAGATATATATACATCCAAAAAAACATCAACACTAATTTGAAAAGGTACCTGTAGCCCAGTGTTCACAGTGGCACTATTTACTGTAGCCAAATATGTAAGACAACTAAGTGTCCTTCAATAAATAAATATGTATATGCATATTTATAAAATAAATATGCATATTTATAAAATAAATATGCATATTTATTTTACAGCCATAAAATAAAAATGAAATTTTGACATTTGCAACAACATGGATGAACGTGGACGATATTATGCTTAGTGAAATAAGTCAGATAGAGAAAGACAAATATTGTCTTATCAGTTAAATGTGAAATCAAAAAACATAAAACAAATGAATACACATAACATAACAGAAACAGACCTGGAGAAATAGAGGACATCCCAGTAGCTACCAATGAGAAGGAAGAGAGAAGAGGCAAGACAGGTAGGGGATTAAGAGGCACAAACTATTACATATAAAATAAATAAGGTACACGGGTATATTGGACAGCACAGGGAATATAGACAATATTTTACAATAACTTTAAATGAAGTATAACATACAAATATTTTGAACCACTATGTTGTACACCTGAAACTAATATAATATTGCAAATGAACTCTACCTCAAAGAAAAACAGATGCTTAAGAACCTCTAAATAATCAATTTTAACTTAAACTATATAAAACAAATACTATTTTAGGACTCAATATTGCTTATGAGAAAGCACATTAGTGACTTTTCAGTCTCAAAGGACACTAAGCAAACACAATTTAATTAATATTCCCTACACAGAATTTAATGCCTTAGTCTTAGTACTTCGATGGTAGTCACTAACTAGTCAGAAAAGAATTTCTTTGGCTCAAAAGCATCAGGGCTTTTAAATATTGTTATTTATATATTCATATGCCAATAGTCTTAGAAATTGTATTTATTAATAGCATTTCATAATCAGTTTAGTATTATTTTAGGGTAGAAGGTAAGGACCTAGAATAAGATATCAAGGTGACAGTAATGGAGAAACTGTAAATATTTAAAATCTGTTAGGTGAAAAATAAAATTGCTATAATTCCTAGAAGGATTCAGTGTACTGACCCTGAAAGAGCTGAAGGAAGCGAGGCTGCAGCGTGGAGGTGATCACTCTCTCAGGCAGCTCCCTTAGGAAGAGCTTTAACAGGCTGGCCGCCGCACACACGTCCCCGTCTCGCCCCAGCTCCACGGGCACCCCACTCTCAAACTTCCACCGAAGCTGTTCCACCACCTTGACGTTGCCATTCACCCGGAAAAGGCCTTCCTGGGTGAGCCCTGAAACAGCCAAGATGACACACAGAAAATAAACAGAGGTCTCTCACAGATAACTCTAAAGAACAGTAACAAATAAACCTCAGTATAAAATTTCCTGAATAATTATCAAGCACTGGAAGGTTTTCACATTTTATAAAAATGTTTTCTTAGAATAATAAGTTTTCCCATTCACTATATATGAACCCAAAACATCATATATAATTGTTGTGAAAGCTGACCTCTAAAAATAAGGTCAGGGCATAACAAACACAGAACACACACTACTCTACAAAGAAATGTCATTCATATAATCTTCTACAGTATACAACAGAAATCTACTCTGGGCTCCAAAAACAACTTATCATTTTGAGGACAACTATTTAAAAAAGAATAACATGTATGTAATAAACTTAACTATATGTGATTACCTTTGTAATTATTTGATGAAGAACTAGTACTTCTTTAGTAATCAATAAATACAAACTGTAGGACTTAGAGACTGTAAAGTAGTTAGGGAAAGATCTTGGCCTTTAGCCTATTGATCTGTGATTATTAGTGTTAGCCGGGGTCAGCAGAGAAGGCTTCACAGAGAAGCCTCTCATTTACTGGGGCCCTCTTCAGTGTTCTATCCCTGTTTCTGAACTCTTAATTCTGTATTCTTTCTCTTAAAGAGGGCCGCAAAAGGATTAAGCATCACAACCCAAAAAAACTTGATCGATCCCTGACAGAGAGAAACCAATATATGAATTGAGAAGCTGAGAGAGGAGAACAGAGAGAAAGGTAGGCAGGTGAAAATATGGAGGGTTTAAGCCAAAGAGTCACGGGTTAATAAAATGGAAGAAATGGTAAGTATAGGGTAATGTATGTCAAGGCAAAGGGCAAAGACTTCATCATAATTTATCAATGGAGAATTACATGTGTTTGACTGTGGGAGACAACATAAACAAGGCTGAAAGACCACCTAGCTAGCTAAGTAGAGAATGCAGAGGGCAGAGAGCTTGCCTTAGGGTGACTCCAGTCTGTGTAAGGCAGTAAGACAGAGACCTTGGTGGGAACAGAGTAAAAGAAAAGACTAAAGATGATTTGGGAACTTGGTACATACAAAGAAAACAGAGACGTGGGGAAGACTGAAAAGTAACTTTAATATTTGAAAACTAGGAATTCAGGAAAAAGTACTGTAAAGAATGAAGTTGGGGGGGGAGGTGTTTGGTGGAAGGGTGGCAGCTGGTTTGAGGTTGAGGACGATGATTTCCAGCTCAGTGTGCTGGATTCAAGGAGACAAAGTACCATAGAAGCAAGTGAGTCAGATGGTGGAGGAATGTTGAAGGTGTGAGAAACAACCTAAGCAAAGAGTAAGCCATGGGCTCAACTCGCCACTCTCTTTTTGAGAGTCCAATAGTGAATTTCAGCCAACAACCTAAGCACTGAAGCCTATCCGAATTATTCAGAGGGCAGGTGTCTGTTTCTATCAGCCTTGGTTTCTCTCTCTTTCTTCTAACTATTTCTCTTTCTAAAGAAAAAGAAAGGGAAATTTATTTTACTTTGTAATTTGATAAGACATTTATGAATCCTTTAATTCAGCAAAGTACCCTGCCGTAGGTTAGGTACTAAAACAAAAAATCCACTATGAGAGAAAAACTTCAACCACCACCAGGATCCTTATGGAATTTGTCATCTGGTAAGATGTTTTTGTACTTCTACATATACACATATTATTGGGTTATAAAGTACTTGAGTATCAAAAAATGATATGAATTTTAGCTCAATTTTGACAAAAACTTGTGGAACTAGAGATGATATTAAAAATATTTCACAATTGGTATGGCTAGGCCACCATGTAACAGAGGAGACAGCAGGCAGTTTGTGAGCTAGGCAGCTTCTCGACTGGCCCTAGTGACTGACCCCCACCTCTTGGTAGCCATGCCGTGTGGAAACCCCTCCCCTCCTCGAGTGTGGCCTGGACCGAGTGACTTGCTTCTAAACAAGAGAATGTGATGAGGTTCCCATCTCACTTCTGAGACTAGGTTATAAGACTGTGATGTCTACTTTGGTTGCTTGTGTCCTCCCTCTGACTGCTCTTGTTTGCTCACTATGATGAATCAGCTATTGTTCTGTGCGCTCCCTTACAGAAAGGTCCACGTGGCAAGGAACTGAGGGCAGTTTCTGGACAACAGTCAGTGAGTAACCCAGACCCTCGGGTCAACAGGCCTCAAGGAACTGGATCCTGCCAACAACCACATGGATGACCTTGGACGTGAACCTTGACCCAGCCAAGTACTGATAGGAACGGTAGCCTCAGCCAACACCACGACTGCAGCCTTAAAAGAGACCCTAAAACAGAAGACGTAACTAAGCTGTGCCCGAACTCCTAACCCGTAGGAACTGTGGTAACTCATGCGATATGCCATTTGCTTTAATACTGCAGAGTATCAGTTACTACTGGGAGACTTCAGCTTAATAATTTTTAAAGCTTTTAAGGTCTGTTTGCTCTACAAAGCTTCATTCATAACTTCAGAAACATATTCTGGCATCAAGCAGATGGCACCCAATAAAAGAGAATCCCATTGCTGGTCAAGGCCCAGATTCTGAAGATACATAATTTGACAACACAGTCCTCTATCTACCTAGCTCCAGAGCCTGCTTTTGGCCCAGCAAATGCCCCTGGATCCAATTTCACAGTAATTTTCTAGCTTTGACCTGAGGTTCCCTCCTCCAACAAGGTTTTTTGACCCTTCCCTCAAATAAATGTACTTTCAGTTATTCAAAAATAACTAGCCAGCTCCAAGAACTGGCTTTAGTCTTAAAAGTTCCTGATCCCTGTGGACCTTAATAAAGGAAAGAGAAGCTACAAATAGAAGTCATCAAGTTAATGCTTCTCAACTATTTTTTTCTGCCCTGATTTCACTTGTCTATAGAACTCTCTCCCCTCAGAAACTTCTCTCACCCAAACAACTCTAAGGATACTTAATGACTTTCCAATCAGGACATGGCTATTTTACACTTTGGCAAAAAGAATCCATATAGTTTTTTAAAGTCCCTTATGAACTTATTATATCTACAATACCCATATGAAGTTTACCAGACAACACAATCTCTAATGTTTCCTATTATAAATTTTTAGGAAATGATTACAACAGAAACGTTCAGAGGGAGGAGATGTTTAAAAAGCTTTATGGAGTTACTCTCATACATTTGAGATTCTGTCACATTTGATTTCATGAGATGTAATCATAATGAAACATAAATTTAATGGGTTAACAATGCCAAAAAAATAACGCATACAGCACTGAAAGCTACGATTGAAGGATTTACTTAAAAATCTAATGAATACATGTATGATCGCATGAATGCATCAACAGAAACTGAACACGCCAGAAGTCAGAATTTTTCTTCTTAGCGCACCAGCCCAGACAGTCATATAACAATATGTATGCATACTCTGACATCTGGTGGTAAGCAGAGAATCCTACACTATTTAAATATCCCACAGCATCTTCATGTTAAAGTAGAAGCAATCCAGTAACACAGTTATTTTAAAATAACTAATCAGTATAAACATGATATGATTCATAACTTACCAGATTTTCCTTTGAATGGAAAAATACATGTACATTTTGGGGGTTTTTTTGTTTGTTTTTTATAAAAACCCAAAGTCTATTTTTGTTGTTTAGTTGCTCATTTGTGTCTGACTCTGTGCAACCCCATGGACTGCAGCACGCCAGGCTTCCCTGTCCTTCACTATCTCCAGAAGTTTGCTCAAACTCATATCCATCGAGTCGCTGATGCCATCCAACCATCTCATCCTCTGTTGCCCCCTTCTCTTGCCCTCAATCTTTCCTAACATCAGGGTCTTTTCCAATGAGTCGCCTCTTTGCATTAGGTGGCCAAAGAAAAGTCTTACTAGAGTGCTTGATAAACACTTTCTGCTCTAAAATTCCTTTATAATAGTAAGAGGTTTCCCTCACAGCAAATTGCTAGATATCTACATTTATATTAAACAACAAAATATGACTACAACATCTAAATACGGTTAATTATACAACCAATCATCCCTAATCCCATATCTGACAGAGTGCCTACTGTCTCACAGGTGCATAATAAACACTTGTTGACTTAAGCTATAAACCGTTAAACAAAACCAAGTGAAATATCTTGCCCTCAAACTCCATTTTGTTTTTGTTGCTTAGTCTCTAAGTCATGCCCGATGCTTTTGTGACCCCATTGACTGTAGCCCACCAGGCTCCTCTAACCATGGGATTTCCCAGGCAAGAATACTGGAGTTGGTTGCCACTTCCTTCTCCAGAAGGTCTTCCTGACCCAGGGATTGAACTCAAGTCTCCTGCATTGGCAGACGGAATTCTTTACCACTGAGCCACCAGGGAAGCTCCTCAAAGTCCATACCACACTTCAAACTTACAAGGGTCCTATGGTTTATTAACGTAATAGTTTCAAATATAGAAAGCGGCTTCTGGTTGTCTAAAGTGTAATTAACTACACAGCTTTTCAAAATACAGGGCAGGTGCCCATCAAGACCCTGGTTCAGTAGATCCGAGGTACTGTCAATGAATGTGTATTCTGAACACACATTCTTAACCAGGGTGTCCTTAACCCTGGTTAACAGTGACTGAGTCGAAGGACTTCCCTGGTGGTCCAGTGGTTAAGACTCTGTGTTCCCAGTGCAGGGGCCATGTGTTTGATAGCTGACTGAGCCCACTAAAACGTTTAGTTTTGTATTAGCTGAACACACCCTATTAAAGTACAATGAAGGGTACACTAAGGAGAAATAGAAGAAACGCAATCTCTAATTCAAAATTTGCCCAGATTTTCATACACTGATGGTGTGAATGTCAACTTGCTCAGCTCCTAAGATTATCAGTGCACGTATCTTTTGATCCATGAGCCCACTTCCAGAAGGTGAGTCTACAGGCACATCACTGTGCCCGATACATGTTAAAGGTCGGTCCCTGAATCACTGTCTGCAAACACCAATTCAATGCTGATCAGGATGTGACTAGCTAACACAGTGACACATATATACATAAAGTGTAACAGCATGCAGAGGAATAAGGAATTAACTGAGGAAAGCTCTTTATGCAAAAGGGAACCGTCTCGAAAATATACCGTTGAGTGATTTTTTTAAAAGAAGATTCATAAACAGTGAGCATGATGTACTAATGTTAAAAGGGAAAAAGAAAATACACAAATTTGCTTAGATATTCAAATATTTTTGCAAGAACTTAGCAAAAAATAGCATAGTAGTATTTTTTGGGGAAGGGGGAAATGAATGGTCAGGGGACAGGGTTTGGAGGGAGAGACATTTCACTGTACATCTTTCTGAATTTCAAACCACATAAATTTAGTAGTTATTCAATATTGTTTTAAAAGATTAAAAATAATGATTTCACATAAAGTGTTAATTGCTCAGTTGTGTCCAACTCTTTGTGACCCCCATGGACTGTAGCCAGTCAGGTTTCTCTGTTTATAGAATTCTCCAGGCAAGAATACTGTTGTGGGATGACATTCCCTTCTCCAGGGGATCTTCCTGACCCAGGGATCAAACCCAAGTCTCCCCCATTGCAGGCAGATTCTTTACGGTCTAAGACACCAGGGAAGACCAATCTTACGTAAGAGTAACCTCAAAAGGATATTATTTAATCATTGTTGGGTAAAAAGGTCAGAATACTGGTGATGCCATAATGAAAATATTATCTTAGGTGGTCACAGTTTGGCATCCAAATGAGTAACACCAAACAACCCTATTTAAGACATGAAATGAATAGTCTAGTGATCCTCTTGTATCTAAGTCAGAGGTTACAGCTTTACTCAATAGTGTGTAACTACATCCTGTCAAAGCTCTAACACCTGGCTTCAAGATTTTGTAGGCCAAGGGCCCATCTTCCTGCCATATCACATGTAACACCTTTGTGTTTAACCTGCTGAAAGTGTTTGAATGAACCCAGAACTGTTCTCTAAGAATCTCACCCTCCTACAGCTATCTTCCTCCCAAAACACTAACATGTAGGAGGTTAGAATGCCATGAGTCCCTGGCTTTTCTGTTTTCAAAGCAAAATACTATAATATTTTCTCATCTACATACCAAATAATCTGAGCAAATGGCTGTTTTTCTATTAATACAAAATACCTGACAGCCTTCTGTGGCCTGAACTGTCTGCCATTCGGACCCTGTCACAGCACATACACGCTCCTACGGAGGAAAGGTGGAACATTTCCCTGCAGCCTCCTCCTCAGCAGGGGCAACTGACTTGGAATCACACTAAGAGTTGGGAGGCAAACTGCGCCAAGTACAGAATTTCTTCCAAATTTTGTTTTACCTTTAAAAATACCCACAAGTTTTATATTCTACTCTGCAAAGAGTCTTGTTTTAGTATAGAAATGTTTGTTTCAGCATAGGAAATGAAGACTACAAGCTCTTCCCTCAGAACAGCTTCTTTCAAAATCTCTTAAAGTTTATTGATATTTATTATACAGTTTGGATTTCTCCCCTCACCCTCACTCATTTGATAAGCATCATTCTCTCAAACTCTTGAGGGTCCCTTGGAGAGCAAGGAGGTCAAACCAGTTAATCCTAAAGGAAATCAACCCTGAATACTCATTGGAAGGACTGATGCTGAAGCTGAAGCTCCAGTACTCTGGCCACCTAACATGAACAACTGACTCACTGGAAAAGACCCTGATACTGGGAAAGATGGAGGGCAGGAGGAGGAGATGACAGAGGATGAGATGGTTGGATGGGATCACCAACTTAATGGACATGAGTTTGAGCAAACTGTAGGAAACAGGCAGGAAGGGAACCCTGGTGTGCTACTGTCCACGGGGTCACAAAAATTCAGACAGGACTGAGCGATTGAACAACAACATTCTCTCCAGTCATCCAGGTTTTTAAGTCCTATTTTAAATAGAATAATTTAAAAAGCTGTAAAACATACTAGCTCTCACTAACAAAGAGAGGATATGATTTTCTTTTTATCATGCAATGTTCTATGGCGGTCTGCAATTATTTTACACAATTTTATCATTCCAAAAGTTAACGCCCCGCTCCCAACACCACCGCAAGGTTATACATAATAATTTCTTCAGATATTTCTGCTGAGTTTTGAAAGCAATCAACATATTCAATAAGTTCATGACTGACCTCAAACTTAAAGAGATACTCAAAGTATTCTGTTACGTTAAAAAGTATTGACTCTCAGAGGGAATGAGTCAAGAGAACTCAGCATTAATATTAAAACAGTGTCTTTTAGTATTTAACACTAGGAATCATTCCAAACTAGAAACCTCAATAACTAAAGTGATTTTTCCATAATAAGCTGAATTAAGTATTTTCCAAATAATATTAAACAGTCATAATGCTCGTAACATCCTTTTATAAGGGCAGGGTATATTAGGTAGTAATTCAATATTCTGATTAAGGTGTTTTAGGGGATATTCTAGTAAATGCATGATGAATTCACACTGAAACATTCTTTTGTAAAAACATCAGAGTCACACAACACGACTGGACTCACCATGCATGGTCAAGTACTCCACTATGCTCCCCACGATAGCTGGAACCCCGTTCTCGGTCAGCCCCTGCTGGTGAAGGTCCTGGAGACTGACTCCAAACAACTTGGTATAGGTGGGATTCCTGTGCTCGTGGAGTGGCACTGCCACTATCTTTTTCATGTCTTCTTTCAGCCGAACCGCTGTTTTACTTTGCTTAAAATAGCGTGAGAAAAAAGAGCAGTCAGTTATGTTTACCACAGGAGGCTGCATGGTTACTCCACACTCACCTGAGTTAAAGGGTAAGTATTGGAGGCTGCAGGGTTAGTGGTCTTCACTTATGAAGTGTCAACTCAAACCTAAATCCCTAACAACTCTCACATGCTGCTCAGTGTTAGGAATGGGGTACACGGATATAATGATCAAAAGAAATGAAAGATAATGAGAAACCTAAAGCCACAACTTAACCGTAACTAAGAGAGGGAGCGATACACTGCAGTATCTAAGACAGATTACTACAGTAACCGGGGGTGTGGCTCACAAGTACCTGGTTAACAGGAGAATAAAACATTTGTCAGAACACTGAAATCCCACGCAGATTCTATAATAGTAAGATGCTACTGAAAATATATCTAGATGTCATGTTAAGCTAGCTTTAATTTAAAGGACTAGAATATATAAATATGTAGAAGGAACACATTTCTCTGATTTGATTATATCTGAATATCTCGCTGATACATTGGCACATAAAATCAACTCAATTCTCTTTGACATTCAAAATGCTATAATCTCTGAAATACCAAAGTTTCAGGTAATCACAACTTAAGCAATTTCAACAAGACTGTACATGCTATAAATAAAAATGTAATTTACAGTTCATTCAAGTTATCACAGTGAAAACTTCATATAGGTTTGTTTCTTCCTTTTAATGGAAAAATTGTCCCCAAGGAAGTAATTTAAGAGATAAATTTTAATATGGTTTAACATAATTAAGTAAAGGTTTTTTAAAATAAAGCATGTGTCCTATGTAAACGTATGGATTTGTAACTCTAAACACTAAAAAGATGGCAAAAGGCAAAACATTTTATTTGAGGACAGGGGAAGCAGATTAGGGGGAATATACCCTCTTGAGAATGAATGAAACTAACCAAAGTGTCAATATTGTAAGTGCAGGTTCATGTAGATCTTACAATCTAAAAAGAGAAATACTATCTCCACCATAGAGATGAGGAAACAAAGATCAAAGAGTTAAGAAGTAATTTGGTAAACATCATGGAGCTGATAAGAGTTTCACCATACTCCAAGTCCATGTTCCTCTCCTTAATTTAAATTTATATTAACATTAGTTTGTATACAATTATAGTAACAAACTATGATAACTACTACATGTGACACATGACAGCTACATAAAGAAAATTCTAAAATTGTGATTTTTTAGTAGGATTTCTGTAGTTTCAACTTGATTTTGAATCTTAAAATTTACAGAATCACACCAACTTTCATGGACATCTTTTAATAGGTCACATTAGAAAGCCAGATTTCCCTAGTAAAATTAAGCAAATGTATTAAGTTATACACGAGTTTGAGCAAACTCCAGGAGATAGTGAAGGATGGGGAAGCCTGGCATGCTGCTGTTCCTGGGGTCCCAAAAAGTCGAACCCGACTGAGCGACTAAACAACAACAATAAAGTTGTCGCATAGATTTAGTATCCATTAATATTCTAAGTAAGGCACAGTGTTAGCTACTACAGAGTAGTGTGGGCAAGAACTGTCACTTCTGTTACCAAGGAAGTTATTAAGTCAAATCTGTAACCACTACTATTTTGGTGTGAGTTTAAAAACCTGTAAGTATCTTTCCAAAGAACACATGGAAAATTTCAGTCACCCAGGTCTATCTGGTGAATAAGCAGCCAAAAAGTAACCTGTAATAATGAAACTTTGAAAGCAGTCTTAAATGTAGCATCAGAAACAGCTGACAATGAGATCAGATCATACAAACTTTATCATTTTCTTTTTTAAAATTTTCTTTACTTTATTGTGTTGGTTTTGCCATACATTGACATGAATCCGCCATGGGTATACATATGCTCCCCCTCCAAAACCCCCCTCCCTCTTCCCTCCTGATTCCCTTCCCCTGGGACATCTCGGTGCACCAGCCCCGAGCATCAACCCTGGGCTGGCGATTGATTTCACATATGATAATTAATATGTCTCAATGCCATTCTCCCATATCATCCCACCCTTGCCCTCTTCCACAGAGTCCATGAGACTGTTCTATACATCTGCGTTTCTTTTGCTGTCTCGCATGCAGGGTTCTCGTTACCATCTTTCTAAATTCCATATATATGTGTTAATATACTGTATTGTTGTTTTTGCTTCTGGCTTACTTCACTCTGGATAATAGGCTCCAGTTCCGTCCACCTGAGTAGAACTGATTCAAATGAATGTTTTTTTAATGCTGAGTAATATTCCATTGTGTATATGTACCACACCTTTCTTATCCATTCATCAGTTGACAGGCATCTAGGTTGCTTCCATGTCCTGGCTATTGTAAACAATGCTGCGATGAACATTGGGGTACATGTGTCTCTTTCAATTCTGGTTTCCTCAGTGTGTATGCCCAGCAGTGGGATTGCTGGGTCATATGGCAGGACTATTTGCAGTTTTTCAAGGAATCTCCACACTGTTCTCCATAGTGGCTGTACTAGTTTGCATTCCCACCAACAGTGTAAGAGGGTTCCCTTTTCTCCACATCCTCTCCAGCATTTATTGCTTGTAGACTTTTGGATGGCAGCCATTCTGACTGGTGTAAAGTGGTACCTCATTGTGGTTTTGATTTGCATTTCTCTGATAATATCATTTTCTTACAGACACAACATAGCATACTGGTTTAGAGCTGGGACAGTGGAACCAGAGTCTGTTTTGAATTCCATTCCAATATCATTAGCTGTGCAAACCTGGACAAGTTGCTTACACTCAGTTTCCCCATCTATAAATGGGGACACCAGGAGTTCCTGGCATATAGGAATAAATGAGGTTGGAAGGAGCTCATACACATGTAAGAATGTGAAGAGTATCTGGCACACTTAGTAAGTACCAATTGTTACAATTATCATCACTATCATCCTTCTTCCAGGAAATTACTCTGATTTCTTCTCAAAACAATTCAGAGATCCTTAACCACTTCTGTACTCAGATGTTGGTGTGAACTAAAGACTGTGGTTGAAAAAGGCACCATGGTCAAGGCTTGCAGTTGGTAGATATTCTAATGATCTAATGATTCTCCAAGTCTCTCAATTTCTTAAAATATACAGGTATGACTTTTGAAAGATAAAGATAAAATCATTTTGCACATTAGTATCAAAATTTATTAAAATTTTTATTAGAAATTCAAAATTTTCTTAGAAACCCTGTCTATATGTTTAAAACCTAAATTAACATTCTTTCTGCTAATAGTCTTGTTCTTTTTTTAATTAATTAATTAATTAATTTTTTTATTAGTTTTGCCATACAATGACATGATATCGCCATGGGTTTACATATGCTCCCCCTCCAGAACCCCCCTCCCTCCTCCCTCCCTCTTCCCTCCCCCCGGGGAAATCTCGATGCACCAGCCCTGAGCATCAATCCTGGGCTGGCGATTGATTACACATATGATAATTAACATGTTTCAATGCCATATCCCACCCTTGCCCTCATCCACAGAGTCCACGAGTCTGTTCTATACATCTGCGTTCCTTTTGCTATCTCGCATGCTGGGTTCTCGTTACCATCTTTCTAAATTCCATATATATGCGTTAGTATACTGTATTGTTGTTTTTCCTTCTGGCTTACTTCACTCTGGATAATGGGCTCCAGTTTCGTCCATCTGAGTAGAATTGCTTCAAATGAATTTTTTTTTAATGCTGAGTAATATTCCATTGTGTATATGTACCACAGCTTTCTTATCCATTCATCAGTTGATGGGCATCTAGGTTGCTTCCATGTCCTGGCTATTGTAAACAATGCAGCGATGAACATTGGGGTACACGTGGCTCTTTCAGTTCTGGTTTCCTCGGTGTATATGCCCAGCAGTGGGATTGCTGGGTCATATGGCAGGACTATTTGCAGTTTTTTAAGGAACCTCCACACTGTTTTCCATAGTGGCTGTACTAGTTTGCATTCCCACCAACAGTGTAAGAGAGTTCCCTTTTCTCCACATCCTCTCCAGCATTTATTGCTTGTAGATTTTTGGATGGCAGCCATTCTGACTGGTGTAAAGTGATACCTCATTGTGGTTTTGATTTGCATTTCTCTGATAATGAGTGATGTTGAGCATCTTTTCATGTGTTTGTTAGCCATTTTTATGTCTTCTTTGGAGAAATGTCTGTTAAGTTCTTTGGCCCACTTTTTGATTGGGTCGTTTATTTTTCTAGAATGGAGCTGCAGGAGTTGCTTGTATATTTTTGAGATTAATTGTTTGTCCATTGCTTCATTGGCTATTATTTTCTCCCATTCTGAAGGCTGTCTTTTCACCTTGCTTATAGTTTCCTTTGTTGTGCAAAAGCTTTTAATTTTAATTAGGTCCCATTTGTTTATTCGTGCTTTTATTTCCAATATTCTGGGAGGTGGGTCATGGAGGATCCCGCTTTGGTTTATGTCAGAGAGTGTTTTCCCTATGTTATCCTCTAGGAGTTTTATAGTTTCTGGTCTTATGCTTAGATCTTTGATCCATTTTGAGTTTATTTTTGTGTATGGTGTTAGAAAGTGTTCTAGTTTCATTCTTTAACAAGTGGCTGTCCAGTTTTCCCAGCACCACTTGTTAAAGAGATTGTCTTTTCTCCATTGTATATTCTTGCCTCCTTTGTCAAAGATAAGGTGTCCACAGATGCGTGGATTTATCTCTGGGCTTTCTATTTTGTTCCATTGATCTATATTTCTGTCTTTGTGCCAGTACCATACTGTCTTGATGACTGTGGGTTTGTAGTATAGCCTAAAGTCAGGTAGGTTGATTCCTCCAATTCCATTCTTCTTTCTCAAGATTGCTTTGGCTATACGAGGTTTTTTGTATTTCCATACAAATTGTGAAATTATTTGTTCTAATTCTCTGTAAAAGACCTCTGGTAGCTTGATAGGAATTGCATTGAATCTGTAGATTGCATTGGGTAGTATACTCATTTTCACTATATTGATTCTTCAAATCCACGAACACGGCACATTTCTCCATCTGTTTGTGTCCCCTTTGATTTCTTTCATCAGTGTTTTATAGTTTTCTATATAGTCCTGTACTTTATTCTATCTTTCACTCAAGTACAGTCATTATGTTGTGTCTATTAACAGTGTAAATAGGAAATCTTGGCATTACAGCTCAATATTTTCAAGGATGAGACATGTAATTAACCTCACACATTTTGAACTGATTGCAAATTAAGCTGTTTACTCAATACAGATCCCTACTACACAGCAAGTTTATATATAATCAAAGCAATAACGCAACACTTGATTTATCATTTTTAATTGATAATCTAATTTAGGTTAATACTTTCACAAAGAAATACTGTTATAAAAAAAAACCACTATGAAACAAAACAGCTATATTTTCAGAGACATACAAAGCAGATAGGGCAGAAAAGTAAATCAACAGAAGACAGAAAAGCTATAAAGTCCAATTTGTATATTATTGCTGCTAAAGGCAAAGATGGGGCAGGAAACTTATCGCAGACATCACATCAGCTCTAGGAGGAGTCTAGGGAGGATCAGTAGGAACCCAGCAGGGTTTAAAGACCAAGGCGTTATTTAAAATCTCCTACAAATATGTATTACTTTAAAGATAGAACACACTCTGGGAGCTGAACAGGGCTGAATTGTGTAGAGGAAAAAGATACAGACAGTATCTATAGACAGTATCTATAATTGCCAAGAGGCAGTTATCAGGAAGCACCAGGAAAATTCACTGCCTAATAGTCAGTTCATGACCTTGGAGAGCAAGTTTATGAAAAGGCAGTAAAGCTCTCCTGACCATGTGAGCTTCTGAGAGAAGGTGGAGCAATGGGCAAACAGAAGGGCTACATTCAAGAAAATAGTCTTGTAGGAGGGAGTCTCAGGGTTGAAAACTTGAAAAGCTACCTTGGCCTCTCATCGCTATACCCCACAGGACCCTTGTGATACTGAATTACAAAAATCCATCTCACTGAAATGTGAGTAAGGAAAAAGGAACATAGTCAGCAAATAAACAGACAGTATTTTTAAAAGAATAAAGGAACATCACAATTTTCTTGAAATAACTGGAAAAATGTTGCCAAGAAACAAATGATAACTGTAACCTAACAAAATAACCAAAGTTAATAAGGATACCAAACAGCACATGCAACAAAGAAACTGTATTTCATTAAAATAAAAAACTTTTGTGCATTAAAGATACTATCAGCTGAGTGAAAAGACAATCTACAGAATACAAAAAGGTATTAGCAAATCATATATCTGATACAAGTTTAATATTCAAAATATGTTTAAGAACATATACAGCTCAACACAACAAAACCCATTTTAAAAATGAATAAACACTTCTCCAAGAATGATAGACAAGTGGCTAATAAGCACAAAAAAAATGCTCGATTTTCACTACTCATTAACCATATGCAAATCAGAACCACAATTAGACATACTTCACATCCATCAAGATGAAAAGTGAAAGTGTTAGTCCAGTCTTTGCAACTCCATTCTTTCCCTTCTTCAGGGGACCCGTCTGACCCAGGGATTAAGCCTGGGTCTCCTGCATTGTGGACAGATCCTTTACTGCCTGAGCCACCAGGCTGTCCCCCCATTAAGATAGTTACTATCAAAAAAATCAGAAAATAAAGAGCTGGGTAGGATGTAGAAAAATTGGAACCCTTATGCATTGCTGGTGATGATGTAAAATGATATAGCACTATGGCAAATAAAGGTTCCTCCAAGAGTTAAATATAGAATTACTGTATGATCCATCAATTATATTTCAAGTATATAACCTGAAATCAAGAACTAAAATAGGTGCCTGTAGACTAATGTTCATAGTAGCATTATTCACAACAGTCAAAAAGTAGAGATTACAATTCAAAAGCCCATCAAAAGACGAATAAACAAAATATGGGGTTGTGTACACACACACACACACACATAAAGGCAAACGTAACTATACTATGTATATTTACCTTGCTTTTGCTTATTTTGGAGGTCTTTCTATATTAGCACATATATTTGCTAATATTACACTATAAAGACACTATAGCTGACTTAATCTTATTTCCTGATGTTTAGATTGTTTACAGTTCTTGATATTACAAGTATTTCATTCAGCAATAAGCAATCATGCAAACATTTCTACATAATTATACAAATACCTATATGATAAATTCTTAGAGGCACAATTGCTAGATGGACAGGCTTATAAAGCTGTAATTTTTTATACTACCTCCAAGAGTTAAAAGAGGAGCTTCTTGCTACTAGATTATATGAAAGCAAAATAAATTCCCCTTTAACTTAAATTACTGTATAAATCATAAATTTTAATAAGTATTGACACATTGCCCTACAAAAATCTTTCATGGTTTACAGGTTGATTCATATAATATGAGTGCCTGTTCCCCATTTCATCAACCATGAGTATTAAAAAATTTCATGAATTAACTATGAGTGAGATTGAGCAATTTTCTTTGTGAATTTGCATTTATGTTTCTTGTTTGTGAACCTCCTAGTCATAAGCTCTGCCTAGTTTTAATTGGGTAGTTTTCTTTTTCCTACTGATTTGTAGGAATTTTTTTGTATATTAAAATAAATTAATCTTGTTTTAGTCATGTGTGTTGTAAATATATGTTCTAGTTTCCTTCTGGCATTTAATTTATGATATTTGTGTTGCACTGACATTTTCATTATTTTGCAGAAAACTTTACCCATCTTTTTCTTCAGGGCTTATAGCTTGAGTTTCCTTTGAAACATATTCATTGATCCAAAATTAATCTTTAAATTTACACATGTGTTATTCTAGTATTTTATGATTTTGACATTTATATCTTTGATCCATCTCTAGTTGAAAGAGGAAGATATACAGCAATTATCTTTCTTCAAGTAGCTAGTCATTATTAAACTGTTTTAATTCCTGTTATTTTAATATCTGATATGCTAAACTCTCCCAGCTTAGTCTTAAAGGAGTAACTGTAATAATTCAGAATTGTCATAAAATAAAATCATATAGAATATCTTTCCATAAAACACTCATTTTGAATGATAAATTTAAACAAAAATCTCCAAACTGTTACCTATATGAACTTATATTTAATTGTATAACACATAAACAATTATACTATGACTTGCTGTACTACCTCTTCATCAACCATTGTCAATTTATCGTTACAGAGAACAACTCAAATATGCTTTCTTATGATCTCTATTTCAGAAACTACTGGCCACAAGCTTCTTCTCTGAAATTTAGTTTCCCTAAGTCAGCTCTAAGATATGAAACAGAATTAATCAAAGTTATCATTATAGTATAGTCTTCCCTACTTAACTGGCATAATTCTTTCATGCTAGCTTGCACTTTTCACCACTGTAACTAAAATTTCCCCCAAATCTTCTGCACAGGTATTAACAAATTAAATCCATCCACACAGCCAACCATTCTTCAAAAAAACAAACCCTAGATACTACTGATTTTATCCATACTGAGTAGATACATTTATGTATCACTCTGTTATTCACCTATTTTGTTTCACTTCTGATTCTGAAGGGCAAAGATGAGAATTCTCCTTGCAACACAATTCAAATGTGAAGACAGACATATCTTTGTTTGATTACAAATCTATTCTTCTTCAGTACTTGGCTTATTGTTTAAAAAAAAACAAAGTTAAATGTTTAATCCTGTTTGAAATTTGATCTAAACCCAATGATATAAATAGTCCCTTCAGATTACAGAGTTCCTTTTATATTACGTAGTATTAAGGAAACCACCGTAAAGCAAGCAGATAGCCATGCTACAAAGATAACATTTTATGATGCTGTACTGTTCACAATATATTTTCACATTACTGTTTGTTTGGTTTCTCACAACAACCCAGTTCAGCTACTTAAAAGTGAGTGTCCGACTCAGTCATGTCCAACTCTGCGACCCATGAACTGTAGCCCACCAGGCTCCTCCATCCATGGGATTTTCCAGGCAAGAATACTGGAGTGGGTTGCCATTTCCTTCTCCAGATCTTCCCGACCCAGGGATTGAACCCGGGTCTCCCGCATACCCCCTTAAGACAGATGGAAAGTGAGAAGTTAAACATCTTGCCCAGGGTCATGTTGGGCAAGCCAGGAAGTGGCTGAGCCAAGACTCAAAGCCATGTCTCCCACCTTTCAAATCCTGCCTCATTCCAATCATGATGAGCTTTCCCAAACCACAGGACAGTAAGCCATCAGATGATGAGGTGTATTAGTTGTTTCTGATGCAAGCAACTGAAATTCCAGCTTGAACTAGCTAAAATAATAGTGACATTTTCTAACACATTAAAATACTACTAAGGAGTTGAAAGGAATGGAAGCCTAACTGGGTAGATGCAACGGCTCGTGAATGTCACCACTACTTGCCATTTATTGATCAATTAACTAAAAGCAGATCTGTAGGCTGCCTTCTCTCTTCATATCTGCCTGCAGCACTTGGTGTACTTAATTCACTGTTTACATTGAGTAGGGAGTGGAGGACAGACTGCTACCCTAATCATGGAACATATGTCTCTCTCTTTGTTTGGTTTGAGTAATTGAGGTTACAGCCAGGGTGACTGTTTGTTTACACATGTCCCAACTATCTTTGCATTTAGGTGGGAACCTGTGACTAGTTCAAAGCAATGAATCATGAGAAGAGTAATGAGTCACTCTCAGAGTGAGGTAGATAAAATGCATGTGTACCTCCTCTATTTCTTTCCTTCATACAATTTAGGGGATACATGCTAATATGCTAAGATAATAAATAGATCACAGAATAGAGGAAGCCTATATACCAGAGCCACCAGATGGGAGAGAGATTCTGACAACCTGCATGAGGCTCTGAGTAATCTACAAATTAATTTTCATCCCCCAAGCTATTGAGATTTCAAGGCTTATCTACTGGAACATGCAGTGCTAATTACCTGATTGAAGCAGATTACATGCCCACCTGAGGGAAAGCTAGGCTCTGACCAGACTGAACATCATCTGAGATGGAATGGATGTGTGGGATCTTTTGACTATATGTAACTTCACAATAAGGATTCATGAGACATTCAATTGCAGACTCAAACAGTTAAAAGTACAAAACATTTATAATTGTCCTGCTAATTCTTGTTAATAGAAAACTGTGCATTTACACAAAAAATACCACCAAGATGACAGATGCCTTTGCAAATACACTCTCAGATTCTTGAAGATCTTCAAATATAAAATACACCCAGGGAACTGCAAAACCTAGGCCATGACTGATCTGTCCTATGCAAATGTTTATTGAACAACTACTACTGCCCAGTCCTCCTTTCTGTCCAAATTGTTGCCTACTGTGCTGTTGTGTTGTGCTTCGTTGCTCAGTTGTGCCCAACTCTTTGAGATCCCATGGACTGTAGCCTGCCAGGTTTTTCTCTGTGTGGATTCTCCAGGCAAGAATACTGGTATCGGTTGCTATGCCCTCCTCCAGGGGCTTTTCCCAACCCAGGGATTAAACCCAGGTCTCCCACATTGCAGGCAGATTCTTTACCATCTGAGCCACCAGGGTTGCCTTCTAGATGACAGAAATTACGCTAAGAAGTTAAACAGACAGTCAAATAGTCCCCAAAATCTACTATCAAGGTAGCATACTGCTCAATGATGTTTGAGATCAGAGTACAGGAACATAACCAACATTTAAACTCAGGTATGCCAGGCTCCAAACAAAGCCCATGCTTTTCAAAAATCTCAAATAAAGCTTAAAAAAATTAAGAAATTCATTATGGCATTTAAGAAACCTAAATGTATTCTGCATGGGAGGAAATTGGTACCAGATAATCAAACTAGAAACTATCAAGAGGATATCTCTGATGGTCTTGAAACTCCACTCTTAAATATTTGTTTGCTGTATTATTATTTAGGAAGATTTGGTCCAGCTAAATGAAAACAAGAGAAACAGTAAGGAGAACAGTTAGAGCTAAGTGTTGACAGTACATAAGGACATAGGATAGCTTGGTAGACATATTCTACATAGATAAAAGATGAAGATGATTAAGAAGAAATGAAAGAACCAACTTAAGCACCTGACATTTATGAGACACCAAATATTTAGTGTCTTTAGTAAGTCGCCCACTGATTTTACCCATCCTGGCCCCATGCACCTTCTGCCTGATATACGCACATAAGGATTCATAGCTGTGCAGTGGTGTCTTAGCAAGTTACAATTATACCTTGGCACACTTGCCCCTGATGACAGATCAAGCTGCGCCGGCTCCAGACACACTCCATCGCTGAGCCGGCTCACACTCAATACTGGTCTTCAAAAATGTCCTTTGATCAAAGAAGGTTGATATGGCCAAGAAGTCAAGAAAGATAGGAAAGATGAACATTACGTAACACAGGATTGGGGCGTGTGGTCTTTTGGTCCCATTTAAACCCTTTCCAAGTAGGTAAACCTACCTCATCTTTTCCCCCTTGCTTTGCGCTGTGTCTTAGGTTGGTGCAATAAATCTACAACAAGAGTATCCTGATTTGGTCTGCAAGCCTTTTTGTACTGTGGCCTGTCTGCGCTATGTGTATAATAAGGTAGCTGGTAGCACCAGATGGTGAAGCTACAGGAGTGGATGTGTCCATATTAGGGGCAAAGGCTATAAAGGCTGGGATACCTCTCAAATTGTAGCCAGCACCACCAAGAGTTAGGGCTAAGTCAGGACAGACTGATAGCTGGGGCCTGACAATACCAAAAGAACTGAGCCCCAAATTCACCAGTCACTGACTTGGTCCCTAAACTCACTCACACCGCAGAACAGTCAAGAATAAAAGAACCTATACATAGATGCTCAAGGCCCCCTTTATTCATCCACTGGAACACCCACTCCCAGCCTCAGCCCACCTATCCTCAAAATGACCACACGGCACCTTGGGCAGAACAACTGGAAGGGCAGGGACTCTGAAAGACTCAGGGTTCACTTGAGAAGGCTTGAGTCATCCAAAAGTGTATTGAAAACTAGAAGAAACGAAAAGAACGCCAGTTGGCAAGTGTTAAGTTTCCTGTTCTGCCTGGGAGTGATTACTGAGGAAAAGTATGTACGTCACAGTAAAGAATCAACCTCTTCGATATAATTTACCTAAGTTTGTGAGCCCATTAGTTTTACTAACAGCACTAGCAATTTGGGAAACAGAAAAAAATCAAAAGGAAATCAGGACGAGAAAGTCAATAGAACAAGGAATTCAAAATCTTTAAACCTGTCTTCCCACTTCAAGAATTCATGCACACACATCCATACCCACACTTTACAAACATTTGGTACTCAATTATTTTGTCTGCAGAACAACTATCTTCAGTAACAGGATACTGAGCAGTCACTACACATGTCTAAGCAGCAAAGTTCCAAACTATTAAGTTTATGAGCCCACATGCATTGATTTACGTGACTTAAAGTTCTCACTTTTCTGTCAGAAACAAAGTGTTCTGATCTTCAATAGCCTTTTTTCCAAAAATACTATGCTTCAATTCCTAAAAATGTGCTTCCTCCTATAGTAAAATTGGGACACAGCACAATCAAAGACCAAGCTAAAGTTAAAGAGTAGGAATGATTAAGAATTATTTCTCCTGGGAGCGAATAATCTCTTAAATTGTACAATTTCTATATCAACCGTAAATAAAATTTTGTATATGTTTTGGATATAAATTAAGGAAAAATATGGAATTTCATACATGGGTTAGTCTGCATTTTAGTCAAGGTAGAGACCCAATATGTGAGACTAAGAGCAAGTAGTAAAGATCCAATCAAACAATCAGATGTCTGCAAATGTCAGGACTAACAGGTCAGTCTGCTGCTTCACTCTACACGTTTCCAACTCTAAAGTCTTTCTTTCATAAAGCTGGAAAAATGCAGACCTGTGTCTGTAGTCAAATAAGCTCAGTATTTTCCACAAAGAAAAATAAGATCTTCAAGGAAACTCTTTGGGGTGATAAAAAGATTACCTGCTGCATACCTAGATGCTACAGGCATCCAAGCATCGGAGCTGAAAGGAAAAGAGTTAGGAAGACAGGGACACAGGATGCTGAGAAGTTCTGGGCTGAAAACCAGGGAGTTATCCTACAGTTTCACTATGAAAATTCAATCCGTGGGGCTAGTGCTCCATCTGGTGGCCATTCTAGGCCTACGTGTCAAAAACATCCCAGACGTTTCTAGATATTTTAGGATGCCACCAGAACTACAACAAAAATACAGTTCGTTCTGACACTTCACTGGATCTGACTGAAAGGTGATGAAACACTAGAGAGCAGTTAAAGATGATAATACAGAGTAAGGTATTTCTCATTTAGTAAACCTCCAGGACAAATAAAACGCTCCTTGGAATACAGTACCAATTTGAGATTGATGCATATTTTCTGTGTATTAATTAAAAAGATTTAATTACAGCATTCTGTAAGTTATGTAATTGTAGATATATTCGGTTATTGCAAAAGGTTACATGTAAGCACCAAGAGAACTGCTTTTGTTGAAAATTCATGAATTTCAGCCCTAGAAATCTCCATGGATTTTATATCAGTGTTATTTATTACTGCTGCTGTATTATAACCAGAAGTTCGTATGGTTGGTTAAGGATTTACACATGTTTATCAATTTAGCTCTTTCACCATTACTTTTAGCAACCATGCTAAAACAAAAATTTTAGAATTACTAAATGAAAACAAAAATGTGAAATAGAAAAATGTTACATACATTATTGGAAGCAAAGAAATTGACAGTTATTTTAATTCTTTTAATTTGCTCTTAATCTAGGCACAAGATATTTCCAATAACTACAATTTAACTCATACTTAACTCAGAACAGAAAGTCTAAAATGCTGGAGAGTGATCTACATACAGTATGTAAGTTTACTTAATTGAGTAAACCCAGCACACATCTTCCTTCATGTGGAAAAAGAAAGTGGACAAAGATACAGAATACCACCCCAAATACTGCTGAATGTCCATGTGTATAGTTGGGAATTTAACTTAACAAATCTCCCCACACCTCCTAAGCAGGAAAAACAGACACACAGACATCTCCTCCAAACCAGGAGGAGGGCAGAGGCCTCTCCCGGGCCCTGGCAGCGTCCACCGAGACAGAAGCGGCCTATACTCACACAGATGGCGAGAGCTCCAGCCCCCATCTCGCCCGGCAGATCTGACGAAGACTGGAGGAAACAATCAAAGCAAGAGCAAAACACTAAAATTCCATTTGGTCGACATGCTCTGATGTAAAACACAGCTCCAGATCCAGAGCGCCCACAGAGAGCCCAGGGTAGCTCCTAACATTTTCGGAAGTGTAGGTTTGCTTCTGATTTGGCTAAACCCACATGGCTGGGAGGACTGCTGGAGTTGAAATCTGATCCACAGCTTCTAGGACTGGTGAACTGACCGAGTCACGTGACCTGGGTCTTAAGTCGCTGACATCTTTTTCTTAAACCTGACTTCTTAGATGCCACACACAGGCTTCTTCAGTTCAGAAAACACCAATTACCTTAACAGGTGGTGTTCATTCATTAACGGATTTAACTAAGTGCAGAAAGCAAAGGCACATTTGCTTCCATCGATACTCATCTCTAAGAAAAATTCACCTATTTACACTCAGGTTTAAATCTGAAGGCATATTCCTCACTTTTCTAAGGCAGAATCAGTTAAATTTTATAAAAATCTTCTTCCTTCCACCTTTATTCTGTCAGCATTGTTCCAAATGAAAACACTCTATTTAACTGTTACATACTGCTTCTAATTAGTTTCATATTATCTTACATACACTGGTGATAAACACAGACAACATGTTTCTAGACATCCACATTCAACATATGTGATTTATGGTCTGGAAAATTAGCCTCTAGCTGACTTTTTCAGAATTTTCTACCCCATATGCCACGTCACTAGAAAATCTCATTTGACAATTTCCAAATAGCGGATAGGTAAAATATCCATTTCATACAAGCCAGAAGGAAACAGTACTTTTTTTTTTTTTTTTTCAAATTACTGCTTTTCTGTCAAATCTTTGTAACTGGCACATTTAAGAGAAGGGTAACAAATATTACATGAGAAGTTTCACCTGACCCAACTTTAAAAGACTTAAATTGTCCCCAACTACAAAATATATTAATATTTAATCTTAAGAGGAGGAGGTGGGAGGAAAAGGGAAAAATTAAATCAGGTCCCGTTACAATCCTTTTCTCCAAATACAGTATTCTTTGTTTAACTGCAGCTAACCAAGAGCACCTGCAGAGGAGCCAAGATAGCAAATCCTATGTTTTATTTCCATAGGTGCACATGTAACTGCACAGATTCTACTCTCACAAGGCAGAGCAGCACAATCCCAAGGCCACACAAGGGAATGGTGGTGGGCAATGGACAGAATCCTCTCTATTACAAAGAATACATTTTTTTTCATGTCTACATTAACTTAGATTTTAATTACTCTGCTTCCCGTTCAACCATTAGAAAACTAGGCTGATTACTAAAGAAAATCATAACAAACTTTTTCTGTCTTCTTTTTCTGATTACATAAATATTGCTGGTCCATGGTGAAAAATAAAAAGATTAGGTCATCTCAAGGCCCATCATCCAATATTACCCAATCAATATGCATTACCTACACTGGGCCAGGTGCTAAATACCTTACCGACAGTGTATGTACCCTTTCTCCTAGATCATCCAATGGGGGAGGGAGGAGTTAGTAAAGAAACTTTTTGATTAATAAATGTAGAGATGCTAACAAAGAAGCAAAAGAATAACAGAGGACACCCAAAACATTTAACATATTTACTTCCAGGATCTCTTCTATGCTTTTTTAAAAATGTAATTTAAATCCAATTTCCTCATCATTTTAAATCCTAATACTTTTACTTAACATCTCATCAGATCCCATCTTGTTAGCACTATAAATGATTTTAATCATGCATAATTTAGTGAAAATGATTTCTCATTTTCAAACTTACATTTTTTTATTTAAAGATATGAAAAATCCTTATTAGTCATTTGTACTTCTTATTCTGTGAACTGTCTTTGATCTATTTGTTTACTAAATGGAGCCTTTTCCATTACAGTCTCTTTTATAGGGGCATTGTAAAGATCAATGATATAATCCATAAAAAGCACTTATTTTTATTACCATTTGCCAGGTGCTATGCCAGACATCCTGGAATGTGAAATCAATGGGGCCTTAGAAAGCATCACTACAAACAAAGCTAGTGAAGGTGATGGAATTCCAGCTGAGCTATTTCAAACCCTGAAAGGTGATGCTGTGAAAGTGCTGCAGTCAATATGCCAGCAAATTTGGAAAACTCAGCAGTGGCCACAGGACTGGAAAAGGTCAGTTTTCATTCCAATCCCAAAGAAAGGAAATGCCAAAGAATGCTCAAAATACTGCACAATTGCACTCATCTCACACGCTAGTAATGTTCAAAATTCTCCAAGCCAGGCTTCTGCAATACGTGAACCATGAACTTCCAGATGTTCAAGCTGGTTTTAGAAAAGGCAGAGGAACCAGAGATAAATTGCCAACATTTGCTGGATCATCAAAAGAGCAAGAGACTTCCAGAAAAACATCTATTTCTGCTTTACTGATTATGCCAAAGCCTTTGACTGTGTGGATCACAATAAACTGTGGAAAATTCTGAAAGAGATGGGAATACCAGACCATCTGACCTGTCTCTTGAGAAACCTATATGCAGGTCAGGAAGCAACAGTTAGAACTGAACATGGAACAACAGACTGATTCCAACTAGGAAAAGGAGTACGTCAAGGCCGTATATTGTCACCCTGCTTATTTAACTTATATGCAGAGTACATCATGAGAAATGCTGTGCTGGAAGAAGCACAAGCTGGAATCAAGATTGCTGAGAGAAATATCAATAACCTCAGATATGCAGATGACATCACTCCTATGGCAGAAAGTGAAGAGGAACTAAAAAGCCTCTTGATGAAAGTGAAAGAAGAGTGAAAAAATTGGCTTAAAGCTCAACATTAAGAAAACTAAGATCATGGCATCTGGTCTTATCACCTCATGGGAAATAGATGGGGAAACAGTGGAAAAAGTGTCAGACTTTATTTTGGGGAACTCCAAAATCACTGCAGATGGTGATTGCAGCCATGAAATTAAAAGATGCTTACTCCTTGGAAGGAAAGTTATGACCAACCTAGATAGCATATTGAAAAGCAGAGACATTACTTTCCCAACAAAGGTCCATCTAGTCAAGGCTATGGTTTTTCCAGTAGTCATATATGGATGTGAGAGTTGGATGGTGAAGAAAGCTGAGGGCAGAAGAATTGACGCTTTTGAACTGTGATGTTGGAAAAGACTCTTGAGAGTCTCTTGGACTGCAAGGAGATCCAGTCAGTCCATCCTAAAGGGGATCAGTCCTGGGTGTTCATTGGAAGGAGTGATGTTGAAGCTGAAACGCCAATACTTTGGCCACCTCATGTGAAGAGTTGTCTCATTGGAAAAGACCCTAATGCTGGGAAGGATTGGGGGCAGGAGAAGGGGACGACAGAGGATGAGATGGCTGGATGGCATCACCAACACGATGTACATGGGTTTGTGCGGACTCTGGGAGTTGGTGATGGACAGGGAGGCCTGGCGTGCTGCGATTCATGGGGTCACAAAGAGTTGGACATGACTGAGTGACTGAACTGATGCTATGCTACCAATTTTGGATGCTTATCATATGGTTTGACTATATATTTTGACTTGGAATTATCTCAAAGTATGGTAAAAGATGTGGATCTAAACTGATGTTTTATTTTCATATAACTACTATGGCCCAGACTGGTAACTCTCTCCAGTATATAATCTCTCTTTCTGGTTAATACTGGAACTCTTTCTCCCCCTGAGTTGTGGCTGAGCCCACAGTTACCCAGCTGGAGACATTTCCTAACCATTCACACAGGTAGACAGGGCCAAGTGATCAGATCTGCATTAACTGAATGTGTATGAATAGAATATGTGCACGTTCTGTGTCTTGTCTTAATAGAAAATCCCTTGCTTCACATTTACTCTCCCTCCCTTTCATCACAAATCCCCTCCCTTTCATCGCAAATCCCCTCCCCTTCATCACAAGCTGGAGGAGGATGCACCAGAAACCTAGCTTCGACCATGAAGAAGACAGATAATGTCCCAGAAGGTGATGGAGTAACTTGATGGAACAAACCCTAGACCTCTGAATGACCTTGAGGAGTACAGCATTCGTATAAAATTTATGTGGTGATGAAATAAGACTCCCAGTAAGATACTATATTTGAAGGTCCTATATGTGAATATACATGCTATTATATAAAACAAGTTTGTTTTTAGCCTAACTCATATACTCAACAAAAGGACTCAGTCCCATTTATTGGGCAAATTTTTCATTTCCCACTTGTGATACTATGTATACTATATGTTAAATTCATAAATACACACACACATATACATGTACATACTAGGGTATATTTTTCAGGCTAGTATATTCTATCTAGTTTTTATCCTAATTCTATATCACTTTTATAATATTTGAATAATTTAACTTTATAATTGATTTAACTATCAAACAAAAATAATCTTTTTTCATTCTCCATCTCTTTCAAAATTATTGCTCTTCTTCCAATTTTTAATGATGAATTTCAAAAGCATTCTGTAATATCAGATCAAACTCGAGAATCAAAAATTATACTTCCTGTTATTGTTTCTAACAGGTATATGCTTATCTTTCTATTTTTGGATAATACTATAGAAGGATGATGTAAGCAGGGAAAAAAATTTATTCCTAATTTCCATAACTTCTTAAATACCATTATAAAGTAAAATTAGTACCATAACAAATTTTTATCCTTATTTTTCTGCAGTGACTAGGTATCATTTGTTAAAAGAAACCCTGAATAGGCCATTTAACAAAAAGCACCAGAAGACTCTCTTGACTACAAAGTTTGTTTCTTCGTGGATTATATCTGAAATATTACTATTTTCCTGATGCTCAAATGAATGAAAGCAATAGTAGAGTTCAGTTAATTCCAGAAAGCTCTCTGAGCTGTCATATAGGTATATTCCTGATAATTGATTTATAAAGAACTTAAGATACACAAGCCACAGTCAAGAGATTTGCTTACACGAATTACTGATTCTCCCTAGAAAGGATAGAGGGATTTTTTTTTAAGTGCTTTACTGAAGAGTCTGCTCTGGTGGGCTAACTCCATGACTACTTCCAAAAATGCTGAAAAGGCACGGCCAGGATGAAAGCTGTCCTATTTTCAAGAAGATCCCTGGGTACCCTGGAGAAAGAGGTCAAAGTTATTTCACAATGGATGGCCAGGCCCCTCGGACACTGTCATTTAAATCACCCTTTGACCCGGGAAGATTCATGGAGGAAGTCAAAAGGACCAGGTCATCCTCCAATCTCCAAAAAACCTAAAAAAAAAAATGCTTCGAAGCCAATCCCTCTGATGTCAGATGGCAGAGCTAATGGATATCAAACGGCACATCTCTTTATTGGGAGTAGATATAACAGATGCCAGGAGAAGAGCAGTAGCCTGTAGACATGGTACCATTAGCCTCGTAGCAGGGACCGGCAAACGTCAGGGTGGCTTGCGGTGGCAGGTGGTAACTGCAGCATGAGCACTGGTGGCCCATCAGAAACGGGACAGTGGAGGCTTTCGGGGGGTCCAAAAAGGCTCCCGGCTGGAGTCTTTACTCCAGCTCCTGCCCTATCCCAGCCATTTCTCAATGAGACTCCCAACCTAGCCCAGGATCAATGACATTCAGCTAGACAGGATGTCAGAAGTCAGCCAGTCAGCAACTATTTAGTATTTATATACTCTGTCAGACAGAAGCGCTCAGATATTGTGGTGTTTGGATCCCTCACAGTGGATGCACTTGTTCTATATCAGGGTCAGCAAACTAGCCTGTGTGCCAAATACAGCTTTGTTGCTGTCATTGTTTAGTTGCTCAACTGTGTCCAACTCTCTTGTGAGCCCAAGGACTGCAGCCTGCCCAGCTCCTATCCATGGGATTTCCCAGGCAAGAATACTGGAGTGGGTTGCCACTTCCTTCTTCAGGTGATTGAACCCGTGTCTCCTGAGTCTCCCGCACTGGCAGGCAGATTTTTTACAACTGAGCCACCAGGGAAGCCCTGCCAAATGCAGCTACTCTAGACCAAATCTGGTCCGTGCATCTGTTTACATATGCACATGGACACCCCGGCAGTAGCAGTACCATGGAAGAACTGAGGAGCTGCAACACAGACAGAACACATGACCCAAAAACCTGAAATACTTACATCTGACCCTTTATAAAGTTCACTGACCCTTGCTCATTAGTGGGCATTAGAGTCCTCCCATAGCTACTGAAAGACGAGTCTATGGACTCTGGTTCCTTAGAAACAGTAGGAATGAAGTCTTTACTGGGTGTGTTAATTTGCTTTGTGACAACAGCTACATTATGTGGGACCAGACATATTCGAACATTCTCCTATGGATTTTCTGAAAGGTTTCCCTGAAAAAGGGCCAGTTTAAAGCTGAGGATCTCCTCTCTGTTCTGAATTTAGATGCACTCCCATTCCACTTCAGGAGAAAAAAAATTACCATGGTCCAAGGAAAAGACTGATTACTTTGTAGCCAGGGTAACCAATAACCAAAATAACTAATTTAAATCTGTTCAACTGGTAACCTGCTTCAGTAAACCGAATGGTTTTTTAAGCCAACTCATCACTGACATTCCATCACTTCTGGTTAATGAAGAAAGTTCTGATAACCATGCCTCTGAGTGCCAACCAATCAATAAACACCTTACTGGAATAACCACTCTCCTTCAGGTGATGCCAACACATCCCCAAATGGCACCAATTCTAATTCCACACTTCTGAAGATAGCAGTCTGCTCTGATCACAAGACCAGCATAGCTTTCCCTTACTACAATAGTAAAAAAAATTCAGCTGCTTTTTAGTTCAGGTTTTGAGTATTGATCTCATTACTCTTGGACGCAACCCAAAGCTTAGAAACCCCGAATCTATGGGTCATTCTTTAAGCTGCATTGTTTGATCTGCATTTGTATTACTTCCTCACTAGCTTCATACTGCCCCTTCTTCTAGTCCTATTTATAGCTCTGCTTCAACTCTCGGCATGCCTCTTGGCTGAGGCTAGACTGCTTGACATCATTTCCTTCTTGCCTGGAAGCCAAAGCAGATCCATCACACCAATCTCCACAGCAGGAGAAAATTAGGGCCCAGCCCACTATGAAGTTGAAAAGAGGGCTGATTTGATAGATATCTATGGTAATCCTCCAAGCCTCAGGCCTGGGAAGCAAGAGAACAGTCACATTTTCTTTTTTTTAATTGAGGTATAATCAAAAAGTGGGCCAAAGAACTTAACAGACATTTCTCCAAAGACATAAAAATGGCTAACAAACACATGAAAAGATGCTCAACATAACTCATTATCAGAGAAATGCAAATCAAAACCACAATGAGGTACCACTTTACACCAGTCAGAATGGCTGCCATCCAAAAGTCTACAAGCAATAAATGCTGGAGAGGATGTGGAGAAAAGGGAACCCTCTTACACTGTTGGTGGGAATGCAAACTAGTACAGCCACTGTGGAAAACAGTGTGGAGATTCCTTGAAAAACTGCAAATAGAACTGCCATATGACCCAGCAATCCCACTGCTGGGCATACACACCGAGGAAACCAAAATTGAAAGAGACACATGTACCCCAATGTTCATCGCCGCATTGTTTACAATAGCCAGGACATGGAAGCAACCTAGATGCCCATCAACTGATGAATGGATAAGAAAGCTGTGGTACATATACACAATGGAATATTACTCAGCATTAAAAAAAAATTCATTTGAATCAATTCTACTCAGGTGGATGGAACTGGAGCCTATTATCCAGAGTGAAGTAAGCCAGAAGGAAAAACAACAATACAGTATACTAACACATATATACGGAATTTAGAAGGATGGTAATGAGAACCCTGCATGCAAGACAGCAAAAGGAACGCAGATGTATAGAACAGACTCGTGGACTCTGTGGAAGAGGGCAAGGGTGGGATGATATGGGAGAATGGCATTGAAACATGTTAATTATCATATGTGAAATCAATTGCCAGCCCAGGGTTGATGCTCGGGGCTGGTGCACCTGGATGACCCAGGGGGAGGGAATCGGGAGGGAGGAGGGAGGGGGGTTCTGGAGGGGGAGCATATGTAAACCCATGGCAGTTTCATGTCATTGTATGGAAAAACCAACACAATAAAGAAAATTTAAAAAAAAATTGAGGTATAGGTGATTAACAACATTATATATTACAAGTGTACAACAAAATGATTCACAACTCTAAAGGTTATACTCCATTTATAGTTACTATGAAATATTGGCAATATTCCCTGTGTTGTACAATATATCCTCATAGCTTATTTTATACTCAATTTTTTGGAAAAGTTTTACTTTCCCAATAAATTTGTTAAAGCCATAATTCAACTTTTCAATTTCACAAGCACTTACATACAATGCATAATGTGTACCTTATTAATATTCTAGGAATTATGGCTAAAGAGATGTACAGGAAATGGTGTATTACTTGAACTATGAAGTATTTGTAAAAATATTTAGGATATCAATCGCACAATTTGTGAAGGTGTTCTGTTTGACCATTTTGTATCACTTCCATACTGATTTGAAAGGCCATGGACCTGCACATGGGTGAGAATATGGGATGGACAAAAGTGACTGGAGCTAGACCATCAAGAATGCAGGTGTTGAGCTGACTTATACAGAGGTCACTGACCAGGATGGAAGGGGAAAGAGAGCGCCTCTCATGCGGGTCTGACACTAATCGGAAAAGCAAGGGGTTTTAAATAGCAAAGAAACACTGGCTGGACCTCATAAACAATGAGAAACTACTCTAAGTTCTTAAGCAGAATGAACAGCTTGAGTAAACTTGCACCATGCTGCTGTGCTGTGCTTAACTGCTCAGTCATGTCTGACTCTTTGAGAACCCATGGGCTGTAGCCCACCAGGCTCCTCTATCCATGGGAATTCTCCAGGCCAGAATACCGGAGTGGGTTGCCATGCCCTCCTCCTTCGTGGGATCTTCCCAACCCAGGGATCGAACCCAGGTCTCCTGCAGGTAGATTTTTTACCATCAGAGCCACCAGGGAAGCCCAACTAGGGTCATATTCACCTGCACGTCTGATGAGAAGGTGCTGGGATAGGAAGGAGACTCCTTACCAATAAATGGACTCTGTTAATAATAATCCAGCTGAGATGAACAGGTCTTGAGTTCATATAGTGAAGGATAAGTCACATGAATTTTGTAGAAAAAACTCAACATGGATAATTGACTCAAGAGGCCAAAAAGATATCATCCTAGTCAAGAGAGGCATGAGAAATCATTTTAAAGTTTTGTTTTCCAGGACACTGGAGCAGTGCCTAAAACATGGGTACTCCAGTTTGCCTGGGAGAGTTTCAATTTATGTTTGCTGACTTAATGTAATTATTAATAGGGTTCCCTTTTACTCTTAAAAGTGCTCTGGGAAAGCTGAGGCTAAGGGAGGTACCAGCAAAGGTGACTGCCAGGGTAATAGAAGGATCCTCTCCCCAAGGGTCTTAAGAACACAGACTCACCAAAGTCTGTCTTGCATGGGAAAAGATCTTTTCACTCCCCTCTGCACTAACACCAGGGCAAGGTCCCGTGGGCCAGTTCATGAAACGGGAACTTAAGGAGGGCTTTGTTGACCACCCCAGCACACTCTGTCTACTGGGGGGACTTTTTGGACTACTACAGCCTTAAGTAGCAGTAAGAAAGAACTGTCTGTCCATGAAGGGGGTTTTCTTATCTTCCTCTTATGCGCTGAATTTTCATCATCCCCATGCACTGAAAATACTATGAGTCACTGCCAGTGGTGATTCAATCTTCAAACTGGCTGCATAAATCCAGAACCACAAGAAACTTGAAGCTTTTTGTCTCTCTTCAAAAGTAATTTTGAATTCTTTCTCACCGTTTGTTTAAGTAACTGTATTAGTGAAGCGATTATACCTTTGGCCTCGGTAGCTTTAAAGAAATACAAATTTTAGCTTGGTGTTTGAAAGTAAGTTTGACCTAATATTTTAAAAACGGTTCTAAAAATCATTGTCCTAGTTGGGACTATTTGTTATACAGTGACCCTACCTACTAAGAGGAGATATTAGTTAGCTGGCAAACAACATGTTTGAAAAGAAAGTTGCATTTGATTTCAGGTAGACTCAAGAAGTCAGCATGAAGTGGGAAAAAACTTCAGTAGGAAATGTACAGTAGGATCATTTTCATAAACATCTCAAAGGTTGCTTCAGCCTCCTGTGGCTTCTTTTAATCCCTCCAAAGAAACTCTTAGCCTATTTAGTCTACCTCTTAAAAGTTTTTCAAATCAATTTCCTCTCTGTTCCCACGACCATTTTAAAAACTTAAATATTTTAAATGTGGATCTCATCAGTATCTCTCTGGTACAACTACATTCCTATATTTCTGAAACAGTTTGACTGTGTTCCTCTCCTGCTTCTTCTTTTTTAGGTCTAAGGGCTCCACACACGGGCTTCAAGGGTTCTGTGTTCATCCATCTAATTGTATTTGGATTCTGAGTGTGTGCACAGTGAAGTGAGCATCCAATATTTTTAACTTTTACAAGAATAAAAAATGAAGGCCTAAAGATGAAATTCAAAACTCCTTAACACAACTTCAAGGTTTTTAAAAATTAAATTCTCAGTTGTTTCCAACTCTTTGTGACCCCACGGACTGTAGCCTGCCAGTCTTCTCTGTCCATGGAATTCTCCAGGCAAGAATACTGGAGTGGACTGCCATTTCCTTTTTTTTTTTTTTTTCAATTGCCATTTTTCTTTTTTAAATTGCTACTGCTATTAAATACTTTAAACTCTAGTCTACTGATCATGGTAGGCTGGATAATAACAACCCAAACATGTTCACATCCTAATACCCATTTTGAATATGTAACCTTTCACGGCAAAAGGATTTTGCAGATGTAATTAAGGATCTTGAGATGGGGAAGATTATCCTGCATCACCTAATCCCAAGTTAGTAGAGTAGTGTTAGTCACTCAGTCATGTCCAACTCTTTGCAACACCATGGACTGTAGCCCACCAGGCTCCTCTGTCTGTGGAATTCTCCAGGCCAGAATAGTGGAGTGGGTTGCCATGTCCTTCTCCAGAGGATCCCCACCTAGGGATTGAACTTGGGTCTCCCACACTGTGGGCATATTTTTTACCACTGTGACACCTCTAATAACATGAGTCATTATAAGAAGACAGGAGGGTCAGAGCTGGAGGAACTGTACTCAGCTGAAGGTACTGGATTGCAGAGAGAGAGGAAGAGGTCACAGCCAAGCAAGGAAGGTGGCCTCTAGAGGGACAGGAATGACCTTGATTTTAACCCGCTGAAACTGACTGCAGACCTCTGACATTTTGAACAGTAAATAAAATTGTGTTAAGTCACTAAATTGGTGGTTATTTGTCATAGCAGCAATAGGAAGCAAATACACTGTTGCCCAGGAATTAAGTAAGGCTTTTATTTTCCTACTTCAGAACCTTTGTTCACCAGATTCTGAATTTACCAGAATGTCCTTGTCTCCTCTTTCCACTTGGGGAAGTAACACACTTCAATGCCTGGCACCAGTGTCATTAGCATTCCTGATGAAAGTTATCCCTCTGGTGGACCTATGCCTGATTTCAACCACGAATATAATATTTGCACATGGCATTGCTCTTGTTTGCAAACCTATTTTTCTAGATTGAGAACTCCTTGAGGGGTAGGGCATTATCTTATTCAATTTCCTGGTAAGTTTCATAACATAAATATTTGCACAATTAATGTATTAAGTGTGTAGTGAAATCTTGGGTTTCCCCTGCAAGCACTCTGGGATCATCTAAAAGTTAAAAGAAAGAAGAATTACATGAAAGTCATCAGACAAAGAACTGAAAAGTGTGACATGAATACAGCTTCTAAGGGATTTCAGAGAAAAAACAGTTCAGAGATCTGAAGGAGGAAAAAAGAGTCCAGAATAACAAATATGTGATGAAGTAAACAGGTAGTTAAAAGGTACAAACTTCCAGTTGTGAGATAAGTAAGTCCTGGGGATGTATTATATAGCATGCCAACTTTAGTTAATAATATTGTTGTATATTTGAAAGCTTCTAGAGAGTAGATCTTCAAAGTTTTCATCACAAGAAAAAAAATGCAACTATGTGAGGTGATGATGTAACTCAACTTATTGTGGCGATCACTCAACAATATACCCCATAACAAGTCATCAAGCTGTGTACTTTAAACTTACACAATGTTTATGTCATTTATATCTCAAGACCACTGGAAAAATAATACTTATATTTTATAAGAAATTAGAACATAAAATTATATTCTATAATTATATTTGCAAGCATATAAAATCTCTAACAGAAGAAACAAGGAGTACAGTGCTTATGGAAAATATGCTTATGGCCTTTAATATCTGAGTTTCTCATTTTCAACCTCGATCAGGAAGATTCCACTGAATTTTCCAAATCTTAACCCTTAAGTTAAAATCCTTAAAGCAGTTCCTTCTGATTTTCTAAAAATAAGAATTTAGTTACCTAAACATTTTTTACTAAAAATGTTTTAAAATATATGACCTGTGACCAGCACATTACCTAACTCATTGTGAGACTGTAATAAATAACATTTACTTAAAAATAATAAAAAATTATTTTTAAATAATTTTTAAAAATCCAGAAGAGTAAAAAAATAAATCACAAGCTAATAAGAAAATATTAACTGAATATAATAATTCCCAGAACTAGAATTAAAAGCTGTTTTAACTTGTGAGGAAACAATCACTAGTGTTTGTTTATTGCCAAAGTCTTTCACATTTGCTCTCATGTAGTTACTGCAACAATTCCACAATATAGGTAATATTTATGTTTATCAAATGAGAGACTGAAGATCAACAACGGTTTGGACTTACACAGCCAACAATGGACAAAACTAAGTTTCAAACCCAGGCTTCTCTGAGATTAGTATTCTCACAAATGCAATAAATTACAATCAGTAAATCCCTTTTAAGAACATACCTGATTTCCAGTTGTGACAAGACAGAGTGAAGATGTATTATGAACATCATAGCTAATTACAAGAAATAAACAGTAAACCAATATCCCAACTAAGAAATACTAAAGCAAAAGAGATTTAAAAAAATTACTAAGCACATTTACCTATATATATCACATTCAATCAACATAAAAAGAAAAACCATAGGACACAAATGCCATCATTCCCATTTTATAATGAAAAAATATTTGAAACTCAGAAATCAAATTACTTGCCCAACCACTGCTGGAGAGATGTACAAACAGAATCAAAACTCAAAATGTCACTTATTTATTTAACAATAAAGTAATTACTAAGAAAATATCATTACAAACAGTGGACTTTTTATGGATATAATTTATAATTGTAAAGCATTAAAATGCATGAACATACTAGACTATTATGGACTGTTAAGAAAGACAGAAAGAGCATTACTGTAGATTATTGTACATTCATGTGGCAGCTAACTGTTCAGTAGGAATATCTCACATTACTATAGCTCTATTTGTTTGTTTTGGCTTCTTGGGTGGCTTAGAGGTAAAGAATCTGTCTGCCAATGCAGGAGACACTGGTTCGATCCCTGGGTTCAGAAGATCCTCTGGAGAAGGAAATGGCAACCCACCCCAATATTTTTGCCTGGGAAATCCCATGGACAGAGGAGCCTGGCAGGCCACAGTCCATGGGGGTGCAAAAGGGTGAGACACAACTTAGTGATTAAAATAACCACAACAAATAATTTAATCACTATTTACAGATATGAATTGCTATTAAATCCTCACTTTATATATAACAATGTGTGTTCCCTTTCACTGGAATATGGTAAAACACCTAGTGGACTTCCCAGGTGGCACTAGTGATTAAAAAAAAAAAAAAAAAAAAAAACGCCTGCCAATGCAGAAGACTTAAGAGATGTCTTCCTCCTGGAGGAGGAAATGGCAACTCACTTCAGTATTCTTGTCTGGAGAATCCCATGGACAAAAGAGCCTGGCAGGCTATAGTCCATGGGGTCACAAAGAGTTGGACACAATTTAGTGACTGAGCAAAAAATGCATAGTGGTCAAGCAGTTAACTGCTGTAGCCTGAGATAAATCACTGCAGATGGTGACTGCAGCCAGGAAATTAAAAGATGCTTGCTCCTTAAGAAAAGCTATGACCAACCTAGACAGCATATTCAAAAACAGAGACATTACTTTGCCAGCAAAGTTCCGTCTAGTCATAGCTATGGTTTTTCCAGTAGTCAGGTATGGATGTGAGAGTTGGACTATTAAGAAAGCTGTGTGCCAAAGAATTGATGCTTTTGAACTGTGGTGTTGGAGAAGACTCTTGAGAATCTCTCAGACTGCAAGGAGATTCAACCAGTCAGTCCTAAAGGAGATCAGTCCTGAATATTCATTGGAAGGACTGATGATGAAGGGCAAACTCCAATACTCTGGCCACCTGATGGGAAGAACTGACTCATTGGAAAAGACCCTGATGCTGGGAAAGATTGAAGGCGGGAGGAGAAGGGAATGACAGAGGATGAGATAGTTGGATGGCATTACCACCTCGACAGACATGAGTTTGAGTAAGCTCTGGGAGTTGGTGATGGACAGGGGAGCCTGGCATGCCGCAGTCCATGGGGTTGCAAATAGCTGGACACTACTAAGCAACTGAACTGAAAGAAATCAATTTCATAGTAATGTGCAAAGACTCTCAAAATATGCAAAAGGGAGAGAATCCTTCAACTCAAAAGTAAAAAGATAAAAAGTGTAAGGAAGGGAGGGAGGGAGGAAAATTGGTTAGTTGAAGTCTCAATACTGCATATGAAAGGTACATCAGAAAAAACTACCTAAAAACTTGCTCTTCAGTGACTGTAGCAATAACAAATTAAAGTCATCTACTGGTTACAAAAAAAAAATTCCAACAACTGCAGAACAAGGCCAGTGCAAAATAATTCCTGTGTTATGGTAACAGAGGCTATTGTTAAATTTATCAGTCTGTTTCTTTTTAACATGACTGGAAACAAACTACCAGTTGAAGTGAGAAATTTTAAAAGTCCAGTCAGCATTAAAATGATAGATTTGCTAAATCCATAAAGTTTTTCTAAAAGAAGCAATCATGTAATTGCACATCAATTCAGCACAGTGTTGACAGGGGCTTTCCAAATTGTTAGCTGGTTCCACCATTACATCCCCAAAGGAAAAGAACACAATGTAGAAGATAAAGAAAAAGGGGGAAATAGAAATTTGTGAGATCCACAAGCATCATCATAGAGAGAAAAGGGTAGGGAAAAATATATACATATACATATATACACATACACATATATACAAATTGATATATGTGAATACACACCCATACGAAACAAAGCAAAAAAGGAAAAATATGAAAAGCCAAGGAAAAGAGATAATTATCACCTACCATCATCTTTCAGAATTTTAGTGCCAGCGTTTAAGTTAAGAGATAAAATAAATACAAATAGGAAGGGCAGAGTTAGACTCTGCCACTATTTTACAAAGGAAAAAAAGATAACAATAGAGTATATTTCAAACATATCTCCAAAAGGATGACTCTTTGAAGACTGTCAATTGCACCATACTCACATTTTATTAATATATGTTTACCATACCCTTCAGATACCTAAAATCAGGCTAAAAATCTGCCCAAAACGTAGTACATGCTGTGATTTATTCAATTGGATTAAATCAGAGAAAGAGAATGTGCAACTGTTTAGATTTAAGAAATGAGAATTTTCATGAATAGTTTTGTGAATCCCCTTATAATGACAACCATAGATACACAATCCACTCTTACAAATATTTTACAATATCATTATATGTGTATGAATTAATTTGGCCTTTTGCACTGTCGCTGTCTTTTAGTTTCTTTCAAAGTCTCTTTTCTTAAGAAGTTGAGAGAGTGCAAGTATTTCCTTCTAGTCAAAAGATTTAAGAAATAAAATCACAGCTAATATTTATACTTAGTGCAGACTGATACTTTGCAGAGCAATTTCTATTTCAGTTCATCCTTATAACAAAACCAAAGTCAGTATGATTTTTAGTCTTATTTTCCATACAAGAAAGAACCTATACATAACCAGCTGGAGATTTCAGGACTGCTAGGTGGCAAACCAGAGACTGTTTCCAGAACACATAAGGTTTACACTAAGATGTACTGCCTGTCTGATCTCTTACTTTTATTGTTTACACGCTTCTAAAACAATGGTTGAGATAACTGTAATATAGAAAAAGAATTACCATTAAAACATTAAAACTAAAAAGAACACAATGAATGGATAAGAGAAGGAAAAACATCAGAAATTCAAAAGGAGTTAGCTATAGCAATTTAACACAAACCAAAGCTCATAGATTTGTTCAAGTCAGTGCTGAAATGGACATATCTAGTTCCTGTGTCAGATAAAAGGAAGCCTAATTTCATCCAGAAGTCATAATTTTTTCTTCTGACATTAAAGATGGCTAGACTTTATCACAAGAATCCTTTAGTGTCTGCATATCATGAGAAGTATTGTCCACATCAGTTGGGCTAAATACAGAGTTGTTCCTCAGCAAGTTCTTTATGTCTCCCCTCTAGGAAAGCCAGGCTTCCTTGGTAGCTCAGCTAGTAAAGAACCCACCTGTAATGCAGGAGATCCAGGTTCAGTTCTTGGGTCACGACGATCCCCTGGAGAAGGGATAGGCTACCCACTCCAGTATTCATGGGCTTCCCTGGGGGCTCAGATAGTAAAGAATCCACCTGCAATGCTGGAGATCTGGGTTTGATTCCTAGGTTGGGAAGATCTCCTGGAGAAGGGCATGGCAACCCACTCTAGTATTCTTGCCTGGAGAATCCTATGGACAGAGGAGCCTGGTGGGCTACAGTCCACGGACTCACAAAGAGTCGGACATGACTGAGTGACTAAGAACAGCCAGGAAAGCCAGTGGAAGAACAGTAAATTGTAATACTTTAAACTTATTATTGTAATTCTATTATGATCTAATTAAAAACTGAACTAAGGATCTGAATAGACGGCGCTGCAAAAAAAGATATACAATTGGTAAATATAAGCCCATCAAGTGATGCTCCAATGAGCCATCAGGGAAATACAAGGCAAAACCACAACCGGATACCACTTGACACCTGCTGGAATGTCCCTTCAAAGTTCCTAGGCTGAAATCCTAATGCCCAATATGACAGCCTGAGGTGGCAAGACCTTCAGAGTGTGCTTAGGTTGTGAGGGTGGAGCCTTCATTATTAGGTTCTAATAGAAGAGACCGACAGAGATCCCCCACCCCCTCCACCAAGTGGGTGACATGACAAGAAAGCATCTATCAACCAGAAAGTCAGCCCTAACCAGCCAACAGGCCGAATCTGCCAGCACCATGATTCGAGACCTGTCAGCCTCCAGAACTGTGAGAAATAACTTTCTGCTGTGTATAAGCTACCTGATCTGTGGTGTTTTGTTACAGCAGTCTGAATAAAATTGAGTCCTCACACACTATAAGATGATGAACTGCTTTAGAAAATAGCTCCTCAAAGGGTTATACATAAGGTTACCACATGAACTAGCAACTCCAATCTGTGGTACACCTCAGAGAAATGAATACATATGTCCACACAAAAACGTGTACTTGGATGTTCACAACAGCATTATTCATAATAGTTAAACAGTGGAAACAACCTAAATGCCCATCAACTGACAGATAGGTGAAACATAGTATATCCATATAACAAGTATTCAGTAATAAATTGATGTAGTGACACATGCTACAACAAGATTAAACTTGCAAACATTTAGTTAAATGAAAATAAGCCAGCCACAAAGGACACATGCTGTATGATTTCATTTATATGAAATACCTAGAAAAGGCAAATCCATAAAGACCAGTGGTTGCCAAGGGCTGAGGAAGAGGACAGAGGGATGGAGGGAAAGGGAGTATTCTTTGAGTGATTAAAATTTCTAGAATTGATCAAAACTGAGTTCCATGAACACCATCATGAGGCGTTAATAACTATCATCTTCAAGCATAAGGGAGTCTCATAAGGTTGAACTACAATGCCTATCCAGTTGCATTAGGGATAGCTTCAAGGTTGAACGAATTAATAACTATTAAACTTTTTTGAATCTTGGAGCCTTTGAGTATGGTTTGAAAGCTTTGAACAAGGTAAGTATGGTGTTACCCTGAGAAATGTAATTAATTTCGTAGACATTAGAGAAGGCTTCTCCATGACTGCAATCTGCCTGAACAGAAAATCTCACCAGGAAAGAAGAGGAAAGCTATGTTACCACAAAAATGACCAAATACCCTCCTCTCCAGGTTAGCAAGAGTGACTACTGCTTCTTCTCCAAGGACTCTAGCCAGTTCCTCTGGCTTCTGGAGTAAAAATTAAGATGCCTAATAACCAAATTGCCTCTGCTTTCTAACAGCACCCATCCAAGAACAGGCCCTTCACTTCCTTTAAACCTCTCTAAAAATCACCTTACCCAAATCCTATAATAAGCTCTACCTGACTCCCTCTTTTCTGAGAGTCTCTGGGCAGCAGTAAGCCCAACTGGGCAAAGATGTCTTTCTGATGGTATTTGGTTGATTAGAATCAACAATATCTAAAATATTTATAATGTGTTAATAAACACATGTATAAAATTTAATGTACATTATAACTTCAAATTCTTACTGAAATATGCATATACATACACACATTACATATGTAATAATTACACTGATGAAAGAGGATGGATACACACCAAAATATTAAGTGTAGTTACTTCTGAATATTGGTTTGACTCTTTCCCTTTTTGTTTTTCTGTATTTTATGTTTTCCTTCAAATATTGCATATAATTCAAGAAGGTAGGATGGGAAGAGAAAAGAAAAACTCTCCCAAAAGAATATGTTTTAAGAGAGGAATCTCATTCACAGTGGTTGTCAACATATAATAGGCTTTCAATCTTTAGCCTATTACAATCACTTGTGATGCTCACTGAAAATGAGGAATCCTGAGCTTCATCCTTGGAGTGGGTGTCAGAATCTGTATATCACACTCCAGGTGATTCTCATCCATAAAGTTTGAGGAACCCTGGAAAACTCAGCTTTGGGGACAAACTAGAACTTGAAAGATGTACAGATTAACAGAAGAAGAAGACTTTGTAGGCTAAAGAAGAAGAATGAGGGGCCTGAAACCATGAAGCTTCATTTGCCATGGAGAGGGAGAGGGAGGCACCGGAGGCTCTCAATAAACCTGATTTGATCCACCTGTCAGAACTATGGGCTCCTTTAGAGAACAGCAGGACACTGGGCAAGTTTGGAAACATAAGGTGGGCAGTATATAATTTCACTCAAATTCCCCACCCACACTGTTGACATCAATCAGCAATTCACTGGTTCTTCAATTTATATCCACAAGCTTTCCTAACTTTCAACATTTCCACCAGCAACTTTCCCTCTTCTGACCCTATTAAATCTTTTCTACCCTCCCAGGAACTCCTTTTCTTATCTGTGCCTATACTGACAATCAGCTGAAAATCTACCGCGAGCCAACAAAGAAACATGGAAAACAAAATTAAGTTTAAAAGCCCCTTGAAAATGAAAGTTGCTCAGTCATGTCCAACTCTTTGTGACCCCATGGCCTATACAGTCTATGGAATTCTCTAGGCCAGAATACTGGAGTGGGTAGCCTTTCCCTTCTCCAGGGGACCTTGCCAACTCAGGAATCGAACCCAGGTGTCCCACATTGCAGGTGGATTCTTTACCAGCTGAGTCACAAGGCAAGCCCTAAAAGCCTACTGAGCACCTACACAACACAAGAGTATAAGTCACCTTTCAGTATCATAACCTTTTCTTTCTTTTAAGGAAAAAAGACCTTCCAATGAGCAATCTGACCTCACACTTGTGTCAAGAAATTTAAGTGGGAAAGTGCTCCCACCTTTAACTATTTAAAAGAAAAATTTTATAGTAAAAATGAATAATTTAAGCTTTTGTCTATAATATACAGTAAAATAACTTTACAGCTCAAAAGAGACTTCAAAGTACAAACTTCCATTTTAGTGATGACTGCTTCTTCTCCAGTGAGGACTCCAGCCTATTCCTCTGGCTTCTGGGGTAAAAATGAAGATGCCTAATAGCCAAATTGCCTCTGCTTTCTAATAGCACCCAACTGAGAACAAACCCTTCACTTTCTTTAAACCCCTTTAAAAATCACCTTACCCAAATCCTATAATAAGTTTTACCTGACTCCCAGCTTGAGCTTGTTTCACAGCTTTTTAGCACTAAAACACACCCCCAAATTACTTTTGAGCTGAAAATTCCCCTTAATAGTTTATGTTCCTTAAAATAGGTAACAGTACATTTTTTTGAAAGTGACACATTTCCCATTGGCAGTAAAATTTTCAATTAACAGAGAAATACTACTTGATATTAAATCAGTTTAATACATATGGAATGATGTTAATATGTCTTCATCCTAAGCTTACTGAAGTAGTTAACTTCAGGTATCAAACAAAAACTTCCAAGTACATAAGGTTAGTGATGAACTAAATTGAAACCTAAAATGCAGCACCTATAAAGTCAAGAATTTACTCTAGAGGTTTCCTATTCTACTGCAATACCATTATGCATTAAGAATAAATTTAGGGCTTGTAAACGGTCAGAAACATAAGCCACTTTCAGGTGATCTGGAGTAGTTTTAAGTAAGCCCACAGTCCATAAACCAAATGCTGTGTCTGATGAACTCAGTTGCAGACTTAGAAGTACTCTCAAGTAAGAATGCCTTTTTGGTAGGTTATTGTTAAAAGTTTCATCTTAATAAACTGAGACTTTAAACTTAAAAAAAAAAACAACTCTACAAGTATACTTTCCTCTTTTCATGTCTTTGAGTTAATACTTCAATTGTGATAGTGCGGGCAGAACACGCTTCAAAGTCAGGTTAATCTCCATTCAACAACCTACATTTGATACATTCATACATTTCTTTAGGCTTTGAATCCTTGTACATAAAACAGAGGTAACACAAACTTTACTATTAGAAGGATTTAGGAGAGACTGCATATATGCAGAAGGAAAGAAGTACTGGTGGCAAATTCCACAAGGAGTAAAGCATCTTTTGATCAGGGTAAGGGACAACTGGAAAACAGATACAGAATATAAAATTGCTCTGTGTAATAAAGAAAGAAGAACTGTAACATTTCACAGGTGGCTGAGAGAGAAGGACAGAAGGGACCTTGAGACAGAAAAATGCTGGAGAGAAAAGGGAAGGACGACACAGAAAGACAGAGCAAGGCTGGGACACCCAATGGAAAGAACTGGCAGTAAGAAGGTCCCTGCGGCCAGCCAGTCTCTTAATAAAGCAAGGCTAACACGCATTCTATTTTAAGGTCTCCCTACTCTTGTACTCTAATGTATTGATGTATCTGCTGCAATCAGTGACCCCCTACCCCGAACAAAAAGGAACAAGTCTGTTAGATGAAAAAAATATTTTCTAAAGCTGTCTTGGGCAGACAACGGTCTCCTACAAAGCAGTGTTTTGAGGAAAACAAGAAATGTGGGCTATGTTCCAAATTTTAATTTACTCAAGGTGATGAAAAGGGAACAGCTGTAAGAGATAAGACACCACCAGCTGGAGAATTCAGCAGAAACAGAGAAGATCGAAGTGGTGTCTGGAGGAAATGACACCCCAGAGATAGACGGGGATAGAGGTAAGAGGCAGAGTTCATTTTATTTAAATATTATAGGACCAGTAGTCTGTGAGGGGGGAAAACCAGGCTAACTTCTGGCTACATGTAATGTCAGCTCCCTTTCCTTCTGAGGAATGAATAACATTTGATACCTCAGATACACCTGTTTTCACGCTTCTTATAACTATCACTGGAGAAGGAAATGGTAACCCACTCCAGTATTCTTCCCTGGAGAATCCCATGGACAGAGAAGCCTGGCCGGCTACAGTCTAGTCCATGGGGTTGCAAGAGTCCGACACTACTTAGCGACTAAAACACCACTACCACAATTATCAAAGAGGCAAACTTTTAAAAATGATACAAAACTAGCACTAAGTTTCACTTTATCCAATATAGTGGACCAAGAGCGGTTGGTGTGCGGAAGGGGAGGAAAAAGCAGACATTTGTCAAAAACCACTTACAACTTCGTTGTAACTAGATCAAAGATTCTCCAACACGTCAGATGGGGCAAAACTGTGATTTTGAGGAAGGAAAATAAGCAGTTTGGGCGAGGAAGTCAGAGAGTTAGAAGCCTTAAAATCACCTCCGCAGTAAGACTGCTCAGGTCAGCTCCCTTTTGAAACATTCTAGCAACAAAGTGGCCTTTGCAAATAAATGACAAATTACTATGCTACTTTTATGTTAACGAAAAGGGTTAGACATTCATGTTCAGAAATTCGAGAAGCTTACCTAAAAGACTCTTGCATTTTTTTCAAATTGTACAAAACAGAGTAAGAAAGGACAGATTTCGGGCGTGCCCTCGGTAAACAGGTGCTGCAGGACGGTGTAGCCGCTCGCTTCTCTAGGGAAGGCTCCGGGGAAGCGAGTCCGGCAACGCCGGCAAGGCACGGTCCCTTGCAGCGGTTATAAGGGCACAGGTGCCCGCAATTGCTCCATTCAAAACGCCCAAACAGAAACGTACTGTATCTCGGATTCAAACCAACTACGGGAGTCTTTGTTAAACTGCAATTCCCTTACTACTACCTAGAAGCAGAGAGTGCGGCGGGAGCAGCATGGAATTCACAAGGGAGCTTCCCACGGGCTCTCGCGTCTCCTGGGTTCCGTCAGTTTCGCGCAGAGTCGCTTCGACAGGGATACCCACGAGCCACCCAGCAGGAAGGGGACCCGATACGCAGTCTGACTGCCCTCGGCGGCGCCCGCACCCCTCCGGGGCTCGCTCGGATGGATGCTGCAGAGCTAAGCCCTACGTCCTCGCCTGGCCCCTTTCCCCACGGGGAGCCAGCCTCCTTGCCTTCGGCCAGCAGCCGCGTCCGCCCGCTCATACCTGAACTCAGGATTCTTGCTCCGGGCTCGTCCGGTCGGGGCAGGCGGACTGCGGAGGCGCGGACGCCCGGGCTGCTGCTTGTAAACACGCTCCACGTGCGCTCGCCCTGCCCCATTCGCACCCCGTCCGCGGCACCCGAGGCGGCGCAGCTTTCCCGCGGGCCCTTCGAGGGGGCGAGTTGTATTCCCCCTGAGAGTGGGGGCAAGCCTCGCCCACAGAGCCCGGACACTGGGAAAAGGGTGAAGACCAGGTGAGCTTGCACCGCTCCCTGCTGGCGGGCGAAGCAGTCTGCAGGTTGGAGCAGCCCGGCCCTCAGCTGAACCCACGCGGCGCCCGGAGACTCAGAGGAGGCTGGGCCCGCCTCCGCCCGCCCACGCGCACGAGACCCCGCCCCCGGGCCGCGCGCGAGAGAGACCCCGCCCCCGGGCCGCGCGCGCCCGCCCGCGCAGGCCCCGCCCCCTCGCCGACACAACGTTCCTGCGGGGGCGCGCGCGTGCCCCCTAATCCCCCGCCTTCCGGCTCCGGCGGCGACGCTCGCTGCTTGCCGCCGCCGGTGTCAGCCTCCCTCGGGAGACTCCATTTGCTCTCAGATTGGTCTGGTCGCCGCGAAGTCAGGCGGAAAGCGATGGCCCCGGCCCGCGGACTGGTATCCCCGGGGCCAAGCGCCCTCTCCCTCGCTGGCTGGCTTCGGTGGTGACATCCTGGTTGCTGGCGTCCACGGAGGAATCCGGGCTCCCTCTCCGTGAGCAAAGACGTCCCGCGTTTCTGCGGGGAAAGGCCCTCGCTAACACGGCTGCTCTCTGACCTCTTAATTTCAGGAGGTAGGCAATTCAGGTCCCGCTCCTGGACACTGTGTGTGTAATGCCCCAAAGCAGTGCTTGTTGTATTTAGCCATCACATTCAGAAGAGGCGTTAATTTTTTAAACACAGTTGCAAGGATAGGTGTGGGTATTGCCACAGACCCTGATATGAACGAAAAATGTTTTTGGTATTTTCCTTTAGGTTTTCGGAGGCTTGGAGTGCCTATACAGCCCCCGACAGGAACTGCTTCTGTTGGCCTACCGAGGATCACCTTTCACCAGGATTATCGTAACATCTTGACTGAGCCTTCCACCCCATACTCTCTACCATGAGTTCTGATTTCTGCCAATGAAGTTTTTTTTTTTTTTTTGATGCTGTCTTTAATCATGTGACACCACTTCTGGTCAGCCTTTTTCCTTTTCAGTTGCCAGACACTTAGGTAGAAGTTTGTGTCGTGTTAAAGTACAAAGTTTCTCACTTGTCCACTCTCACCCTTGTTTGCACTGCTCACTTCTGTTCAGCTTGCCTTCTGCTTGCCTGTGATTTCCATAATCGCTCTCTTGCGTAACCTGTAGCAGTCCTTGCCCCTGGGAGGCAGCATTCCGTACAGTGCACTGCCTGACAAGGACAGCAGTCAGGGGGTGAGTTTGCCCATTATAATTTCCTATTAAGTTTGCAAGTCCTGTCTTAAAAACTTTGTTCCCTAGCACGTTTCTCCAAATACGGCCAACAGTGGCTTAGTTCCTTTAACGTAGAGCCTCACCCATAGGATGGCAGAAACAGGTACACAATAGGACTGTTTTAGAGACCTTGCTAATACAGTATGGGTTGTCGTCACCGTTGAGATCACAGTTCATGAAAAGATCTTACACTTAGGAGAAGCAAGATAGAAGATAGGATTATTTGGAGCTAGTCTTTGTTGTTTTAAGTTTGTAAATTTTAAAAGAGCCAAGTGAAGAGAGTCACATAGGCTTGGCCTGGAAATTGGCCAACACACTGTCCATCTAGGTCCTAGTGGGGCAGGAAAGGGATCTTAAAACACCATTTTTTAAATCTCATTGTGTCCAAATCTAACTTGTTAAAGATCTTGTAGTAATCCTAAAATATTAGATACAATGTTGGGGAAACGAAAGCGTGTGGTGTTGACAATTAAGGACAAGCTTGACATTATTAAGAAACTGGAGGAGGGCATCTCTTTCAAAAAACTTTCTGTGGTATATGGAATTGGTGAATCCACAGTTCGTGATATCAAAAAGAACAAAGAAAGGATAATAAACTATGCCAACAGCTCAGATCCTACAAGTGGGGTATCCAAACGTAAATCTATGAAGTCATCCACTTATGAAGAACTTGACAGAGTTATGATAGAGTGGTTTAACCAACAGAAAACAGATGGGATTCCAGTGTCGGGAACGATTTGTGCAAAACAAGCCAAGTTCTTTTTTGATGCTCTGGGGATGGAAGGTGATTTTAATGCATCCTCTGGCTGGCTGACTCGATTCAAGCAGCGCCATGGTATTCCAAAGGCTGCTGGTAAAGGAACAAAATTAAAAGGAGACGAAACTGCTGCCAGTGAGTTTTGTGGTAACTTTCAGGAATTCGTTGAGAGAGAGAATCTACAACCAGAACAAATTTATGGTGCTGATCAAACTGGATTGTTCTGGAAATGCCTACCATCAAGGACATTAGCTCTTGAAACTGAGCAGAGTTCTTCTGGTTATAGATCAAGCAGAGAGAGAATCATTATTATGTGTTGTGCAAATGCCACTGGTTTACACAAACTTAATCTTTGTGTTGTGGGAAAAGCAAAAAAACCTCGTGCATTCAAAGGAGCTGACCTTTCAAACCTTCCTGTCACTTATTTCAGTCAAAAAAGTGCATGGATAGAACATTCTGTTTTCAGACAGTGGTTTGAAAAATACTTTGTGCCACAGGTACAGAAGCATTTGAAATCCAAGGGGCTTCTGGAAAAAGCCGTGCTCCTTTTGGACTTTCCTCCAGCACATCCAAATGAAGAATTATTGAGTTCAGATGATGGCAGAATAATTGTGAAATATTTACCACCAAATGTCACAAGTCTCATTCAGCCTATGAGCCAAGGAGTTCTAGCCACAGTAAAAAGATACTACCGAGCAGGACTTCTCCAGAAATACATGGATGAGGGAATTGACCCCAGAATGTTCTGGAAGAACTTGACAGTGTTAGATGCAATTTATGAAGTGTCAAGAGCTTGGAACATGGTAAAGTCAAGTACCATAACCAAAGCATGGAAAAAGCTCTTCCCTGGCAGTGAAGAGAATTCAGGCATGAACATTGATGAAGGAGCCATTTTAGCAGCTAACTTAGCAACAGTTTTACAGAACACAGAAGACTGTGAACATGTTGACCTTGAGAATATTGATCAGTGGTTTGACTCTCGGAGTAATGATTCAAGCTGTCAGGTCCTAACTGACAGTGAGGGTGTGGAGGACCAGGCCAGGCCTGCTGAGACCAAGCCTTCCAATAAGACTAGAAAAACAGAACTGAATCCAGAGAAGCATATTAGCCATAAAGCTGCTCTTGAATGGACCGAAAATTTACTGGATTATCTAGAACAACAAGATGACATGCTTCTGTCTGATAAACTGGTATTACGAAGGCTTCGAACAATAATAAGAAGAAAACAGAAGATCCAGAATAACAAAAGTCATTAATAATGCTCTTAAGAGTTTCAGTGTGTTTGCATCTTTGTGACTTTATCTGCAGTGGAACTTAATTTCTTATTTGAAGTGCTGTGGATTTCAAAGCCAAATGCATTTTATAAATGACTAGAATTAGATGCCATTTTGGATTACGTAAATTACTGCACTTGAATGTCGATTCTAGGAAGTTGACATGTACCTTGTCTGTCTACTGTTCCTAATCTGTATTGTACTAATTTAGATCATAAGGTACCTGATGCCAGGGCGCCTGTGTCTGTTTTGTGCCTGAATGTCATTGTCTAATAGAGGACCACGCACACTATAGGCAGTCAATAAATCTTTCTTAAATTGAATTTTTATGACTTTCTCTGAACTTTAGTTTCCAAACTGAAATACGTTGGGGGTGGGGGGTAAGTTTCCATTTCAATGATTTTTACTACCTGCTGAAAATTGTAGAACTCAGCAAAGATTATACTTGAAGTACATATATTACACTGTGAAAGCAGAAAACTTAAGGAAGATAGGTTAAAGCCTATTATACTGACAGTATTTGGACAACCAGCAGTTCATATTAGCTGTCTTTGCGTATAATGAGGGAAGAAGAAAATCAGGTTAAAACGTCCTCAGGGAAAAGGCTCACGCTTCACTTTTCTTTCATGTGACAGTAGGGACAGTTCCTTCATAGTTGTGGAAAGAATGCCATCACTCTTCCAGAAAAATAGATTTAATTTTCCAAATCATTGTTGTTAGAAGAGAGTGAGGGTTAAATTGTATTATCTTTCATTTTTATCCTTTATTAGTAGAGATATGTCAGTAGTTTTTAATAAGTGATTTGATATAACACTTTAAAGCTTCCCAGTATGTCATTTGCTTTCATATAGCAAATTTTTCTTTTAAGAACTGATACTGGGAATATAAGCAAACTGCGTTTGTGGAACCATTACATGAACAATGGATTGACATTAAATCAAACCTGAGAAACAGCTTGCACTGCTGAGGGACCATGGGCAAGTTACTTAGCCCATCTGTAAAACAGGAATAATACTTGCCTGCAGGAGTTTTTGTGAGGAGTACATGAGTTAATAAGTGGATTTTAAAGTCATAGAGACTTAGAAAAGGACCTGGCTCAGAATAAGTTCTCTGAGTGTTAGCTACTGTTACTGAGTTGCAGGAATAATGAGTTTCAGAAGTGTGCTCAGCAGATCCCTCATGTAGCTACATTTTAAAGGGAGGTGAGCTAAAAGAGATGCAAGTGACTAGATTCAGCTGAAATACAATCATAATGTATTTCAGTGAAAACTGGAAGGTTAATCCAATTTAGAAGTCATTTCATGACCATCTACTGCTAGTCACAACGGGGTATGCAGGCATATTTAAGACATCTTAGTTTGAATTATAAAAGGAAATGGGAATGGAATTGTAGTTTCTTTGCTCCAGGCCTGCTAATAAAATAATATACATAGTGGCTTTGTTCGTAGAATCTGTTACTAATATTGGCCCCATTCACTGAAGTAATAAAATATCTCTAAAGCAGATAAAATAGCAGTTAGCAGAAGACTTGAAATATCAAACTAAACTAACACAGATGAGTAGAAAATCAGAGCAAAAGAAATGTCACAGGAGACTGTTTACAATAATTAGATTCAGCCATATATAGGGAGGTTTGTTGTGATTGATTTGAGATTTTAGAAGCTCTGACAGTCCTTCATGAGGACTGTTAGAGCTCAGAATTCTGCCTTTTGACAAAGCAGAAATTTTAAGTTCAAGAGAGGCCTTTTCAGACAACCTCTAAGAATATATTTTCTTTGAGAGAATTCATACATTATTATTAGCACATATTTCATTTTCTAAAAAGGCCTGAGGAAGTGAAACTTTATGCAGATAAGCCCTGAAGCTGTTTGGCTTCATGGAGGCAAAGGAATTCTGAAACCTGGAAATGACATGTTTGAATACTGCTTTGCATTTTTCGCACACAGAGCTTTTTTGCTAACAAAAACTTCTCCAACTTTTTTCAGTCATGACATTGAAATGGTTTAATTCTGTTTTATCATAACAATTATATAAATGGTGCATTCTAATTCCATAATTGTAATACAAAAGTTTTTCCTTTAGTAGGTTTTTTATATTAGTTATATTCTCTAGGACAACACATTGTATCTTGGTTAACCCTGTGCTCCTAATATGTATCCTAGTTTAAGAAGCCCAGAAATAATGTGCTCTCATTTGACTTTGTGCACTGTAAAGTATCCACAAATTTATTTTTAAATAAATTTATAAATGGAAGTTGATAAATTTTCCATTTATAAAAGTGCTTATTTTTTTAGAGGATTTGTAAGACTAACAGAACTCAGACCAAATGGAAAGTGTTTAGCAACTGTGAGTATACTTAAAAAAAATTGTGTACTGGGAATATTTACTATTTCATAATTCAAATTTCAGAGAATAATATAGGAGTTGACAGGAAACCTTTGAGTACTCGGTAAATATAATAGAGTTGGCAAGGCCCAGATCGGTGCCACAGTCAATTCAAGCAGAATTATAGGATTATAATGGCATTCTTGTTCTGGGAGTCTTTTTTTGTTTTCAATCTAGCTTCAGACTGAGCTCTCTGGTCACTTCATTATGCATTTTCCTGACTTAGGTAAGATCATGGACTAAGTGGCACAGTGGACATGAAGCAGGGCACAGCTATTCAGGTTATGATCTCAGAGACCCTCTGCCTCCAGTGCTGTGGCCAGAGCCACATAACATACCACAAATCAAAGCTAGGACCTGCATTCCAGATTTAGCCTTCCTTTAGGAGTACTAGGTCCACTTATCAATACTTTCACAAAGTTGACCTTTTCTCATTTAAACATATGCTTTAGCTCCATCCTAAGCAAAATCATAGGTCTTATGTGCCAGTTGCAGTTTCTTTCTAGTTCAGATAAATATAAAATTAAAAAAAATAACCATCTGTAACCCCAAATTATCATATATATATCATTGGCACACTTTGTGAAGAGCTTCCTTGGTGGCTCAGTGGTACTCTTCCTGCCACTGAAGGAGACGCGGGTTCCTTCCCTGATCCAGGAAGATCCCCTGGAGGAGGAAATGGCAACCTGCTCCAGTATTCTTGCCTGGGAAATCCCATGGACAGAGGAGCCTGGTGGGCTACAGTCCATGGGGTCTCAAACAGTTAGATATGACTTAGCGACTGAGCAACAACACTTTGTGAAACTCTGGCCAAGCAGAATGAGGGTGATTGTTGTTGTACTGTAGCTAAGTTGTGTCTGACTCTTTGTGACCCCATGGACTGTGTAGCCCACCAGGGTTCTCTGTCCAAATACCAGCTTCTCTGTCTTCTCCTTAGATAACCTTGACAATTTTCCAGACCTCCCTGAAACCCCAAGTTTCTTCATATGTAAAAGGGTTTCAGGCTAAATGGGTACACTCAAAGCATTCATAAACACCATTATTAGGCACCTAGGGCTGTTCATTGACAACCCCTGATCTCTAGGCTTGGCCTGGAGAATGAGTCACAGCCCTTCTCTCCTGGTGGCTCTGTGCAGACCTCCAGGAGGCCTGAGCATCTTTGTTGAGGTCTAGGGCACTGCCTTATCACTGAGAATGTTTGCTGGGGTGCTTGCATAAGTGAGAGGGCAGGGCTGAATTCCTCAGACCCTTAAAAACACAGTGTGTGCCATGAGTCACCATAAGGTCTCATCCAGCAGTCAAAACATGGGGGTGGGGGGAGTCACTGCTTTAGCAGTGGTCTGGGGAAACAGGGCTCACAGAGAAATGGGTTCTTCCAAGCAGCTGAAGGCATCCTTGTGAGATGATGAGCTTGTATGCTAAAGGCAGAAATGCAAACTTTGTGTAAATGGGGGAAACTGGAGGGGCAGACTGGCACCCAGTCAGGAAGCAGCACTCTCAGCACAGGTCCCCATGTAATGATGAGTCCAGGGTCTCTGGGCCTGGTTTGCTCAGTAGCATCCCTGGTTTATGTGATTGGTGTGTTACAATGCCCTTTTTACTCTCAAATGTCCCAGCTTAGAAGAGAAATTAGATGGTTTCCCTACCAAGACCCTGAGAAGGGGTTTTCATCTGCCCCAGATCACACAGTCACTAGGCGGCCAAGAAGGAAGTAGAAGCTGCTTCTCTCAGCTCCAATAGTGTGGCCTAGTGGCCAAGGGTCAGGGCTTCCTCCAGACTGCAGCTCTGAGGGCTGGACTGCAATCCCAATCCCACTCCATGCGGGAGCCCAGCCCAGCACCTGCTTGCTTGATACAGGTGGGAGGACCCTTACTGAGATTTTGTCTCCTGGAGGACAAGGGGTATTCCCAGTTCATGTCCTGAATGTCTGCTATGTACCAGGCATGTGTGATCCTTAATACCAATTTGGGCATGTATAATACCCCTTTCAGAGGGAGTTCCCAAAGGAAGCTGGCAGAGACCCAACCAAACACTGCTATCTGAGTCAGGGACAGAGATCACAGCACTTGGAGGAAGCAGAGGCCCTCTTTACACCCCCGCACCACCTTGGACATCCAGACTGCAGGAATCTATGATGCTCTCTGCCAAGGTCTTCCTTAAAACCACCTTTAGCTGAGTGTGTGTCATTCCTGAGAATGCATCCTCCAGCAGCATTCTTCAGGCAGCTGCATATCACTGTAAATCTATCAGGCTCAGAAAAATCCTTCAGTGTAGCTCGAGGCAACTGACAGGTACAGACATCATGAGGGCATCTTTTAAATTTTTTTCTGATCAAAAGGTCAGATCTGGGGGAAGAAGTAGATCCAACCATGCCTCCTCTGGTTACCAGGGTGGCCAACATCCTCCCTACATGGAAATCACTGGGGGTGGGAGGCACTGGAGCCCATCCTTGTTCTTGACTCCACTCTTCCTCCTGGTCTAGGTTGCCCCAAACTTGTCTGGCTGTGTACCCATGTCAAGAGAGTACTTGTTTAGTATATTTAGAAAGCAGAAACAAAAGTTGTTATAAATGCATAATGAAATGTGTAAGGGATACTATCTTCCACATTTTTTGGTTAACCTAAAGATGGATATGAACATACTTAGTATAGTTCCTTTATGGAATTTTAGGTGTAATTTATGAATATCCTTAGAACTTCAAACATAGACCTTTGAGTTTCTGTATGTCCATAGTGACTCTGTAATGAATGGCTAATATCACTGTAGCTAATTAAATCACTGGGGGATATGATATATTAGACTTACTATACAGATATTAAATCAGTGAGATTTTGGAACACTTAAATTTTTTAAATTAGAAGAGAAAAAATTGCCTGTAAGACTCAACTCATTAATGTGTGAAGTAACTATCAAGAGTGCTTTATTCTCAAGAGAAACCTTAATAGCTGAACTTAAAACCAAATCACGTGTAATTTCTTCAAAGACCATCAGATACCCAATTCTTTCCTACATTTCAGAATATGTTGATCATCTGGAACTTACCAAGAAAACACAATTACCTTTGAACCTAAGAAAAGAAAGCCTAAGGAAAACAGTTCTTTTTTTCAATCCATTGAAGCAATTGATTTTTTTAAAGTCATATAACAGAATAACATCTTAAAGATAACTATTTTTTTCTAAATGAGAATTGCACATAAACTTGCTGTGTTAATTTATTTTGACAGAGAACCCAGAATTTGTAAATTACTTCTTTGGCTTTAAAAATGTAACTTAAAAGATGAATTCAATAGGAGTCTTGATAATCTATGTGATCTAATCCAAACTAACATATTGTAAGCTGTTTCAATGTAATAATCATAACACAAAGCTGACTCACAAAGTTTGGTTGTAATTTTTTAGATTATTGTTATTGCTGGACAATTTGTAGGGAACAGTATTTCCATTTTTTGATTTTGTTTCCTCAAAATTCAGATTTTTGGGGGCCATTTGCTAATTTATTTCAGTGTTTAGAGGAGTTTGTGTCTCCCCTCATTGCATTAATAAGATATTTTACCTTACCATATGAAATACCTAAATTACTTTTCTATAAAAACTAGAGAATGAAGGGTTTTCTCCTGCACTACACAAATATTCAGGACCATAAACTATAATCACCAATTAAATTGGCACAATGTGTAATAAAAATGTTTCCACCATGAGAAAAACTACTGTATTTCACTGATTCTAAAGATTAACATTTTAATACCTGCTAAACTGGGATACTTCTTACAATCAATCGTGTCTTACAGTTATAGTTGACAGCATTTGTCTTTCTTAGTGGTATGTAAAATAATTATATCTTTTAGGTTGTATGAAATATAAATTTTTTTTGTAAATCGTGCCTTTTCTTTGAAAATAGAACTAGAGGTAATAGTGTACATAAAAACTGCATTTAATAGATACATTTTTATAAAAGCATAATTATATGAACATACAAAAGTTAGATATTTAAAAGGTAATCTAACTTCAGAAATGTTTTTTCATAATGCTATTGATCGCTCTTGCATAGACTTGTGTTTTACTGATTTAGGAGTAAAGATAGGGCAGTCATTTTAACTACTGCATGTTTTTTAACTGCATACTTCTTTATTTCATTTAAGTAAATTGTAGAGCTATCAAAGTGTAGCCAAATAGTGATTTTTACTGGTCAAACTTCTAATGATTTATATGTGAATTAATCATTTAAAATTAAATTATATAAAATTTATTATATATTTAAAAATAAATTATATAAAAAATAAATCATTAAAAATTAATTTATATGTGATTTAAGTTTCTACATTTAAGAATAACATTTTATTTGTTTATATGTTCTATCCATGTGACTTAACATAATAGATTTTTCTTTGTTTTTCTGTAACTAATTCATATATCCTTAGTTTTAACCTAATATTGTTTTCTATTCCTGGATCTCATCACTTTATATTTAGTGATGAGATATAAATATATCAAGCTATATAAATAGCTCTCTAGGCTCCTCTTGGCTGTAACAGTTTCTCAGAATGTACTTGTTTTGATGACGTTAACAGTTTTGAGGAGTAGTGATCAGCTATTTTGTACACTGTCTCTATACCCTGTACCTATACCATAATTTGTTGCTCTTTGTGCATCCCTTGCCTATTCTAACACAAAGCAGATTGTGAATGTGCCTGATTAAAGATACATTATAGAGAAATAAAATATGAGAGAAAGAGAAAGATTAATTTTGATGAGGATTGGGAAGGCTTCTTGCCATTGAAGCAGTTAGTTGAGTCTTCAGTGGGATCAGGGGAATAAATATGAGGAATGCAGATTAGCTTCTAGTAACAAATATGATTCCAACATGACATTTATTAATACTGTAATACTGTAATAAGATTACAGTATAGGTATCAAGTTTGGTAGGGGCCTGGAGAGTATTTTCCCCTCCTGACACCAAAATACAGTGTTTTCTCCAACACAGCTTCTCCAACTGACACTAACTAGATGTCCTGAAGTTCTGACCCTAACTAGTGGAGCCAGGCCCCACAGGTTTAAGGGCTCAGCTCAAGACTGCCCTCACTTATGATGTTAGCGGCCAGTATCAGGACCCCAGGTTACTCTCACTTCTGTCTGACTTGACCACAAAACTGGGGGTTCCCACAACCCCCCAAGTACTATTACACTTTATTATAAAGGATACAAACGAACAGTCAGATATAGTGACATGTAGGGTAAGGTCCAGAAGGGTCCTAAGAATACGAGCCTCTGTCCCTGTCTGGGTGGGTGGGCCACCCTCCTGGTACATGGATGTGTTTCACAGGTTGAAAGCTTCCTGAACCCCGTTACTTGGAACTTTTAATGGAGGTTTAATCCTATAAGCAGGCATGGCTGGTTAAATCAATGGCCATTGATGATTAACTTAATCTCCAGTGCGTTCCTTTACCCCAAGGTTGGGAGATGGGTCTGAAAGTCCCAAGCTTCTAATAAAAGCAACCACCACCCCTGAAGCTATCTAGGGGCCCCTGAAGAGTCATCTCTTTAGAACAATTATCGCCCTTGTTACTCAGGACATTTAAAAAAATAGAGGAAAAATAGAGAATGAAAAGACACACAAAAGTAGAGAAGCAAGTGTAAATGTTTGAAGGAGTAAGACTAAAAATAGGGGACTGAAATGCAGGCAGAGATGAGCAGGTCCCCATCTTTTGAGGGAGAAGCTTGGAGAAGGAGGAGGAAAGCCTCAGAGCCATTGTCATCATCTTATTTGCAAGTGTTCTTAAATGATGTATGTACACACAGCAGAGCTGTGGTAGAAAGCAAGATATTCAAGTGTTGGTGGGCTATCGCTTAGGTTTCTACTTCTAGACTTTTCTTTTCCAGGTAAGGCAGTTTATTCTCCTTTTGAGCCCTGTCCGACACTCTGAATCTAGATTTGGTTCCAGAATGCCTCCTTAGGTAGCAGATTTTAACCTTCTTGGTCCTTTTTGAGGCTATTTCTGTAAATGTAACCTTACCCTCTTTTGTGGCTGACAGTTCTATCTTCTTTCCTCTTATTACTCGTCACTGGATAATTTGTTTCACCAGTGCTTATTTTGCAACACCTCAAATGAAACCTAACAACCTGAAGCTCCAGGACAGCAAGGACTTTGAAAGCCCTGACAATTTTTGTATATCCAGAATACAAAATAGTCCTGGCATGAAAGTGTTCAATAACGATTGGCTGAAAGAATGAATCAGTACCATACAGAGCACTATATTTATGATTAAGATGAAAGTTCTGTTCTCGAGAATTTCACAATAAAGGCATGGGGAAGCATCATCCACTCAAATAACTACAGTAAAGAATTAGTAAAAGTCAGAGAGAGAGGAGAAAAGGTCCTATAAAGATGGAATCACTCTGAATTTCATCCTCTCATAAGTATAATAATGGAAGTCACCACTATTGCTTTAAAAGTCTAAAGATGATTACTTTGTCTTCTTGTTTAGCAATGACTTTACATTTTAATAATATCCTCTCCCAGTAACAGAGTGACATGATGTCAATTTATTTGAAGCCACACTGTATGCAAATATTTCCCTTTAAATATTCCAAGAAGGCATTAACAAAAATACTTAGTTTTCACTGACTGGAGTAAAAAAGTTTAACAAATTTGAATGTGAAATATTTAATGTGAAAGTATAACTATTCTCTAATTTGACAGATCTTGGATTATATTTCAATCTGTTCCTATGCAAGACCAAAACAGAAAGCTGTTTCCAAAGATAGTTTTAATTAATATTATATTTCTCCTTTTCATAAATAAATATTAAATAATGCACATAAGAAAAGGCCTATTTAACAAAGTTAATGATCTCCTTTATAAAGAAAATTTATCAACAAATTCTGAACATATTTAGAGTTGATCAATTTTAATTTTGTATCTTCAACATAATAATAACTATAACTCACCCAAAGTTATTATGTTAAATCTGAAACTTCTTATAAATGGTTACCTGATGTATAGCATGTCCTTTAAATATATTTACACTGTGACCACTCAAAGTTCTTATTACATAATTACATATTTTTGTTGTGTAACTAGGTTAATTCTAATTCTGTATAAAGTAAACATTTGTTAAAAATTGATGTTAGATGATAATAAGAAAGAAATCTAATACAATATACTCTGCTTTTGCTTTGCTAAAGCCCAAGGATGAAAGGACACCAAAAAAGATGTCCTTTTCATCATAGGGGACTGGCCTACTGAAGTAGGAGGTCAAAAGATACTTGAAGTTAACAGGCAAGTTTGGCCTTAGAATACAAAATGAAGCATGGCAAAGGCTAACAGAGTTGCCAAGAGAAAGCACTGGTCATAGCAAACACCCTCTTCCAACAACACAAGAGATGACGCTACACATGGACATTACGAGATGGTCAACACTGAAATCAGATTGGAAGAAAATAGGGAAAACCACTGGACCATTCAGGTATGACCTAAATCAAATCCCTTATGATTATACAGTAGAAGTGACAAATAGATTGAAGGGATAAGATCTGATAGAGTGCCTGAAGGACTATGGACAGAGGTTCGTAACACTGTACAGTAAGCAGTAATCAAGACCATCCTCAAGAAGGAAAAATGCAAAAAGTTTGTCTGAGGAGGCCTTACAAATAGCTGAGAAAAAAGAGAAGCGAAAAGCAAAGGAGAAAAAGATATACCCATCTGAATGCAGAGTTCCAAAGAATAGCAAGGAGAGATAAGAAAAACTTCCTAAGTGAACAATCCAAAGAAATAGAGGAAAACAACAGAATGGGAAAGACTAAAGATCTCTTCAAGAAAATTAGAGATACCAAGGGAACATTTCATGCAAACATGGGCACAATAAAGGACAAAATGGTATGGACCTAAAAGAAGAAGATACTAAGAAGAGGTGGCAAGAATACACAGAACCATACAAAAAAATCTTAATCACCCAGATAACTGTGATGGTGTGCTCACTCACCTAGAGCCATACTTCTTGGAGTGCAAAGTCAAGGGGGCCTTAGGAAGCATCACTACGAGCAAATCTAGTGGAGGAGATGGAATTCCAGCAGAGCCATTTCAAATCCTAAAAGATGATGCTCTGAAAGTGCTGCACTCAGTATGCCAGCAAATATGAAATACTCAACAGTGGCCACAGGACTGGTAAAGGTCAGTTTTCATTCCAGTCCCAAAGAAGGGCAGTGCCAAACAATATTCAAACTACTGCACAATTGCACTCATCTCACACACTAGCAAAGTAATGCTCAAAATTCTCCAAGCCAAGCTTTAACAGTATATGATCCAAGAACTTCCAGATGTTCAAGCTGGTTTTAGAAAAGGCAGAGGAACCAGAGATTAAATTGCCAACATCTGTTGGATCATAGAAAAAGCAAGAAAATTCCAGAAAAAACATTTATTTCTGCTTCATTGACTATGCTAACCCCTTTGACAGTGTGGGTCACAACAAACTGTGGAAAATTCTTCAAGAAATGGGAATATCAGATCGATCACCTCATCTGCCTCCTGAGAAACCTGTATGCAGGTCAAGAAGCAACAGTTAGAAACACACATGGAACAACAGACTGGTTCCAAATTGGGAAAGGAGTACATCAAGGCTGTATATCGTCACCCTGCTTATTTAACTTATATGCAGAGTATATCATGTGAAATGCTTGGCTAGATGAAGCCCAAGCTAGAATCAAGATTGCCAGGAGAAATATCAATAACCTCAAATAGGCAGATGATACCACCCTTATGGCAGAAAGTGAAGAGGACTTAAAGAGCCTCTTGGTGAAGGTGAAATGGGAGAGTGAAAAAGCTGGCTTAAAACTCAACATTCAAAAAACGAAGATCATGGCATCCAGTCCCACTACTTCATGGCAAATAGACAGGGAAACAATGGAAACAATGACAGACTTTATTTTCTTGGGCTCCAAATCACTGCAGATGGTGAATGCAGCCACGAAATTAAAAGATACTTTCTCCCTGGAATAAAAGCTATGACCAACCTAGATAGCACATTAAAAAGCAGAGACATTTCTATGCTGACAAAGGTCCGTCTATTCAAAGCTATGGTTTTTTCCAGTAGTCAAGTATGGATGTGAGAGTTGGACCATAAAGAAGGCTGAGCACCAAAGAATTGATGTTTTTGAGCTGTGGTATTGGAGAAGATTCTCAAGAGTCCCTTGGACTGCAAGGAGATCAAACCAGTCAATCCTAAAGGAGATCAATCCTGAATATTAATTGGAAGGACTGATGCTGAAGCTGAAGTTCCAATTCTTTGGCCACCTGATGTGAAGAACTAACTCACTGGAAAAGACCCTGATGCTGGGAAAGATTGAAGGCAGCAGGGGAAGGTGATGACAGAGGATGAGATGGTTGGAGGGCATCAGTGACTCCATGGCCAGGAGTTTGAGCAAGCTCTAGGAGATGGTGAAGGACCGGGAAGCCTGGCATGCTGCAGTCCATGGGGTTGCAAAGAGTCAGTCATGACTGAGCGACTAAACAACAACAAAGGATGAAAAGGTTTCCACATAATATTTTTCCTCTTAAAAGAAATTGGTTGTCGATATTATGCAAGCTTCTGTGTGAAAATGGGCATGGTAAACTCTTCCGAGACCAGTTCCTTGAGAAAATATTTTACCCACTTTTAGTTGAGAGGTGTCATAAGTGCTCTGTACACAGACACTCAGTCCTTTCTGACAGATTCACTAATCTGTCCTAGCTTTGCAGTTTCATTTTGTGACCCAGAATAAACCCTATAAAAGCCATTGCCGTGCCGTGCCGTGCGTGGTTGCTCAGTTGGGTCTGACTCTTTGAGATCGCATGGACTGTAGCCCGCCAGGCTCCTCTGTCCATGGGATTCTCCAGGCAAGAATACTGGAATGGATTGCCCTGCCCTCCTTCAGAGGATCTTCCCAACTCAGGGATCGAACAGAGGTCTCCCACATTGCAAAAAAAGCCATTCCCGAAGGACAGTTGGCCAATTCTGATCCAAAATAAATTTCTTTAAAAATTCTCTAAATTTTTGAGTTCTTGATTGGACCTACTACAACAACAAAGTGTTTGTGGCAAATTAATCAAAATAACTAAAATCATTTCTTCATCATCCAGTGATCTTTTTACTCCATGGTACTATTAAGCATGCACTTTCCATAAGAGAGAGAAAAGAATTCATGAAAAGGTTTTTCATTTGTTTTGCTTACTTTGTAAGAAAAGAAATTACTTTTTATTGGAATTAAGTGTCTCTTCTTCACAAATCTTTTAAAACTCTAACTTCTAATAATTGTTTATGTCTTGATCAATAGTTATTTCTAACAATACTTTCAGTCATATCCTTTACTGGAAAGACTAAATTATTATTTTTTTAATCTTCTCTCAAGAAATATAAAAAACATACCATGCTTCCACTTCAGGGGAACTCAGATACCATATGCCTTGTAGCAAGGCCAAAGAAAAAATTAAAAAAGAAAAACATAATCTAGTAGTCATAGTTACCTCAGCTTTTAAAGTACCTTTTATATGGCAGATATGAATGTTGTGGCTATTCATTTATATCATGAACTTAATTTACTTTGAAAAGTTAAAAATTATATAAATTTTAAATGGTTGATTTTTCCCATTATAAAATTATTGTGTGCTTATTATAAAACTATGGATAATAATGAAGGTAAAATTGAGAAAAGTATGTAAAGAAAACCATAGTTAGCATTTTGGTATATATACATTTAACACTTAAAAATTTTTATTCATGAAATGAATTAATATAGATGGATGCAAAAGAAAAATTGGCATATTTTTTAAAGTCAAAGAATACTACAATATTAGTAACAGCAAATCCTTTTCCTATCCCTAGATCTCTATCCCCAAACCCAACAATTATTTTCAATACTTTTTATGTGGTTTCAGATATTGTCTCCACATTCAAAGATATCCACGACCTAATTCCTGCAACTTGTGAACATGTGACCTTACATGGTAAAAGGGACTTGTAGATTGTAAGGTCAGGTTCTTCAGATGGGAAGATTGTCCTGGGTTAAACCTACATGGGTCTAGTGATACAATCAGCAGGGGCCTTATAAAAGGTAGGTGGGGAGATCAGTAGTAGGAAATGCAATGACAGAACAAGAGGTTGGAGTGATGCAAGGAAGGGGTCATGAGCCAAAGAATGTAGTGTGTGAAAAAGGCAAGGAAATGGATTTTCTCCACAGAGACTCCTGGAAGATCCAGCCCTTCTGACACCTTGACTTCAGCCCAGTCAGACTGATTTTGGACTTCTGACCTCCAGAACTATGAGATTCGTGTTGTTTTAAACCACTAAGGGTATGATAATTTGTCAGAGCAACAATAGGAAACTAATATATCCTGTTATTTTTTTTTCATAGAACTGTCTTTTTTTTTTTTTAATGTGTCAGGTATCCTTTCATCTCTCTGAAGATACCTATTATTCTGCACATTGTTTCTGATTTTAGGGGGTTCTCTTTTCTGGTTTGTTTTCCTCATTTTATTGTTTTATTATCTTTGGCTAGCCATTTATATTTAAGAGTGAAACCCTAAAAATCTGTGAGGAAGCATTATCTAAATGAGTAGGTTTAACCCTAGGAGAACTTTACTTGTTTAGGGTAGTAAAAGTGAAAGTTAGTCACTTAGTCATATCCAACTCATGGCACCCCACTCCAGTACTCTTGCCTGGGAAATCCCATGTATGGAGGAGCCTGGTAGGCTGCAGTCCATGGGGTCGCTAGGAGTCGGACATGACTGAAGTGACTTAGCAGCAGCAGCAGCATATCCAACTCTTTGTGATCCCATGGACTGTAGCCCACCAGGGTCCTCTGTCCAGAGAAATCTTCAGACAAAAAGCTGTTTCACTGAAAGCTCCCTATTTCTGTTCCCGTTGCTTCATAGTAAGTTACCCTAAAGTTTTGGGGTTAAAATGATAATTTTATTTTGTTTAGCACTTTTGTGGTCAAGAATTCAGGATAAGCTCAGGTGGGCAGTTTTCAAATGGGGTAGCTAATGCATTTGCAGTTAGCTATCAGTTGGAATTGTGGTTATACTGTGGCTCATTTGGGCTGGAGTCTAAAATAGTTCACTCCCTTGGCTGACAGTTAATGTTGCCCTTTGGCTAGGTGCTCAGATGGTCTGTCAACAGGATCGCCTGCATGTGACATTAAGAACGTAGTCTCAGGTGGAAAAAGCATCCTAGAGAATGAGATAAATTCCATTTGGTCATAATGTATTATCCTTTATATATTTTGTATTTGGTTTGCTAAAAGTTTGTTTAGAATTTCTCCATCTGTGTTCAAGAGGACCATTAAGCCATAGTTTTGTTTTCTTCTAATGTCTTTGTCTAGTTTTTATCTCAAGTCAATGCTGGCTTCATAGAATGAATTGGAAAATAGTCCCTATTTTTCAATTTCTGGAAGAATATGTGTAGACTAGATATTATTTCTTCCTTAAATATTTGGTAGAATTCACTCCAGAAGCCATCTGGGTCTGAGATTTTCTTTGTGGGAAGGTTTTTAACTAGAAATTTAGTTTAAAAAATAGATATATGTCTTTCACCTAATCTATTCCTTTTTGACTGAGTCTTGTAATTTATGTCTTGCAAAGTGTTTTTTCTAATATGTTACATTTACTGGCATAAAATTGTCAATAACATTCTCTCTCTCATTTTCCTTTAAATATCTGTAAAATCTCTAATAATGTCACTCTTCCCATTCCTGTAACTGCCGGTTTGTGCTTACTTTTTGTTTTTATCAGTCTGATTAGAGGTTTATCAATTTTATTGATCTCAAAAAACTAGCTTTTAGTCTTACGGATTTTTTTTCCTATTATTTTTCTACTTCATTGACTTCTACCTTGATCTTTATTATTTCTTCTACTTACTTAGGGCTCAATTTGCCTTTTTTTTTTCCTCTGTTTTCTTAATGTGGAAGCTGAGGTTATTGATTTGAGAGCTCCTTTTCTAATATAAGGACACACATTTAGCACTGTAAGTGTTTTCCCTAGGCACCACTTTAGTGGCATCCCAGAAATTTCAATGTTTTTAATTTTCATTTCATTTAAACTACTTTCTAACTTTATTCTGAATTTTTATCCTTGATCCATGAGTTACCTTGAGTATATTACTTAATTTCCAAATACTTGGTGATTTTGCAGAGATTTTCCTGCTATTGATTTCTAATTTAATTCTATTTTGTTCAAAAAGCTTTCTCTGTATGAATTGATTCATCTTATGGCTCAGCGGTAAAGAACTCGCCTGCCAATGCAGGAGATGTGGGTTCCATCCTTGTGTCAGGGAGATACCCTAGAGAAGGAAATGGGAACCCACTCCAATATTCTTGCCTGTGAACAGAGGAGCTTGGCGGCCTACAGTCCATGGGGTCACTAAAGAGTTGGACACAACTTTGTGACTAAGTAACAAACCTTATTGAGACTTGTTTTCTAGCCCAAAATATGGTCTGTCTTGGTAGATGTTCTGTGTGCACTTGAAAATAATATCTATTTTGCTGTTGGGTAGAGTATATTAGATATGTCAATTTTTTTGATAATACTGTTCACATTTTCAGTATCTTTACTGATTTTCTATTTACTTGGTCTATCAATAATTAAAAGACATACTGAAATCTCTCATAATAACTCTGGATTTGTTGATATATCTGTTCAATTCTGTCAAGTTTTGCACCATGTAATTAAAGTTCTGTTATTATATCCAAAAATAGTTAGGATTGTTATGTGATCTTGATGAACTGACCCCATTATCCATAGGAAATGACCTTTTAATCTCTAGCATTATTCCCTACCCCTAAATTTGTTTTCTCTGATACTTTCTTTTGATTAGTGTTAGCACAGTATATCTTTTTCTTTACTTTTACCTTTAACCTGTTTGTGTCTTTATATTTGAAGTAGACTTCTTGTAAGTAGCATATACTTGGATAGTATTTTCAAAATCAATATATCTCTGTTTTTTAATTGGGGTATTGAGATCATTTTCATTTAGTGTGTTTATTAATATGGTTAAGTTTAAATATATAATTCTGAATTTGTTTTCCAATAAGAACCTTTTTTCTTTTCACCTTTTCTGCTTTTCCTGACTTTTCTTAGATTAGACCTTTTCTGATTCTATTTTATCTCATTGGTTGCTTAAAGCTTAAAGCTATAACTCTTATGTTAGTTTAGTTGTTGCTTTAGGGTATACATATGTATTTTTAATTTATCACAGTATATCTTCAAATGATATTATACCACCTCATGTATAGTATAAGAACATTTCAATAGTTTGTTTCCATTTCTCCCTTCTCTACCTTTGTACTTACTGTTGTAATATACTTTACTTTCATAAATGTTAAAAACCATGTTACTTTGTAGTTTTAATTACAGATTTTAACAGTAAGAACATTAAATTAAAAGAAAAAAATTCTAAAAAAATAATTCTTATATGTTTAACCACGGAGTTACCTTTTCTAATACTCTATTTCTTTGTATAGATTCATATGTCTGTCTGGTATCATTTTCCTTCTGACCAAAGAACTTCCTTTACCATTTCTTGTAATGTGGTCCCATTGCTGATGAAACTGGTTGGTTTTTGTACATCTGAAAAGTGTTTTCTCTTCATTTTAAAAAAAATGTTTTTGGAGCTGTAGTATTCTTGGAATTCCAGTTGAACTATTTCAAATCCTGGAAGATGCTATGAAAGTGCTGCACTCCATATGCCAGCAAATTTGGAAAACTCAGCAATGGCCACAGGAGTGGAAAAGGACAGTTTTCATTCCAATCCCAAAGAAATGCAATGCCAAAGAATGCTCAAACTACCGTACAGTTGCACTTATCTCACATGCTAGAAAAGTAATGCTCAAAATTCTCCAAGCCAGGCTTCAGCAATACATGAACTGTGAACTTCCAAATGTTCAAGCTGGTTTTAGAAAAGGCAGAGAAACCAGAGATCAAATTGCCACCATCCACTGGATCATTGAAAAAGCAAGAGAGTTCCAGAAAAACATCTATTTCTGCTTTATTGACTATCCAAATCCTTTGACTGTGTAGATCACAATAAACTGTGGTAAATTCTGAAAGAGATGGGAATACCAGACCATCTGACCTGTCTCTTGAGAAACCTGTATGCAGGTCAGGAAGCAACAGTTAGAACGGACATGGAACTGGTTCCAGATTGGGAAAGGAGTATATCAAGGCCGTATATTGTCACCTGCTTATTTAACTTCTATGCAGAGTACATCATGAGAAGTGCTGGGCTGGAAGAAGCACAAGCTGGAATCAAGATTGCCGGGAGAAATATCAATAACCTCAGATATGAAGATGATACCACCCTTATGGCAGAAAGTGAAGAGGAACCAAAAAGCCTCTTGATGAAAGTGAAAGAGGAGAGTGAAAAAGTTGGCTTAAAGCTCAACATTAAGAAAACTAAGATCATGGCATCTGGTCCCATCACTTCATGGGAAATAGATGGGGAAACAGTGGAAACAGTGTCAGGCATTATTTTTTTTAGGCTCCAAAATCACTGCAGATGGTGATTGCAGCCATGAAATTTAAAGACCCTTACTCCTTGGAAGGAAAGTTATGACCAACCTAGATAGCATATTGAAAAGCAGAGACATTACTTTGCCAGCAAAGGTCTGTCTAGTCAAGGCTATGGTTTTTCCAGTAGTCATGTATGGATGTGAGAGTTGGATGGTGAAGAAAGCTGAGCACTGAAGAATTGATGCTTTTGAACTGTGGTGTTGGAGAAGACTCTTGAGAGTCCCTTGGACTGCAAAGAGATCCAACCAGTCCATCCTAAAGCAGATCAGTCCTGGGTGTTCATTGGAAGGAGTGATGTTGAAGCTGAAACTCCAATACTTTGGCCACCTCATGCAAAGTGTTGACTCATTGGAAAAGACCCTAATGCTTGGAAGGATTGGGGGCAGGAGGAGAAGGGGACAAAAGAGGATGAGATGGCTGGATGGCATCACTGACTCGATGAACTTGGGTTTGGGTGGACTCTGGGAGTTGGTGATGGACAGGGACGCCTGGCGCACTGTGATTCATGGGGTCACAAAGAGTCGGACATGACTGAGCAAGTGAACTGAACCGATAGTATTCTGACATCTTTTTCTTTCACTACTTTAAAGAGTTTACTCTACTCACGTCTCACTTGCATAGTTTCTGATGAGAAACCTAATGTCATCTTTACCTTTGTTTCTCTGTATCTAACAAGCCTTTTCTCTAGTTGCTAGGATCTTTTCTTTACCACCCGTTTGGAGAAGTCTGATATACCTTGACATAATTTTCTTCTTAGTTCTTGTGCTTGGGTTTGTTGAGTTTCTTGGATCTGAAGTTATTACAACACAGGGCTTTCTTCAGAAAGTGAAAGTGAAGTCACTCAGTCATGTCTGACTCTGACTGTAGCCCACCAGGCTCCTCCATCCATGGAATTTCCTAGGCAATAGTACTGGAGTGGGTTGCCATTTCCTTCTCCAGGGGATCTCCCTGACACGGGGATCAAACCCAGGTCTCCTGCATCGCGGGCAGACGCTTTGCCATCTGAGCCACCAGGGAATCTTCAGAGAGAGGTACTAATGTCAAAAAAACTATTACAGATGAAATGAAAAAGTTTCTAAATGATGGTACAAAATGATTAATTTTATTAAAGATCAGCTCATTCCAGAATGTCTTAAAATTGTGTTATCATTTCTAAGAGGGTCACATAAACGTCTTATTATATATAAAAATATGTGACTAAGCAGAGGAAGAGTCTGCAACATGTGTTTTAGCTAAAATGTGAATTATAGGAGGATTTTCAAGAAACAGTAGGCCAGATTTTGTGGGATGTTTTGATGAAGGAATGTTACAGCAACTAGCTACTTAGCAGGCATTTTTCGTCACATGAACCTGCTGAACAAGTATCCACAAGCCCCTAAAGAAAGTTTTATTTCAAGTAACAAGATTCTCTAATTTATAACAATCTGAATCTCTGGAAAAATTATAGTGCAATAGGAATTTTTGAAATCCTCTCATTGCTGGTGGGGTTTGAGAGTAGAGGTTACTAGCCAGACCTAAAGTGAAAGTGAAGTCACTCAGTCGTGTCTGACTCTGTGACCCCATGGACTGTAGCCTGCTAGGCTTCTTTGTCCATGGATTTTCCAGGCAAGGATACTGGACTGGGTTGCCATTTCCTTCTCCAGGGGATCTTCCTGACCCAGGGATTGAACCTGGATCTCCCACACTGCAGGCAGATGCTTTATCATCTGAGCCACTGAAATCACCCGGAAGAACCATGGGGCTTCCCAAATGATGCTAGTTATAAAGAATCTGCTTGCCAATGAAGGATACATAAGAGACATGGTTTAGATCCCTGGGTCAGGAAGATGTCCTCAAGAATAAATGGCAACCCACTGCAGTATTCCTGCCTGGAGAATCCCATGGATTCTTCCCAGGCACCGGAGGAGCCTAGTGGGCTAAGTCCTTTGGGTCACACAGAGGTGGACATGACTGAAGCGACTTAGCACTGAAGAACCATAGAACAAAATGGAACAGTATTATCTCTTTCTTCCAACAGGGGAGAGAGACCCTTTCTTTGAATATTCTGCTCAGCTGAAGAACTTGACTTTGAGAGAAGAGTAAGAGCTTGGTGACCTGCAGTCTGATTGTGAGGCTTACTGATCTTCCCCTAGACGAGTTCTGGACTTCTAGGAAAGAAGAGTATTCTGTCATTCATAGGAAGGCAGAGAACATTTTGTTGAAGTTTTCTACTCATTACATATGTGAGCAAGCTTTGAATTGTGTAACAATCATTATGAACAGGGATTAAAATCATCTCATTTTAGTTGAAAATTAAATGCACACATGTTTTCCTCATTAACTCCAGAAGTGAGTAATTGTGCATTAGAAAAACAAGTAGAAGTTTCATTTAATTTACTGTATATTCCTAGTTTCAAAAATTATAATTTTATGCATAAGTAAGTATATAAAAGAGATTTTTAAAAGCTAACATATATGTATAATAATTCATAACTGCTTGGCCTAGGCACCTGATAAGTGTTACTCAGGAAAAAAATAATTGTTTCAAAATTTTGTATAAAAGAGATACTTTTATTCATATTCTCTTGTCTTATGGTTTAGTAGCTATACTGATGGTACTGTCAATAATTTTCATGTTGCAAATAACATTGGCTAAATCAATTTATAAATTTAAATTAACTAAGTCTATCTTAAGAAAAATAAATCATATTTTTTGGTATAAGCCAACTATTTAACAGAAATTTCTTATGTTTGTTTTAATGGCTTCTTGACATGCATATACTGCTATATTTAAAATAAGTAACCAACAAGGACCTACTATAAAAAACTATGAAAAGGAAAGAAAGGTGTTAATTTCAGGAAAAGTAAGCTAACCGTAACTTCTTTTTCAAGAAAGTTTGGGTAAGAAGTCATTTTAGTTTTAAATAGAGGGGGGAAATAACATAGTCTAAATCTCATTAGCTACTTGTAGAGTGGACATTTATGATAAAGGTTTTGACCATCTTAGGTGTGATGGCCACGACTGTACTTTGCAGATCTCCAGCTACAGGGACCCTAATTGACCAAGACCCCAGCTGCTGCGCTTGGAACTCCATGGCTGTGTTGGTGCTAAGGTCACACTTGCTCCGAACTGTTCCCAGACAGAAGCACAGAGGCAGGCCTATACCTTGATAGCATCAGACCCTTCTGATCGCTGACTTTGCTTCAGAGACTCACTGAGAACATTGCAGACCGTTCCTTGGACTTCACAGCCATGGAGACCATTTCCACCAAACCTTCCTTCCTCTCTCCTTCACGCAAGCTCACGTGTGTTTTCACGGCCTGGTGGCTCTCCTAGTCTTCTCAGGCTCTTTCTCTCAAAGGTATTTCTTTCATAAAATCCTTGCATGTTTAATCCTGTCTTGGCGTCTTGGAGAACTAGCCCTAATACATTGGATATGCTTTAAAAATCAGGTATGAAATAAAAATAAAAAGGAAGCTAAATTTTCTCTGCCTACACTACCAACTTACATTAGGGTTTGTGTCTTTTGTGGGGAGAGAGAAACACACTTTGGCTAATAAATATCCCCAGTCATCAAATGATTGACAATCATTTTGAGGTTACTATATCTATAAATTAGGACTTCCCTGGTGTGGCTCAGTGGTAAAGAATCCGCCTGCCAATACAGGAGATGCTGGTTCGATCCCTGGGTTGGGAAGATACCCTGGAGAAAGAAATGGCAACTGACACCAGTATTCTTGCCGGGGAAACCACATAAACAGAAGAGCCTGGTGAGCTACAGTCCATGGGGTCACAGAAGAGTCAGACATGACTTAGTGACTAAACAACAAAATCTATAATTCTGTGATCATGTTAACATTCTGTGATTTGTAGTTATAAGAGTGCTTATGTGGGAATTCCTTGAGACTTGAAAATTATTTCAGGAATTCCTCTGGGGTAAATAGATTAAAAATAAGTACTCCAGCCTATTTCTGACGGCTTCAACTCAACTTCATTTTATTCCTTGATCCTCTGGGTGTTGTATTTTGTGTTGAAGCTGAAATACTTTGTTCCCACTTTGCAGCTCAAAGTAGCTGAGTCCAATTCTTACCAACACAGAAGCCATCCTAAATGCCATTTCCTATTTCCTCTCCCTTCATGTGATTTATAAAGGCTATGCTAAAGTCTAGCTGTATGGCAGAGTTAAAAGGCTAGAGTTGAGTCCTAGAGGGACTGCAAAATTTTGCAAGGTTATTACGACAAAATTTATGTTCAAGGGCATTATAGGACTAGACTTTACAGATTTAGGGGAGAAAAAAAAATCTGCTGTTACATGTGACGTTCTGGTTAAAAAAAAATAGCAAGTTTGTTTACAGATTCAAGGTAATTGGCAAATAAGCATTTGCCCTAATAAACAGCACTTGTATGGATGTGAGAGTTGAACCATAAAGAAGTCTGAGTGCCGAAGAGTCAATGCTTTCGAATTGCAGTGCTGGAGAAGACTGTTGAGAGTCTCTTGGATGGCAAGGAGAATAAACCAGTCCATCCTAAAGGAAATCAACCCTGAATATTCATTGGAAGGGCTGATGCTGAAGCTGAAGCTCCAATACTTTGACCACCTGATGTGAAGAGCTGACTCACTGGAAAACACCCTGATGCTGGGTTGAAAGCAAAAAAGAAAAGAGGGTGGCAGAGGATGATATGGTTAGATACCATCGTCAACTCAATGAAGATGAATTTGAGCAAACTCCAGAAGATAGTGAAGGACAGAGAAGCCTGGCATGATGCATTCCATGGGATCTCAAAGAGTTGGACATGACTTAATGACTGAACAACAACTTCCTCCTTAGTAGGCCATGAAGGCTATAGGTTATGAAGAGGATATAGACTGATCCAGAAAAATCTGACCTTTTAAATGTGATTTAAATTGAGTAATGATGTAAAGCAGAAGAAAAAGTTGTAATACAACCTTTAGACTATACATCAGAAGTCTGAGTTACTTAACCACACTTGACATCAGTTTCTACCTCTGAGAGATAAAGCAGTTCAACTACCTGATCTAATTCCCTGCTAAATCAACCATATTGTGATTCTGACTGTGATGGGCACTTGAAGAGCTAAAGACAGTTTTTTAAATAGCTACATGTGTCTCCAGAATATAAAAGTAGATCAATTTAGAAGATAGCAGTGGTAATTTTTAAAAAACACTTATTAACAAAGATATCCATTGGAAAGTATATCAGTATAAAATGAAGAAAAATTTAGGCCCAAGTACCTTGCTGTGAAGGTGCTAAGTCACTCAGTTCAGCTCAGTGCAGTCACTGAGTCATGTCTGACTCCTTGCAACTCCATGGACTGCAGCCCTCCCGGCTTCCCTCTCTATTACCAACTCCCAGAGCCCACTCAAACTCATGTGCCTCAAGTTGGTGTTGTCATCCAACCATCTCACCCTCTGTTGTCCTCTTTTCCTCCTGCCTTCAATCTTTCCCAGTAACCGGGTCTGTTTCAGTGAGTTAGTTCTTTGCATCAGGTGGTCAAAGTACTGGAGTTTCAACTTCAGCATCTGTCCTTTCAGTGAATATTCAAGACTGATTTTCTTTAGGATGGACTGGTTTGATCTCCTAGCAGTCCAAGGGACTCTCAAGAATCTTCTCTAACCACAGTTCAAAAGCATCAATTCTTTGGCGCTCAGCTTTCTTTATAGTTCAACTCTCACATCTATACATGGTGAAAACAGTATACAGATGCCTCAAAAAGTTAAGAATAGAAGTGCCATGTGATCCAGCTATCCAACTTCCAGGTAGTTATTTAAAAACACTAAATTAAAAAAAACTGTATGTACCCTTATGTTCATCTCAGTATTATTTACAGTAGCCAGGATATGGATGTCCTGGCTATTGTCCTTGCTAAACGTCCATCTACAGATGAATGAACAAAGACAATGTGGAGAAAGACAAATACCATCTGATTTCATTCATATATGGAAAATAAGTAAATAAGACATGAACAAACCAAACCAAACACATAGTTGCAGAGAAAAGAGTAGTGGTTACCAGAGGGGAAGGAAGGGAATGAGAAGACCAAATAGGTAACTGTATGGCCACAGATGAAAACTAAACATTTAGTGGTGAACGTGGTATACACAGTGTTGTACACATGAAATATATATAATGTTATAGACCAATATCCCCTCAATAAAAAGTTTTTAATTATTTTAGCATAATAAAAAGTTTTTAAATACTTTTAGCATATAGGCACAACTACAGATAAACATCACTATTTGTTGATTTAAATATTCCTTTTAAGTGGCCTTTAAAAAAATGGATGTGTCATTTTAATGTCAATACTTTAAACAGTTATCAAATCTTAAAATTTCAGTCACAACTCTGTTGAGCTTGTTTGTTTACAATTGGGCCCTTATTTTAAAACTGAACAAAAACATATTAAGATATAAAAAGCCTTAGCACTTATGATGTTAGGGTCAATTTTTAGCCCATATGTTTAAAGGTTATATCTGAGTCTAGAACTGAGCGTCCCAAAGGCAATGAATTACCACACTGCTTTGCAAACTGCTGTATTTTAAGACCTACTTAGATTAAATTTAATTGTACTAATCTTTTAATTTTATCATTTACTCTATAGTAAGTTGTATGTAACTTTTCTCTGTAATGGACTTGCTTCTATATATGTTTTATAAGCAATGATAATTCATGTGTAAAAAGTAATATCCACAAGTAGATGATAGTTAAATTTTACATGCAACAGCGATGCTGTAGGTGAAGAGAGAAATCTTCGATGGCCCTTGTCCTTGAAGGCACCAGGACATTACTGGCAGATACCACTTTTAGGAACTGTAAAGTGTCAAAATCGCCAAACTATTCATAATACTTTTTTCAAACCAAATGTGCATGATGAGAAATACTTTTAGAGAGGCACTATTTTAAGTCCACAAGTGTTTTCTGAATTATACTCTAAAGGATATACTTCACAGTGCACTCTGCAGATTTTTTTCAATAGCTAGTTATCATTTTGTTATTATATTTCTGACTCATTAAAACATGTAGATGTGTCAAAAAACTATTACATAATGAAACTGATCATTGTATATTAATACATACCCAGTTAAGCCAATTAGTGATTTCCTGAGTGAAATACCTTTATTACTTGATTCCCAAAAAAGTGCTATTTTATTTCAGGAAAAATCATCCTGTATCATTAATGTTAACAGTATGAGGTGATCACATTATAGGATTATTATGCAAGCCTTCATGTACATTAAACTATTTTTAAATTATTGATATATTTGTTCATAAAACAGTTTTTGGTCAGCTAGAAATATATATAAAGGCCAGCTTATAAAAATGTGTTCATTACACATGATAGCTGGTCTGAATATCACTTGAGGCTTGGGGGGTCTTTCATTTTTTTGTATCTGATAGCAAATTAAGTCTGAAAGCATAAACTTAAATCTTAAAGTAATGTTGGACCAGATATGGAAGAAGGGAGGAAAGGCTATTATTGAGAAAATTAGTAATACTATGATCATCATGGGCAGATTTAGCATTTTTAAAGATTTTTTTTTGATGTGGACCATTTTTCAAGTGTTTATTGAATGTGGTACAATATTACTTCTGTTTTAGGCTTTAAGGGTTTGGCCCCAAGACAGGTGGAATCTGAGCTCCCTGCCCAGGGATTGAACCTGTAGCCCCTGCACTGGAAGGTGAAGCCTTAACCACCAGACTGTCAGGGAAGTCCCCCACATTTTTAGATAAGCAGTTTTAGAGTAGACTGCCAGTGTGCAAAACAGTTTTCATTAGTATGGATATATCTAAGGCATTATAAAGTTGATATAAAACTGGACACTTAAAAAGTAGTTCTAATAACTCCTTTAAGTTTCAGTCTAGGAAATTGCACTATTAAATTAGTGTGATTCTGAATCCAGATATACTTTGAGAAAAATTCTTACTTTGATGTCCAGTAAACATTGTGACTTCATTGTCAACAATTCTATTAGCTGGAAGATCACAGGATATATCCACCATATGTTTTAGGGCATTCAGTTTTTTTTTCTATATGGCAAATAGGTAAAAATTATATTGTATGGTAATTACATTTAGGTTCTAAAGAAAAGAATCTGCAGGGAAATCTATACAATATATAATTTGTCAGATTGCTTTTCCCTTGAGGAAAGAGGTTTTAAAATATCCCCAAAGCAGTTTCCTCATCAATTGAAAGTCCTTTAAAAATAGAACTATTGGGAAATTGTGGTATGTTGGATGGAAAGAAAAGCTTTTTGGAGGGAATAATTTTAAAAATAACTTAATTAGCTATTTATTTGGTGCAGTTAAGATTAAACTTGTTGATTTTAACATTGCTGTTACATCTGAAATAAACATCTGAATAAACTTATATCTGAAATAAAAGTTAAATTCCAGCTAATAGAATTGTTTTACCTCAACAATATTTTTTATATTTCAAAATAACCAACTCAACATACTATTAATAGTTGTATAAAATCTGCTTATATATGCCTTCCCTGTCTTTGTGATAGGTATAACATCTTGAAGCCAGTGCACGTGAAGGCTACACTGTTTTCTAAATGTAGAAGCCTTCCTTAGGGTGATTAATTCAGTAGGAACATTTCTAAATGAGATATCAAGACTGATCCTGACTTTCAGAAGCATAGAGCCATTTTTGGTCTGACCTCATATCCCATTATAGCTGACTTTGGAAGCATTGGGTTAGGAGGTCATGAGAAAGATCAACAAACCAAAACATAAGAGAACCTAAGAAAAACTCCCAAAATCAAAAAAAAAAAAAGACATAACATCTTTAATCAAAAACTTAGTGTAGAGCTATCAGTCAATTCACAGCTCAAAAACTCAACCTGGTGGGTAATAGCTTAGTCTCTAGTAATCTATAGTTACTTAGGGATCTTGCTTCATTTTCAAATAATATTATCAAAGTTACTTTCTGCAAGAAATCATGCTAATTACTTCACAGATGTTATGTTTTTTAATGCAACAAAACTATAAGAAACTACAAATATTATCCTTATCTTACAGGAATGAAAATGAAGCTTAGAGAGTTTAAACAGCTTGCCTAACGGTGCATCGCCAGCAAACAACTGAGCCAAGATTTAGACTTAGATCTAACTCCAATGACATTTCCATTCATTATCTGATCAGAGGCTTGATAGAATCCCTGACTGGGCATCTTTCCCATCTCCCTGCTGTTAGGTAGCATATGGGCCTTCCTGCTGGTTAAGCACTGGGTCATCTCTTCATCTGAGGTCAGTTTGCAGTATAATCCTTTCTTCTTTCAGGCCCTAGGGATTTGATCTGCTTACTTTTCTTTTTTTCCCAGCTGTCACTACTGATTCAGCCTCTTGTGATTCATCTCGTACTAGGATTCTGGAACAGAATAAAGATTGCCTATTTTTCTCTCTCTTACTTCTGATTTCTTTAAAAAGATTCAAATTTTTCATGAGAATCCCACTAGCAACTTCAAGTTGTAATGTAATGATATTAACAACTGCTTCTGTGATTCACTTGCAAAAGGTTACTTTTGCTACTGCTGTTAAACTTACTATTCATAATTATTTTTGCATATGGTCTTAGACACTAAAAAGGGAGTAAGTAGAATTTTAGTTTGACTCAATTGCAATTTCTTAACCTTTGCTCTCTGCAGGCTTACAACTGCCCTGATTTATCATGCTATAGCTTATACTTGAAAGATAATAAAAAGCATTATTGAAGATTATATTATGAAAATTTACATTTTAAGAAATAAACTAAAGATGAGAGACCTGAATATGTGACATTTCAGAAAAAGCACTCCTATTAGCCAACTTTGTCTTTTTTGAGACTAATATTTATTGAGTACTTAATGTTCTAAATGCTTCTTATATAAAAGTCATGATGATGATTATCTACAGTTTCCTGGTGGAGAAACTGAAGCACAGAATCTGTTCAAGAATACTAATAAGTGATGAGCCTATATTTAAACCCAGGTCTGTATAAACAAATGCATAGATTCTCAAAAATGTAGTATATAAATACAAATCTTGAATATTATATAAAGAACAGATCTCATTTTCTGTATTTCTTACCCTGAAATTCCTTTGAATCTTAAATGGCTTTCACACTTACAGCATCACTTGATGCTTTTGAAAAGTGGATCTCATTTTACTTTAAAAAATTCTACAGTTAAATAATAGATTAAATGCTTTGTAAATGTGAATTTTTTTAATTTAGCCATTGTGATTCTAGTTGGTTAGCTAATTCTTTTGAGATCCTTGGTTTAAATTAATACAAACTCTGAATATAAGCCATTTTTTAAAATGTACACATGCCATTTATCTTTTGGATTCCTTGATAAATACAAATACATTACATATATATGATAAAACTTCAGATATATCATCAATTTTACAGTCCTTTCTTATAAACTTTACCAGTTGAAAACTTCTTACTACTGTTGAGTGTTTTTTGTGTGTATTTAATCCAAGAATATTGAATGAATTAATAATTTTGTAGATTTGTTTTTTTCTGCTGTCTCTCTTTTTGAAGTAAAGAGCAAAAGTGCCCCTCCCCAACCCCAAATCAAAACTTCTGAACTCAATAGTTGTGTTTAATAGACAGCTCTATATAAAAATGTTTAGTAAACTATGCATAGTTATTTTGACACAATGGTTCTATAATCTCAGGAAAAAGTTTTTTTAGTCAGAGATTAAAGTGCAGATTATTGGCCAACAGTAGTATATTCATTTTACAGTAAAAATATATACTGCATAAAACGGGTCTCAGTTGTTTGGTCGTTCAGTCGTGTCCCACTCTTTGTCACTCCATAAACTGTAGCCTGCCAGGCTCCTCTGTCCATGGGATTTTCCAGGCAAGAATGCAGGAGTAGGTTGTCATTTCCTTCTCCACAGGCTTGTCTCCAACCAATCAATGTCTCCTGCATTGGTAGGCAGATTCTTTACTACTGAAGCAGGAGGAAAGCCCCAAATGGCTCTCTACTCATAGTCATAAATTTCCTTGAAAAACTACTATGAGCTCATGACATAGATGACATTGGTCTGATAGGCTTATTTATCTTTTATCCTGTTAGAGTCTTTAAGAATGAAAAAAAAAATCTTTAAAAAATTGAACAGAAAATATAATGAGTGAATGGGAAACATTTTGAAAATTATTAATAACAGCTAAAAATCAAAGATGTTACTCAACTGAAAGACCATTTTGGGAGAAGATTATCTTATCAATATTTGTTCTAACATGATATATTTCCCCTTTATATCTACAGTGAGTTCAAGTTCAAAAAACTGACTTTCAGAGGGAGCAAACCAATAGAACTTTGTAGCATTTTTAAAAGACTCAAAGTTATAATATAGATCATCTTTGTAGAAATGCCTACATATTGTCAAATATCCAGAGCTGTGCTGGCCACATTTCAAGTTCATAATTGCAGAAGAAAGTTTCTGCCACCATTGCAGAAAGTTCTACTGGATAACACTGCTGCAGAGGGTCATAAATAGTAGTAACACTTTAATTTGTAGATAGCTTATTAATATATTGATACATCCAGATATTTGGTAGCATATAAAAGTAATTAAGAGTGATTTTTCCTAATATAGAGAAGACTAAATTTAGAGATGACAAAAATTTAAATATTCATTTATTAAAATTTTAATAAAATTCATTAATATGCTAGGCACTAGTTAGGCAAAGGTGAAAAAAGTGTGATTTTTTTTTTTACCTTAAATGATTGTGGTCTTGTAGATAAGTTGGACAAGTATCCAATCACTATACAATGTGAGTTTTGCTATAATCATACAAAGAAGATATTAGCTCTGTCTGGAGGAATTGAGGAAGACCACAAATAAAAGTTGATAGTTGAGCTATTACATTAAAAAGCTATTTTTAAAGGATGTGCAAGATGTGCAAAATATGAAATAAAAGGCTTAATCTCTTTTGATGTCTGTATAAGTAAATTTGGGAATGACTGAGGCAACCCAACACTCTATAGCCACCCCCTTGGGGATCTATGTCCACTGAATACTATTCTAGAGCCGTGTAGTGGATTTTAGGGATGTAATTTGGCTGTGTTGTTGTTGTTTAGTTGCTCAGTTGTGCCCAGCTCTTTGCCACATCATGGACTGTAGCCCGCCATGCCCCAGTACCCATAGTATTTCCCAGGCAAAAATACTGGAGCGGGTTGCTATTTCCTTCTCCAGTGGATCTTTCCAATGCAGGAATCGAACCCGCATCTGCTGCATTGCAGGTGGATTCTTTACCACTGCGTTGCCAAGGAAGCCCAACTTGGCCTAGTGTATGGTTTTTTGGAGGAAATGCTAAGCTAACAACTAGCACTACTATAGCTCACAGGATGATGGACATGAAATGATTAAATAGTAAAGCCTACACATTTCCAAGCTCCTGCTGCCAGGCCATGATGAATGGTATAACACATACAGAGAAGGTCCAAGGCTGCAGCGTGGGTGGCTCCATTCTCAGTGTGACTCTTCTAGGCTTTTAAGTGACCCTCCCAACACTACTGCTTGAGAGAATGTGGATAACACCCTAGAGAATGTGGACCAGGAGAATAAAAGAGTGGTGGGCTAAGGCTGAGAGCACGGAGCATCACTGTCTCTGATGACCTTCCAGCATGGACACTGCAGGACTGGAGCAGTAGGGGACATGGGAATCCTGGAGTGGACTGAGGGGTCCAGACAGATCAGAACAGAGACTATCCTTGAGCTATGCTGGTTAAGCATAGTCATCAGTTCCTTCAGTGAGAAAGACTGGGAGTTAATTAGCCACCACAGTATATTTATGTAAATATGTATATGTCTTTGTATCAGTCAAGGTTCAGTCAGAGAAGCAGAACCATTAGGAAATACATCTGTGACAATCAGTCATTTGTGACAGGGATTGAATTTTATGCAATTGTGGGAGCTGGTAAAATAGTCTCTAAAAGCTATCATTCTTGTTGCTGGAGTTTCAAGTTCATGATGCAGGTGGTCGGGAGGAGAAGATGGATGGTAAGTGGGGGAACGAGAGAACAAGCTGGACCCATGAGCAAGAGCCGGAGTTCAGGAGGAGAGACTGAAACCTATGTTTCATGTCTGACATTGAGGGGATGGGAGTCTTGCAGAAGCTAGGAGCCTTCATCATGCAGCTATTATAAAAACACTCCAGGCCTAGGAGCTGGAAGTAATGAAGAGGGTCCTGGGAAAGATGGAGCAGCTGCTTTCCACCAATGAGGTAAGAAAGCAGATAAATGACAATATGTGTGACTTATAAAAATGGCTGCGGCTTCACCTCCATCCTTCAAATCTCACATAAGAATCTCCTGAGGGCTGAACCAGAGACACAGAGGAAACAGAGTTCTAGGAAACAGAGTTCGAAGCCAGCCAAGCTGGCACATTGCAAAAGCAGCAGTCTCCTTAGGAAATGGTGTTTTGGTCTTAGGCAACAATCTTTGGTTAACTTCATGGAACCATGTGTTAAGATAACCAAAAACTGTCTTAGGTATTTATAGAGAGATGCTAAATGGAATAGATTCTAACTATTCTACTTGAGCCTAGTATTTCAAGTGGGCAAAAACAGATCAAGTATCACTTCATCTTGGGGCGGAAAGGCTTTTCTAATGTTAACCTTTAAGGCCACACAGACTTGGCTACCTCCTTCTTGAGGGTTAAAATGACAAATTATATGTAGACTTCTTCATAAGCATGCAAGAACTAACTAAACAGTACCCTTGGGAATCTTCCCTGTACATGAAAATGAGTATGAACCACATAAATGTATCTCACTAAACCCAATCTAAATGTATCCCTTGCTCAGCTTCTGCTTAACAGGATCTCAAAATGCCTAGGCACTCTATAAGCAATGAACATGAGCGGAAGTAGAAATTCAAAGAGGCAGTGGTCTTAACTGATTACGGTTTAAATTTCCCATTTTATAAATTTTATAAAACTATAGAAACATGTAAAATCACTGTCAAGTCTCCTTGGAACCAGGAAAGTAAGGACAACCATCCCTCTGTGTCTGAGGGGGACAAATTATAGAACCCCTGACAGATGGCAAAATCCACAGACACTCAAGTTCCTTATATAAAATGGTGTAGCATTTGCATATAACCTGCACACATCCTCCTGTATACTTTAAATCATCTCCATATTACTTATAATACCCAATGAAATATAAATACCATGCAAATGCTTGTAAATAGAATGTAAATACTATATAATTAGTTGGCAGAGTATGGCAAATTCAAGTTGCGCTTTTTGGAACTTTCTGAAAAAATTTTTCTCCTGAATATTTTCAATCTGCTCTGAGTTCAATCTACAGATGCAGACCTTGCAGATATAGAGGAGATGGCTGTACACAGAAGCTTAAGTTGCTTTAGGTGTGTGATCAATCTGCCTCTGGATCATGCTTTACTGTGATTAACTGTGAAGTCCCTGAGATCATCACACACTGCTTAGCACAATTCTCAGCAGTTGTTTGCGTCTTATTAAAAGTTTGTTGAAGGCAAAATAAAGAGAGAAAGAAAGAGGAAGAGGGAGGAGGGATAGAGGAGCAAAGAAGCAGGGAAAAGTAAAGAGGGAATAAAGAAGGAAGGAAGGAAGGTAGCAGAGAACAAGAAAGGGAGGAATGCAGGAAGGAAAGAGGGAGGCAAAGGAGAGAAATGTACAAGGTCATTGAGTCAGTTAAAGACAAGTCTTGGATCAGAATCCAGGTAGTCAGTTTCTTAAGAAATCAAATAAAATCTATCATCTACTTTGTAGACCTATAGGTGAAGAATCCACCTGTAATGCAGGAGAAGCAGGAAACGCAGGTTCGATTCCTGTGTTGGGAAGATGTGCTGGAGGAGGAAATGGCATCCAACTCTAGCATTCCTGCCTGAAAAATCCCATGGGCAGAGGAACCTGGCAGGCTACAGTCCAAAGGGTCGCAAAGAATCAGATACAACTGAGTACGCACACATGCATGCATAAAAGTATTAGAAATATCCTATATCATATCCTATATCATATAAATGTTTATTTATTTATTAAACATTTTAATTAACATTAAATATCCTATATCATATAAATGTTTATTATAGCATGATGTAGAAAAATAATATTTAAGAGAGAAAAATAATGCTTTGTTCTTTAAAAATACCTTATTCAAAGAAGACTTCTATAGACTTGTAGGTTCTTAATGAAAATTTGTTTCTGGAAGTTTTGGTGTCTAATATTTCCTTATTTAGTGATCAAATATTAGCTATATTAAGAGTCAGGAATGATTAATTTGGGGTCTCTATATCCCAAATGGCCTATGGCTTGAACTCAAGTGGTCTGTCAACTCAGGAAAAAATAACAATATTTTTCCAATAATTTTTAACTGTAGTTTAACATTTCCTTCAAGGATGAATACAAGTAACAAACCATAATAGCATTAGCCTGTGATATACATTTTCAAACCACATTACATGTTGTCAATATCTCAAATATGTTTACACAGTTTACTTCTTTGAGATCACAGTAGTTATTAGACTGGCCACTAGATTTACTTAATATGTTAATGAAAAAGTATACACGCTTATGGTACATTTGTCATTTTAAATTTTTTGTAAAGTATGATCTTCCTGACCCAGGGATCAAACCCGGGTCTCTGGCATTGCTGGCAGATTCTTTACTGTCTGAGCCACCAGGGAAGCCCCATTAATGAAGAAGTATACATGCTAGTTTATTACACATCTTTCATTTTAATATTTTGGTAATTATATTTAGAGTGTCTAACTATTATTTTATTTCATAATTTAAAAACATTAATCTAAAAAGAGGTCCATAGGTTCCTGAAGAGTCCCATGAGCACAAAAAGGATTAAGAAACCCCTCCTTTTAAAAGGACAATATGTCTCCATTGCAGTATTGTTTTTCCGGTTAGTATTCTAGAGATGAGAATGGAAAGTCATGATGCTTATAGGACAGTACACAAGGTGGCAGCACATCTCAGTTTAATTTCTCCAAATCAAATTCCCTCACTCTCAGCCACAAGAGGATACTAAGTTAAACTAGAAGATAATTAGAATGTATTAATAATACATTAAAAAGAGCTTTTGATACTTTTCAGACATATAATGTATATCTATATATTCTTTTCTGTGAGATGTATAGCACACAGAGAAAAGTTTCTCAATTTGAGAAACAGGAAGAAGTGAAGTTAAATTGTTCTCAGAACTTTCTCTAAATATGTTTCCTAACAAAAAAATCAACCCAAACTCAAAGAACCAAAATACACACTACCTTTATGAAGAAAGACTTTCTTCTTATTGGCACCATGGTCTCATTTACAAAAATATGGTCTAAGTGCTCAAAAGGTAACTGGTGAATTACATAAGACTTTTTCCACCAGCACCCACGATGTGTAATCACATACCCTCTCTAATGTAAACTTATGAATTCTTAAAAAGTGAAAAACAGCAGAGGTAGAGGTAGTAAAGTGCTCTTTGGTGGGGTAGGTTGCAAAATGGCTATAAAGCCTCATTCTTCCCATGACACCTCAAGTGTTTCCTTTTGTTGTCTGTTTCCAGGCCTGGAGACGGGCTTACTGCTGCACCTCAGGGAAGAACGTGCCTGGGGAAACCCGCTGGCAGGGTGTGAGAGACACAGAAAATACGGCCTGGAGAGATGAGCTGCTCCGGCCAGAAAGACAGCCCAGCCAAGAGGCAGTCTACTCCTAGGCAGACAAGAGAGGCAGCTGAGACCAGCAGAATCACACAGGCTAAGTCTCTGAGCTGCACTTGATTCCAGTGGTATGAGCAAGACACACCTATTATTTGTAGCCATTGAGTTTTGGGGTAGTGTTTTAGGCAGCATTGTTTGCAAAATAGCTAAGTGTTGCAAACTATTCTTCATTACTAACTAGACACAAGCTCATGACCAACCCAGAGGACATCTTTTAACAAAAGGTAGAAACTGTGAAATATCTAGCATTCTATTGCATCAGCCATTTTGGCCTGTGTGACTTTTACCGAGAGTTTCTAGCCATTTAGTAAATTAGTTTTGACTTCAGGTGTAGGAAGTGGGGGTAAATGAAGAAATAAGAGTGTGTGAAATTGAGTGTGAAATTGTTGTATATGAATATTTGTGTGTCCCTCAAATCCATATGCTGACACCCTAAACCCAGTGTGTCTGTACTTGGAGATAAGGCCTCTCAGGAACCAATTAAGGTTAAATGAGGTCGTAAGGGTGGTGCTCTCATAGGACTGTCTTTATAAGGATAAATATCAGGGATCAATCACTTTCTCTCTTGACCCAGTATGCACACAAAGAAGAGGTCATGGGAGAACACACAAGACCAACTACTGACAAGGCAAGAGAAAACGCTTCAGAATGAAACCTACCCTGCTGACACCATGATCTTAGACTTTCAGCCTCCAGAACTGTGAGAAGTAAATGTCTACTGTTTAAGCCACCAAGTCTCCAGTATTTTGTTATGGTAGCTGAGCTAACTAATAGTGCGAAGGCAAAATAGAGGGAAAATAATGATAAGTAATAATTATTGTTTCCCAGCATAAGGACTTAACATATAGATTTTATTTAGTCTCCCACAACAGCCCAATGGGGTGGATACTAGCATCCTCATTTTATTCACAGATCAGAAAAGTAACACAAACAAAAGCTAAGTAACACGACCAGTTCTCACAGCTAATAAGCGGTCAAGCTGGAATTGGAATCAAGATGTCTGTCTCTAGAAGCTGTGCCCTTAATCGTTATCATTCTTTATACTGCTAAGAAGGCATAAGCAGTGAAAAGTGAGGGCAGGGAAAGAAAGAGGAAATGGAAAGTGGTTTATAGAATAAGCTCAGGGCTAGAGGTCAGAAACTCTTGTCTCCCAGGCTGTTCCTGACTGAGCATTTTCCCCTGAGAGATATAGCTCAAGGCTGGGTGTCCATGGAGGCCCAGCCCAGTGTGAGACCTTGTTTACAGAGATCCACAGAGGACTTTTAATTATGTTCTCCATTCTCTTCTTCCATTGTTTTCATAGACTAAATTGCTAAATTTTTTTAGGACTCCTTGGCCCCTAAGCCCAAAATCTGCCCTTGGGTTGAAACAGGATCATGTCAGTCCTGCTAGACTTGATGATAAATGTTGTGTAGTTCGGTACGTGACACACTGCCACATCCGGCACGCTGTTTTGTTGAAGGTATGAATAGGCATGTTTACTATAATAAAACAAAATTCTATGCACACATGTAGGCATGAATAAGAAAGTCTTTAAATGCATTTATCTAGCATTGCTCCATGTTGAATACATATACAATGAATTTACAAGTCACTCATGTTAATTATACCTAAAAGTTAGAAGATTAATTTGTTGATGATTAAGTCTCCCATACTTAATTGGTTACATAGAGCATGTAATATATATATATATATAAAAACAATTTCCCAGGCTTCCTCTTGGCCAGACAGATAAAGAGTCACTCCTGTCTTCATGTAAGTAAGAAGGTGTTATAAACTTCTGTAGCACTCTGACAGCCCAGCTGCAGAAGCTAGGCTCACTGAGAAAATTAGCCCCCATCCTCCTAGTGCCCCTCAGTCCCAGAGCATATAGGAGGGAAGCAAGTCAATTTCCATGCTCACTGGGATGCGTGAGGAGGTTTTGAGAATTGAGCCACTGTGCCTGCTTGAGGGTCTCTATTCTGGGGAGAGAGTGGATGCTGTTTGTGAGGGTCCAGGGTGACTTGATAATATGGCAAAGTTTAGTGGGTCAGCAACACTAATGTAAGTCAAGGGCAAGAGCAAGGTGGGGACAGTGTGCAAAGTGGGAAGACCATGAACTGCCCGTGGAAGAGAACAGATGCTTCTAGTTGCATCAGCCTCAGAAGCTTCAGCAGCCAGTGAAATGAGAACAGAGAACATCCCAAGGTGAGGCTGGATGGACTGCAGCTTAGAGAAGATGACTCAAGACAAGAGGCCAATGCACACATCAGATGGGTCTCCTCAGCCTCATCTCGAGACATTAAGTAAGCTTCTTCCTCTTACTTGGGAGAATGAGGGAAAGGGTCCAGCCCCTCTTCTTGGGAGAATGAGAGGAAGGGAAAACAGGTAAGAGGGCTGCTGTCCAGAAATGAAGTTTGGAGTTTAAAAAGATCAACTGAGACCAAGAGAGCAGGACTTAACACTTAAACATGGTTTTTAATTAGCTGCTGTCAATAAGCTCCATTTCTTGCATCCCTTCCACACATCCAAACCATGTGAAATAAGGAATATGTGAGCAAAGCGAACTCAGCTATGGAGATTTCTGCTTTTGTGAGTTGTGGCTATAAAATAAAGCTGTATATGTCCAAAACTTATAGCAAGAATCAAGTCTGCTACATGTTATCAGTTCTGATATCCACCTTACACAATTATCAATAGAGATTCTGATCATAGGAAAAGGAGTGTGAGAATAGTTGTCTGCACATCTAATTTGCCATTTTGAAAAGGTACTTATACGCTTACATTATAGACATGAAAAAGTATTTTTCTAAAATGCAGTGAAAAAGTGAAAGTGTTAGTTGCTCAGTCACGTCCGACTCTTTGTAACCCCATGGACTGTAGCCCGCCAGGCTCCTCTGTCCATGTAGCTCCTCTGGCCAGGCTCCAGGTGACAATACTGGAGTGGGTGGCCATTTCTTTCCCCAGGGGATCTTCCCGACCCAGGAATTGAACTTGGGTCTTCAGCATTGCAGGCAGATTCTTTACCGTCTGAGCCACGAGGGAATCCCAAAAGGCAGTGAGGTGAGGTGAGGTGAAAGTTGCTCAGCGATGTCTGACTCTTTGCAACCCCCAGGGACTATACAGTTCATGAAATTCTCCAGGCCAGAACACTGGAGTGGGTAGCCTTTCCCTTCTTCAGAGGATCTTCCCAACCCAGGGATTGAACCCAGGTTTCCCATATTGCAGGTGGATTCTTTAACCAGCTGAGCCACAAGGGAAGCCCAAAATGCAGTGGGAAATATTAAATGTTTAATACAAGTGTACTAGGTATCCATTGCTACATAACAAAGCACTCAAAACTAAGTGGGTTAAAACAACATCCTCTACCTCATAGTTTCTGTAGGTCCAGAATTCAGTGAGGGCACAGCTGGTATGTCTGGTCTCTGCTCAGCAATGTCTGAGGCCTCAGATCAAAGACTTAAAGACAGAAGGGCTGGAATCTTTGAAAGCTGGAGGATATACTTCCAAGCTGGCTCTCACACAGTGGCAAGGTGGTATGGGAGAGCTGGTTCCTCCATGGGCTGCATGAGTATCCTCATGACATAGCATCTGTCTTTTCCCAGAGTTGACTCTCCATAGGTTTAAAGAAGTGGCACTAGTTTTTAGAAGCTTTTCTTCAGAAATCTCACACCATCACTTCTGCAGTAGTATACTGGTCACACGAGGCAACCTGATTGTGTGTGGGAGGCAACTACATGGGATATTGTGTTAGTTATCTGTTGCAGTACTAAAAATTACCCTGAAAATTGGCAGTTTAAAGCAGTAAGCATTTATTATTCACAGTGTCTATAGATCAGGAGTATAGGAGTGGTTGAACTGGGTGGTTCTGACACAGAGTCTCTGGTGAAGCTGTCTGCTGGGGCTGCCGTCATCTGAGCTTCAACTGAACAATCTGCTTCCGAGCTCCCTTGTTTGTGGGTAGGTTTCAGTTCCTTGCATGTGGGCCTCTCCTGAGGCTACCTAGGTGTCCTTATGACACTGTACTGGTTTCCCCCAAAGACAGCCATGCAAAAGACAGACAGATGGATCCCAAGACAGAAGCCACGGTCTTTTATGACCTAATCTTGGAAGTGACATACTATATTAGCTTCCCATTGTGGCTGTGACAAATTACCACAAACTCAGTGGCTTAAACAACACAAAAATTTATGGTGTTACAGTTCTGGAGACCAGAAACCCAAAATGAGTTTCTTTGAGCGAAAATCAAGGTGTTGACAAGGTCCATGTTCCTTTCAGAGGAGAATCCACTTCTTGGCCTTGCCTTGTTTCAGCTTCTAGAGGCCATCTGCATTCCTTATCTCATAGCTCTTTCTCTGTCTTCAAAGTCCTCAGCATAGCATCCTTAAATCTTTGACTCTCTCTTCTATCTAGTAACAATCTTTTTCATTACATTGGACCCACCCATATAATCCAGGATAGTCTCATCTCAAATTTCTTTGAATTAATCATTTCTGCAAAGTCCCTTTTTCCATGTAAGGTAATTTATTCAATATGGTAATAGGTTTGGGATGTGGGAATTATGGTGTAGATGTATTTCAGGAGCCAGCAGTCCACCTACCATCCATACCATCACTTTTGCTATATTATAGTGGCCACACAGACTAACCCTGGTACAATGCAGGAGGAGATTACTTATGCATGTGAATATCAGCAGGTTGGGATCACTGGGGACCATTCTGGAGGCTGGCTACCATAACTTTTTATATGACTCCTACCTAACTTTGAGAAGTATGAATTATTATTTCAAAATACAATCCCGAAAGAAAAATCCTATACAACTATTAACATTTTGTTCCTACCAGACTGAGAAAGAATAATAATAATGATAAAATCACAATAGCTACCATTATTTGTTGAGTGCCTAATTTGTGCTGAGCACAAAAATAAGTATTTAACATAACATTTCTAAATTATGTAACATCTTGAAATATGAGATCAATGTTTTTAATCATTCATAATGACACATATAAAGAAACAGATTTAGAAAAGCTTTGAGTAACTTCACACAGAGTAATAGGCAGAGAGACAATCTAAATCGAGTTTTGTCAGGTGTTAGGATATGTGGATTCTAGTCCTTCTTTGCCACTAACTACCTGTGATAAGTGATTGCAATAACCAAGTTTTCCTTGTTGATGTTAATTGGACTATAGATTCCTTAAATGTATGATCCTGAAAGAATAAGAATCACAGGTATTCATGTAATTTAATATCAGTCTATACGTGGCACTTTTTGTTACTCAACATGTGTATAGAAAGTGAATAAGAACTAAAAAGCCTCTTGATGAAAGTGAACGAGGAGAGTGGAAAAGTTGGCTTAAAGCTCAACATTCAGAAAACTAAGATCATGGCATCTGGTCCCATCACTACATGGCAAATAGATGGGGAAACAGTGTCAGACTTTATTTTGGGGGGCTCCAAAATCACTGCAGATGGTGACTGCAGCCATGAAATTAAAAGATGCTTACTCCTTGGAAAGAAAGTTATGACCAACCTAGACAGCATATTGAAAAGCAGAGACATTACTTTGTCAACAAAGGTCCGTCTAGTCAAGGCTATGGTTTTTCCAGTAGTCATGTATGGATGTGAGAGTTGGACTATAAAGAAAGCTGAGCGCCCAAGAATTGATGCTTTTGGACTGTGGTGTTGGAGAAGACTCTTGAGAGTCCCTTGGACAGCAAGGAGATCCAACCAGTCCATCCTAAAGTAAATCAGTCCTGAATATTCTTTGGAAGAATGAGAAGAGCTGACTCAATTGAAAAGACCCTGGTGCAGGGAAAGATTGAGGGCAGGAGGAGAAGGGGACTACAGAGAATGAATGGCTGGATGGCATCACCGACTCAATGACCACGGGTTTGGGTGGACTCCAAGAGTTGACGATGGACAGGGAGGCCTGGCATGCTGCAATTCATGGGGTTGCAAAGAGTCAGACACGACTGAGCGGCTAAACTGAACTGAACTCAAGTCCCCAGGCACACAAACAGCATACCATTGTTCTTGGCTGTGCCAAAGTCAAAGGGCCGACAGAGAACATCATGTGAAGATTTTCCACATGGATTCTAATCTACTCATATGTGCCACCCACTGAGACAACTTAAAAAAAAACACCCTTCACACTGCATTAACCTCAGATTGCGGAAAATCCATATTGTGACACACCAAGTTCTATTCAAGAACAAAATGAAGTTTTTCTGATACCTCCCCTCGTTTCCTTTCTCCCTATTTATGTACACAGTCTTTTCAATAACAAATATCCACCCAATTTTCCTTAATTGGCTGATCCGAATAGCTCATTTAGGAGAATACTTCTAGAGAGTTATTAAATTTTACGTGGTCCTATTACATCCCCACACATTATCCCATCACTAAAGCAATACCAGGATATGTAGTTGGGAGTATCCTGGAAGGATTACTATAGAGAAACTATGCTCAGAGTTAATATTTCAACTCAGACATAACAAATGGAAGTGATCTGCATCATAGTGAGAGGAATTAATGCCACACATAAAGGGCATTTTATGCAATGCATGATTTAACATTGTGTTCCTATGTTACTAGAAGAGGGAGTTCCCAGTCCAACACATTTTAAAGAAAATCTCACAGGTATTCCTCTCTCTTTAAACCCTTGAATTTTGCTGATCCACTTGACAGATAATAGCTTTAAAGCATCTATATTCACTTTTGTCTAGATTTTTCTTATTGATTCATACTGTTTGCTTTGTACCTTATTTACACACGAAGTGAAGAAATACAGATTGAAGATCTACTGCATATGAAGGCCTCCATTAGCTATTGGTACAGGGACAGGACTTCAAAGATTAACTTAGCCCAACAGCCTTCCCCCATGGGTTCATAACAAGGATGATTCATTCACGACCAGAGTGCCATCTTTGCCTTTACCCTTTGTGCCAGTGGCAACAGTGGACCAGAGAGTCTTTCCAACGACTTCAGAATCCTTCTTAATACAGCCCTTATAGCAGGGATTATCAAAGGCTATAGTCCTCCTTTCAGAGGACAAGACAGAATCATTCAGATAGTTACCACCTGATATTACTATAAGCCCCACCCTTTCTTTCAGGAAAAAACAACCCTCATATCCAGAGACCTTATAGCTCAATGAGAAAGTCATGATTCCTGCCCTTAAAGGGTGGGAGCTCCCAGTGAACTGAGATATAAAACACTCACGTGTAAGAGAAGCCTCAAGAACAAAGACAGAGGTAAACAAGTACAAACAGGTTAAATGCTAGATCTGTTTCATACTCAGGAGAAATAAGGAAGGGAGTTAGTAACAGATGTGCCTAGAAAGTGCCAGAACGCTATGCTAGATTTTTGACAAGTATTACATAACTGAATGCAACCATTATGAAGTAGGTATTAACATCTTTCAAACAGATTAGGCTGGTTACTCCTGTCACACTTAGTCTTGGGCCTAGTCTTGTATAATTCCCAAAGTCCGTTTCTTTGCTTTTCAGTGAGCAAACTACCCAGCCAAACTTTCTAGTTATAGAATGGAAGAAACTCAAATTAGGTAGAAAAACAAATGTGGATATACCACAAGTACCTTTGCCCAATTATTGAAGAAGCAAAGTTTCAGTGTTAATGTTTTTCCAGTTCTGCCCTTGACACAGAAATGAGTATCCAAGATCTAACCCAGCTTCACTGGTTTCTTTCCAACTCAAATTTACAACACAAATTATTCCAGCTCTAAAATTTCTATAATTTACAACAAATCTAGTCTCCATGGCTAAAAAAAGGCACAATTTAAACCTCTCATATACTCAAATCTTAAGAGAGGGAGGATAATTTAATGGGGGAAAACGTAAGGATACTGAAATCAGGTAAATTTTTTAACTCTTTCATAAACTCTAGGACTTTACACAAATCATTTAATATGTTTGGGAAAAAAGAGTAAATGATACCTAACTTTTCTTCCTATCTATGAAAACACTTTTTTTGGTTTCTTCTTTACTTGAAACTGGGGTAGGAGGAAGTTTGAGTTGATACCTAAGGAAACAGAATGTCTTACATTTGAAATTCCACAAAGATCTAGGATTATAACTGTCTTGGTACCTTCAGGCCTGAGCCTTTCTCTCTTGCCACATTTATTTTCATATTTGTGTATAATATAGCTGAGGAGAACTCAAAAGAAATAACCCCAGAAATAGAAAAATTGCTTCCTATTATAACAAAAACCAGCAATAGAAAAATCAGCTTTTGTTACTTTTAAGGGCCTAATGACAAATTTTGGAGTGATGTAGTAACACAAAATATATACTTTCTATCTCCTTCTGGAGGCTTTGTCTTGTTTAGAAATTTGTCCAGTAGGAAATCCTTGATATAGCAAGTCCACTCTCAAACAGATGGTTTCAAACTGCTCTTTTGTTCTTGAAACTGGCAATTATTCTGTCACTGTGTGCTTGAGACTTGGATGGGAATGATTTTTTCCACAACTATCAAGCCCTGTATGAATGAACAGAGCCTTTCATTTACTGGAAATAGACAGTAAGAGTAGAAATCTCGATTGCACATATTTCAATGTTGTCACATAAAACAGTGTTTCTTTTTATCAGCAAGTGGTTTATAAATATTAACATTACCCCAAAACAAACAGCCTGGTTTATAATGACATACTGAGTGGTAATTCAATTTGTAATATTCTGTGCCAAGCTTAAAGTCTTATACTCATATTTCAAGTAAACTGCTTAATTAAAGCTTAAACAAGGGTCTCCAGAGCCTTAATAGTAAAGCATTATATTAGAAAACCAGCTAACGAATTGTAGAAAAAAAAAAATTATGGCCTCCTTATGTCAGATAATAAAAGTCTATGACATCTTGCCGGATATTAAAGATCCTTCATTCTGAAAATCTTGTGTAATTACTGATCTAAAATTATATGTCATAAACCACATTTTGTATTTACATATTTATTTGATCAGCATCAGATTAACCTTAGGTTTAGATTTCCAGTGCTGACACTTAGAAACCATTAGACTTCTCTGAGCCTGGGTTTCTTCAGCTATAAAATAGGAACAACATCACTTAGCTCGTGGGGTTGATGCAGAGTTTAACTGAGAAAATGTAGGGCTTTCCAGGTGGCACTAGTGGTAAAGAACTTGCCTGCCAACACAGGACACATAAGAGCTGGAGGTTTGATCCCTGGGCTGGGAAGATCCCCTGGAGGAGGGCATGGTAACCCACTCCACTGTTCTTGCCTGGAGAATCCCAGTGACAGAGGAGCCTCGTGGGCTACAGTCCATTAGGTCACAAAGAGTCAAACACAACTGAAGCAACTTAGCATGCACACATGACGCTCAGTACAAGGTAGATGCTGATGAACCCTGCTTGACCCCTCTCATCCCATTCCAGTGGTACACCCACACTCACTCTCACGAGAGACACACACAGGTGTTTCTTATAAGTCGAAAGGGGAAAAAGCAAAGATAAAAGAGGGTCTAACAGGGGCAAGTGCCTTTCCTTCAGCTTTGGCATTTTCTACACAGGCTAAATCAAGCCGGACAGAAAGAGGAAGTATTTTGTTAATAGAAAAGTCTTTAGTTCCCATGGCTTTTGACGCTGCTCTGGAATATCTACATAATACCAAGAAGAGATTGAACTTTCAACATGATTTTATGTAGTTCTCTAATCGGAGACTCATATTCAGCAAATCGAGAAATCTTGCCAATTTGCATTTTAATTTTTCTTCTCTGAAAGGAAGTACTGCTATGTGAAGAAAGGACACATTTAACTACTGAATTGCCTTTTTATAATCCTAAAATATTATTTAACTACATTCTACTTGAGGTAGAATCAAGTGTTTGGCAGCAAAAAGCTTTGGAATCAGTTTTAAATTTGAATCTTATTCCTTCACATATTGCTTGTGAGACTATGTTGAACCAAAAGTAGTCCATGAGCTTCAGTTTTTCACCTGTAAAATGGGCTACCCACCTCATGGTGTTGTGAGGATTAACTGGGATAATATATGTAAAATGTTATTTCATTGACTTTGAATAGTAAGTACTCAAGGAAATGAGCTGTTGTTATTGTAAAGTATTCTATGCATGTGTTAGTCACTCAGTCATGTCCGACTCTGTGTGATTGCATGGACTGTAGCCTGCTAGGTTCCTCCCCCATGGAATTCTCCAGGCAAGAATATTGGAGTGGGTTGCCATTTCCTTTTCCATAAGTATTCTATACATTAGCTTTAGTTGAAATTTTCAGTTGCTGGCTATTTTTTGCCAGTGTGTTAGCTCCAAACTGAAGCAAGGAAACCATTTGGTGAATGTCAATATATGTCAATTCTGAAGGGTAAAGGAGAGTTGCTTTTAAAATAAAATAAAATTAAGAACGTAGGAGAAATTATCCAGCTTGTATATGAATGTGCTCAATAAGATCAACACCACACAAAGGTACTTATCACTACCTTATCTAAATAGGTACATGTAATTTCTGGACCATCCCAAGGTCGAGTTCAGAAAGTCAGCAGTAGGAGGCTGAGATTGCAAGCTCCATGTGAACATCAAGAATAAATCAAGTGCACTCACCTTTCTGAAAGCAGGGAGAGAAAGTACAAGAGGCCTTTGTTAATCAGACAGGAAAATCATAGCCTGAAAATGCTGACAATGACATTTCAAAAGTCTCACTTACTTAGTAATAGATAAGAATATGTGAAGAAGGAGAAAAAAAAAAATTCCCTGAAGTTTTCAAAAGGAAAAAGGATCAAATATCTGTTTTGTGTGAGAACTTTATCATGCGAGGTTACTTCAGTTCACATTTCCTAAATGGGGACACCTCTCCAGAGGGAACAGGAGGCTCCTCTTGTGAGGCACTGTGCTGGTAACTGGTGACAATGACAAATGCCATCTGACTGACGGCCCCGCCTTTCCCACTTAAGGCAGTAAGAAATGTACTGAAGACAGTGTCATCCAAATCCAAGTTCACTTATGAAATAACAAAGAGCGCAGAACCTCCCATGCCCTCCACCTCCCTTTCCACTGGTGCTGTAAGGGGCCCAGAAAAGAAGCACCCTCTCACTGAAAACGGCCGCTGATGGGGACACTGCGGGGAACAGTGAGCTCCCCAGATACGCTCCAGGCACAGAAGCAGACAGGACCACGTTAGCCTTGAGTAGTGATGTGACGGCTTCCTAGGTGGCGCAGTGGTAAAGAACCCACCTGCCAACACAGGAGATGCAAGAGATGCGAGTGCGAACCCTGGGACAGAAGAATTCCCTGGAGGAGGAGATGGCAACCCACTCCAGTATTCTAGCCTGGAAAAGTCCATGGACAGAGGAGCCTGGTGGGTTACGGTCCATGGGGTCACAAAGAGTAGGACATGACTGAGTGACTGAGCACAAGTGATGTGGTGCTCTCTACCCTCACCCCACCTCCTTCCTCTTGAGCAACCTCTCCTTCATTTCCTCTCTTTTCTAGCTACCACAATCTGTCCAGAAAACTTCTGGAGGTCTTAATACCTGAGTCCTTCTCCCTGAGGAAATTGTTCCTGTTAATCCACTGACCCCCTTTCCCCAACCTCACCTTCCCACTCACCTCCAGCTATGTGTCATTTTGACATCTGGGGGGTTTAAATGGTGATATACCACTTGGGCTCAGACTATACCTTCTTCAATCTAGAAACATAAACTCCATTGTTTCACTTGTAATAAACCAAATTTTCATGAAGGGAGCACTGGTCTATATTCTCAATTCTTAAGAAAATCAGCTAAGTGGCCAGGCAGTTGACCTGGGGGAATTTTGTCTCTTTTCACAGCAACCATAGTGTTTCCATCACTGCTGTTTCTGTCTTCGTTTACTGCTGAAGGGCTTGAGAAATCTCCGTGCCGAGAAAAGGAGCAGGCTGCTCTTCATACCCACTCTCTCCACCTAGGCAAGAACTCCGGGTCAAGGTAAGGAAGAACATGGCAGATGGCCCAGAAATGACTGGGAACAAGGAGGCGACAACCTCAGACTCACAAAGGATATAAGCAGGAAGTAGAGGCTTCAGAGGTATGCAGGGAATTGGCACAGAAATGAACTTGGGTCACACAGTGAATACGGGGGAAAAAAATGTAATTGTCTCAGGTTAAAAGCTCTTGTCTTTCTTCTGTTGCAGTAATAATCACAACTAAAAGCATGGAGGATTTATAGGCTTTTAAGAAGTACATCTTTTTTCCCCTTCAATAAAACAGTATCTTAAAGATACTTAAAGACAAACAGGAGGACAAGTGAATTTTTTAAACCCAAAGGATACATTAAAAATCAGGAAACAGTGTAAACATAAATATTTTCATCCAGTCATTGAAAATGTTTCAGCAAGCATGAATAAGTGACCTTTTAAGCTATCGTAATATTCAGCAAAGGAAGGTTTATTGATCTCCACACAGATGACAAAAGTAATAGTTTGGAATTAGACACAGATGTTTCCACTTATAATCCAAATTGCTATATGACTTGGGACGCACTGCTACCAAAAAGTGCCACGGAGTTCTGGAACAAAACTTAAGTTGGCAGTGGTTCTGGCTTTATATCTCTGTGACTTTGCAGGAGGTCTTGAGTCTCAGGCCCTCATCAATTAAAGGAAGGGACTGTGGGCTTAGATGCTATAAAAGTCCTTCCTGCTCTAGAATTACTTCATTGTCAAGATTTATACAGAAAGTATTGTAAAAGCACAATTAGCCTAAAATTTTGGCATTTTTCTTGTCCATATTTCCTCAAGGGATTCCTTGGCCCCTTTCTTAAAGATGACCAGCAGAACTTGTTAGCTACACTGTGGACTTTGGCCACAGCCAGACCCGGGATTGGTCTCATTTCTGTCACTCCCTGGCAGAGTGATGATCAACATAGGACCGTGCCTATCTGGGCTCACTTCCTCATCAGTTAAATGTAGTCTTATCCCATAGGGTTGATAGGGGAATAAAAAGTTATTAATCACATAAAGAGCTCAGCACAGCACCTGACACTCAGTGAGTACAGAAGTGATATATTATAAACCATATAAATTCTTATCAACTTTGTAAACCTTATCAACTCTTTCACACAAACGTTTGTCTTCTACAGGCACTGGAATTTCACTTAGACACCTCATCCTCTAATGAGTCAGTGGAGCTCCTTAAGTCAGCGGTAACTGGCTCTAAACTCCTGGCTGGTGAATTTTATCTCTGATTAGTAGGCATTTTATGTGTGTAAGTCACTCAGTCGTGTCTGATTCTTTGCAACCCCATGGACTGTAGCCAACCAGGTTCCTCTGTCCATGGGATTCTCCAGGCAAGAACCCTGGATTGTGTTGCCATTCTCTTCTCCAGGGGATCTTCCTGACCCAGGGATTGAACCTGGGTCTCCCACACTGCAGGCAGATTCTTTGCAGTCTGAGCCACCAGGGAAGCCCACTTAAGGTGGTGGTGGTTTAGTCGCTAAGTTGTATCTGACTCTTGCAACCCCGTTGACTGTATCCCGCCAGGCTCCTCTGTACATGGGATTCTCCAGGCAAGAATACTGGAGTGGATTGCCATTTCCTTCTCCAAGGCATTCTATAGTTGCATCTATAATAGGCAAAGTGTTTGAAAGGGTTGGCATAACATAACGGGTAAGTCCCTGGAGTCCAGAGCAAGACTTCTTGGGTTCAAATTCTTCTTTGTTATTTCTTAGCCATTCTCAGCAGGATCCTTGGGAGGTGCAAATGAGTAAACATTAAAAACACTTAAAACAATATCTAGTTCAAGGGAGATGCGAAATAAAATACTCAGATCAAATACTAATTGGAAGCTGGAGCCCAGAACATATGTAAGCAAACAAAATTTTTTTAAAAATTAGCAGCCTAAAGTGTAATTACTTTAAGTACCTTCTCTTTAAACTTGTTCACACAAGTATTTGTCTTTAACAGGCACTCAAGTGTCATCAATTTGTGGGTGGGGGCAATGGTGTCTCCTTAGACACTGCATCCTCTAAGGAGTCAGTGGTAACTGGCTCTAAACTCCTGGCTGGTGAATTTTATCTCAGGTTAGTATGCATTCTTTCCAGCATGACATGAAACTATGAGATGAAATTAGCTGCCTTTGTACTACTAAAATAATAACTGAAATATTATAGTAAATGAATTTTGTGACATTTCACATATAGTCTTTGAGCTCACAGGTTTTATAATGAAGTTCTGCCCTTTCCCGTCTGCATCTCTTCAGAAATGCTCTTGATTTTCCATTTACTGGAAAATACGTGACTCACACAAGCCAGCAGAGGTCTATACCTCATTATCTGATCTTGTTTTATGGTTGAGTTAGAACAATATGTTAGGTCTATTTCAGTACAATATAAGTCTTTTGGTGTAGAACATTAAATTCAAGTATCTCTGATTAGTGAAGTAAAAGATTTTAACAGTGATATCAGGGAGATGGAGATTCATAGTACAGATTAAAAAGTCAAGTATCTTCTGTGATATAACTTATCTATATGCATTACCTAAAGTTGTAGAAAGTGATGTTAGACTTGTGCAAAATAGGTTTCAGTTAATGGACCATGAAATGATGAGGCTTTATTTTTTGTGAATTACAGGAATATCCTGAAAACCACTGTTCTGTGCCCCAAAGCATATTTTACTCTGATAGTAAAAATGTGTGAAAACTCACTTTGCTAATATATGTTCAGTGTGTTTTCAGGAGGGAATAATGTCAATCATAATTAGTTACTTTGATCTCAAAGGTCCTTTTTATCTGTAAGATTCTGACTCTGATTATTGAACACCCACATCATGGAAGGCACTGTTGGCTTTTATACCAAATTTTGAAACAGGCTTCAGAATTCCCAAGGGACCTTCCTCCACACAAGCAAGCATACTCTTCAATCACTGGAGCATTCTTTGAGTAACTCATTGTGCCTTCAGAGATACATAATTCTTCTATTATGGATTTTCTACTGAAATGAAGATTTCTTGAAATACTCAACTGTAATCCTTTTAACATTCACAAATCTTGGAAGAGCCTCTTCTGTTGAATCCTTATCTTGTATCTACTTTATTATCAACCACCTAAAAATTTGGAGAGAGCTTGGTATCATTCAGACTCTTAGATACAGGAAATAGCTTGGTGGTTATTTTAAGAAGTATGAAACATACCATGCTTGGCCCTCAGTAGGGTTCACAGAATAGTATTTGAATGAATTTATTAAAGTTTGACAGATTTAGTTTAGGGATAGTAGGGAAAAAATTACTGGACTAGGTCAAAGGTAACATTCGAGATATGAAAGGAGGAGTATTCAAAGTTAATGGTTGTCATAAAAGACACTTCAAATTGGACACATGTTAATAAAGAGGATGTAATTAATGTGTACTCTAACTCTGCATAAGTAGGTTAAGAAATGTCGAAGATGAAAGTAGATATTTTTGCTTTAGAGATAAAATAAATGGAAGATTTTCATATTCATATCTTTTACATATATATCTTTGGGCTCAGTGTTTCTGAAAAGATACATAAATCTGTCTTATCTTTAGAAAGTGAAAGTGTTAGTTGCTCAGTCATGTCCAATGCTTTGTGACAGCATGGACTGTAGCCTACCAGGCTCCCCGGTTCATGGGATTCTCCAGGCAAGAATTCTGGATTGTGTTGCCATGCCCTTCTCCAGGGGATCTACCTGACCCAAGGATTGAACCCAAGACTCCTGCATTGCAGGTGGTTTCTTTATCGATTGAGCCACCAGGCAAGTTTTATCTTTAGAGAACAACTTAGTTCCCACTCACATAAGATGGCCATGATATGTGGCTTTCTGGGATTCAAGGTACTGGGCCCATACTTTCACGATGGCTGCTGAACAGAGCATGAAATTCTATGAACACTTTGAGAACGTTTTCTTATTCTATTGATCAGCTATCTGAATGAAAAAAAAAAGAGAGATAAACATGAAAATAGAAACTCCATTACCTCCTTCCCAGGCTCCCACAGTTTTCAGTGCAGTGTCTATGATGCTGCTCTAAGAACACTGTGTAGTCTAGCGGAGAGAACAGTGGCTTCAGCAGCGGACATCACAACTGCAGTTCTGGCCCAGCCATTTTCCAGCAGGCTTCAGGTGTGTTAAGCAACCGGCTGGGCCTCCATGACTCTCTTTGTAAATGGGAATAATATTTATACCATAGACTTATTACATGTATTATCTAGCACGCCGATTTTTGAAAACTTTTTATTTTGAGTATTAGACTGGCATCAAGACTGCTGGGAGAAATATCAATAACCTCAGATACACAAATGACACCATCCTTATGGCAGAAAGCAAAGAGGAACTAAAGAGCCTCTTGATGAACGTGAAAGGGGAGAGTGAAAAAGCTGGCTTAAAACTCAACATTCAAAAAACAAAGATCATGGCATTCAGTCCCATCACTTCATGGCAAATAGATGGTGAAACAATGGAAACAGTGACAGACTTTATTTCTTGGGCTCCAAAATCACTGCTGATGGTCACCACAGCCATGAAATTAAAAGACGCTTGCTCCTTGGAAAAAAAGCTATGAGCAATCTAGACAGCATGTTAAAAAGCAGAGACATTACTTTGTCGACAAAGGTCCATCTAGTCAAGGCTATGGTTTTTCCAGTATTCACGTATGGATGTGAGAGTCGGACTATAAAGAAAGCTGAGCCCCAAATTGATTCTTTTGAACTGAGGTATTGGAGAAGACTCTTGAGAGTCCCTTGGACTTCAAGCAGATCAAACCAGTCCATCCTAAAGGAAATCAGTCCTGAGTACTCATTGGAAGGACTGATGCTGAAGCTGAAACTCCAGTACTTTGGCCACCTGATATGAAGAACTGACTCATTTGAAAAGACCCTGATGCTGGGAAAGATTGAAGGCAGGAGGAGAAGGGGACGACAGAGGATGAAATAGTTGGATGGCATCACCAAATCTATGGACATGAGTCTGAGCGAGTTCTAGGAGTTGGTGATAGACAGGGAAGCCTGGCATGCTGCAGCCCATGGGGTCGCAAAGAGCTGGACATGACTGAGCAACTGAACTGAATATGATACAGAAAGGTTTTAAAAATAGTACAGAGAGTTATTATGTAAGCAGATTTTCATAAGGGCTAATTTCCTTCTCTTCCTATGCAACATAAATTTGGTCTGTTTTCCTATTTCAAAATAAGAGCTTCAAATATTTCCTTTCATTTGACATGGCCTCTCTAGCCATGTATACACACACACACACACACACACACACACACACATATATATCTTCCCAGGTGGCACTAGTGGTAAAGAACCTGCCTGCCAGTGCAGCAGATACAAGAGACATCGGTTCTATCCCTGAGTTGGGAAGATCTCCTGGAGAAGGAAATGGCAACCCACTCTGGTATTCTTGCCTGGAGAATTCCATGAACAGAGGAGACTGGTGGGCTACAGTCCACGGGGTCACAAATAGTCGGATATGACTGAAGTGACTTAGCACTGCACTGTTAGACATACATATATATATATATAATATATATACATAAATCAACAGAATTTAGTTTTTAGAGTAGTTTTAGGTTCACAGCAAAACTGAGCAGAAAGTATAGAGTCTCCATATCCCCGCTGTTGCCATACAGGCATAGTCTCTCCCACCATCGATATCCTACCAGAGTGGTGAATCTGTTTTAATCAATGAACATAAACTGACACATCGTTATCACCTGGAATCTATATTTTACACCAAGGTTTACTCTTGGAGTTGTCCATTTTCTAGGTTTTCACACGTAGTCACAATGATATCATACAGAGTAGTTCTGCCCTAAAATCCTCTGTGCTTCACCTATTTATACTTTCCCTTACTTCCCCTAAAACCAATGACCTTTTCATTGTCTCCATAGTTTTGTCATCAGAATGCCATATAGCTGCAATCATATAGTATGTAGTCTTTTCAGATTTGCCTCTTTCACTTATTGATATGCATTTAAGGGTGTGTTGGTTGCTTCCAAGTTTTGACAATTATAAACAAAACTGCTATAAACATCCATGCACAAGTTTTTGCGGAGATAAAAATTTTAAATTCATTGGGTAAATATCAAGGAGTGTGATTCCTGGATTATATGTTAGTTTTGTAAGCTTAAATACTAGTTTTGTAAGAATCTGACATATTGTCTTCCAAAGTGGCTGTATCACTTTACATTTCTTCTGGCAATGAATGGAGAGTTCCTGTTGCTCTGCGGTCTTGCTGGCATTTCATATTGTTAGTTTTGGATTACTGTTGTTCTCAGAGGTGTTGTTCTATAACACCTTCTAGAACTAACACTGAAAAAAAGATGTCCTTTTCATCATAGAGGACTGGAATGCAAAAGTAGGAAGTTAAGAGATACCTGGAATAACAGGTAAGTTTAGCCTTAGAGTACAAAATGAAGCAGGGCAAAGGCTAACAGAGTTTTATACAGAGAACACATGGGTCATAGCAAACACCCTTTTCCAACAATCTGAGAGACGGCTGTACACATGGACATCCCCAGATGGTCAATATCAAAATCAGACTGATTATGATCTTGGCAGCTAAAGATGGAGAAGGTCTATATAGTCAGTAAAAACAAGACCTGGAGCTGACTGTGGTTCAGACCATGAGCTCCTTATTGCAAATTTCAGGCTTAAATTGAAGAAAGGAGGGAAAACCACTAGGCCATTAAGGTATGACTTATATCAAATCCCTCATGATTATACGGAGAAGGCAATGGCATCCCACTTCAGTACCGTTTTGCCTGGAAAATCCCATGGACGGATGAGCCTGATAGGCTTCAGTCCATGGGGTCGCTAAGAATCGAACATGACTGAGTGACTTCACTTTCACTTTTCACTTTTGTGCATTGGAGAAGGGAATAGCAACCCACTCCAGTGTTCTTGCCTGGAGAATCCCAGGGACGGGGGAGCCTGGTGAGCCGCTGTCTATGGGGTCGCACAGAGTCAAACACGACTGAAGCAACTTAGCAGCAGCAGCAGCAGCATGATTATACAGTGAAGGTGATGAATAGATTCATGGGATTAGATCTGGTAGACAGGGTGCCTAAAGAACTATGGATGGAGGTACACAACACTGTATAGGAGGCAGTGACCAAAACCGTCCCAAAGAAAAAGAAATGCAAGAAGGCAAAGTGGTTGTCTGAAGAGGCTTTACAAATAGCTGAGGAAAGAAGGGAAGCAAAAGGGATGGGAGAAAGGGAAAGATATGCTCAACTGAACGCAGAGTTCCAGGGAATAGCAAGGAGGATAAGAGCACTTTATTAAATGAACAATGCAAAGAAATACAAGAAAACAATAGAATGGGAAAGATTAGACATCTCTTCAAGAAAACTGGAGATAGCAAGGGAACACTTCATGCAAGGATGGGCACGATAAAGAACAGAAACGGCAAAGACCTAACAGAAAGCACAAGAGATTAAGAAGAGGTGGCAAGAATACACGGAAGAACTGTACAAAAAAGGTCTTAATGACCCAGATAACCATGATGGTGTGTTCATTCACCTAAAGCCAGACATCCTGGAGTGTGAAGTCAAGTGGGCCTTAGGAAACATTACTATGAACAAAGCTAGTGGAGGTGATGGAATTTCAGCTGAGCTATTTCAAATCCTAAAAGATGATGCTGTTAAAGTGCTGCACTCAATATACTAGCAAATTTGGAAAACTCAGCAGTGGCCCCAGGACTGGAAAAGGTCAGTTTTCATTCCAATCTCAAAAAATTGCATTGCCAAAGAACATTCAAACTACTGTACATTTGCACTCATTTCACATGTTAGCATGGTTATGCTGGAAATCCTTCAGGCTAGGCCTCAGCAGTATGTGAATCAAGAACTTTCAGATGTATAAGATGGGTTGCAAAGAGGCAGAGGAACCAGAGATTAAATTGCCAGCATCATTTTGATAATAGAAAAAGCAAGAGAATTCCAGAAAAACATCTACTTCTACTTGATTGGCTACGCTAAAACATTTGACTCTGGATCACAACAAACTGTGAAAAAGTCTTAAAGAGATAAGAATACCAGACTCCCTTACCTATATGCTGAGAAACCTGTATGTGGGTCAAGAAGCAACAGTTAGAACCTAACATGGAACACAGACTGGTTCAAAACTGAGAAAGGAGTACGATAAGGCTGTATATTGTCTCCTTGCTTATTTAACTTAATGCAAAGTACATCATGTGTAATGCCAGGCTGGATAAATCACAAGAAGGAATCAAGATTACTGGGAGAAATATCAACATTCTCAGATATGCAGATGGCATAAAGTTAAGAGGAACTAAAGAGCCTCTTGATAAGGGTGAAAGAGGAGAGTGAAAAAACTGGCTTGAAACTCAATATTAAAACAACTAAGATGATGGTATCTGGTCCTATCACTTCATAGCAAATAGAAGGGGGACAAGTGGAAGCAGTGACAAGAGGTCTGAACTCAGAGAAAACCTAACCTCTTAGAGTCTTCAGTGAAAACCCTGGTGACACCAGGACCACAGTGGATGATCTTGCCTCAGGCAATGCTAATGTATTTTCTTAAGGGAATTTACTATACCTAGAAACCATATAGTGATAAAAAGCATGAATTCCTTCAGAGATCTGAGTTTTTATCTTTACTCCTTTTACAAATAATGTGATGACCAAGTTAATTAAGTTCTCTAAACTATTTCTTCATTTAAAAATATGAATACCTAATTTATGAAATCATGTAAGTTCATAGGTTTTCAAACTCTTGGGGTAGCATAAATGCTTATTTTATTTTTGTTTTTTTCTTAATAACTATGAAATTATGAAAATTTATAAAAAATTCATCAGAAGTCTTGGTTTGGAATCTATATTGCTTTTTGCACGACAAGTTTATGGGAAGTATGTTTTCTTTCCTTCTTGAATGTGTTGGGTTACTTTTCAAATGTTCTAAAATATTGGAAATTTCATCTCAAATCTGGATAGTAGCAATTTCAGTTAAAACTAGGCTAGTGCAAGTTGGACCATAAAGGCTGAGGGCTAAAGAACGGATGCTTTCAAACTGGTGCTGGAGAAGACTCTTGAGAGTCCCTTGGACAGCAAGGAGATCAAACCAGTCAATCCTAAAGGAAATCAATCCTGAATAGTCATTGGAAGGACTGACTGAGCTAAAGCTCCATACTTTGGCTATTTGATACAAAGAACCAGATCATTGGAAAAGACTGCTGGGAAAGTTTGAGGACAGGAGAAGGGGACAGCAGAGGATAAGATGGTTGGATGGCATCACTGACTCACTTGACATGAGTTTGAGCAAACTCCAGGAGATAGTGAAGGACAAGGGAGGCTGGTATGTTGCAGTCCATGGGGTTGCAAAGGGTCAGACATGACTTGGTGACTAAACAACAACAACGCAAGGATCAAACTGTGAATGTCTGGATGCCACAATGTAAGACAACTCAGTAGATAACAGTCTTGGCTGCAGTTCAGTACACAATCCATAAGCTAAGTCAGGCAGCCAGAAAGTGATATAAAGCTTCCAAGATTGTACAGAGAATACACGTTTGAAAAATCAGCATAATCTAATTAACATTATGATGATATAGCTCTCTGGGCTTCCCAGGTAGCTCGGTGGTAAAGAATCCACCTGCCATTGTAGGAGACATAAGAGACATGGATTTGATCCCTGAGTCAGGAAGATCCCCTGAGGTAGGAAATGGCAATCCACTCTAGTATTCTTGACTGAAAAATCCCAAGGATGGAGAAGCCTGGTGGGCCGTAGTTCATGGGAATGCAAAGAGTCAAACATAACTGAGTGAGTGAGCACGCAAGATAGATCTATTCAACTTTATATCTTTTTAAACCTCCCCCTACATATGCTTAAAACATTATAGTATATGAAGTTAGAAAATTCTTTATCTAGTTTTTTATTTCTACATTAAAACAAAGAATATACCCTCTCACGTGATGGAAAACCAAAGTTTGATTTTAAGGATTGGAGTGACCGTGCCAATTTGTTTTTTTTCTTTTAGAGGAAAAGAAACTAAAATTTCCTCAATTCTTAGTCTCTATACGGACTTTCTCTGCCCTAAAAAGTGATTTGTTTTTGAAATTGTAATAGGACAAAACATTATGTGTTGAAAACTTAATTACTGTTAAAAAGTTACTTTAAAAATTTCAATGTACTTCTGAGTCCCCAAATCAGAATAATTTATACTAGAAACAGTAAAATCTATTAAAGTGGAAAGAATATACTGGAAAGGTGAGGCAGCCTGTAGGAAGCTGTCATTAACCCAGGGGTTAGGGGACTGGGAAGATGTGCTCTGCCAGAACCCAGACCAGCAGTCTCAGTAGCTGAGTCCAGAGGAGATCCTGCAAGAGCTGTCACCTCCTTTTCTCCCCTCTCTCATCTTTCAATCTGCCTTTAGTGTCTCTCACAGTCTGAAGAGGCCAGGTGGCAAGGGGTTCTGGGAAGCAGTTTGCAGGGGTTAACTCCCTTTGCGCAGAACAAAGCTTGGGAGGGAAGGCAGAGCAGATAGGTATGACTGGCAAAGTCACGGCACAAAGCAGTTTCTCAGCTGAAACACATAATATAATCTGTTTCTATGAATCTGAACCTTTTTCTTTCTTCCAGATTTCATATACAAGTGACATCTTGCAGTTTTTTTGTCTTTATCTATCTGGCTTATTTCACTTAATGTAATGCCTTCAAGGCCCATTCATTTGTTGCAAATGGCAAGATTTCCTTCTTTTCCATGACTGAAAAATACACCATATCTTCTTTATCCATTTATCCATCATCAGAACACATTTCTTTCTATATCTTGGCTACTGTGAATAACTTTGCAATGAATGTGGGAGTTCAGATATCTCTCTGATATCCTGTTTCCATTCCCTTTGGTGATAAACATCCAGAAGTGGGATCGCTGGATCCTATGGTACAGTGGGGAAACAGGGAAAGTGACAGTGAGTCAGTCGCTCAGTCATGTATGACTCTTTGTGACTACATACATGGACTGTAGCCTGCCAGGCTCCTCTGTCCATGGGATTTTTCCAGGCAAGAATATTGAAATGGGTAGCCGTTCCCTTCTCCAGGGGATCTTCCTAACCCAGGGATCAAACCCCAGTCTCCTGCATTGCAGGCGAATTCTTTACCATCTGAGCCACCAGGGAGAGGTTGGTAAATAGTACAAACTGCCAGCTATAAGATAAATAAGAGCTGAGGACCTAAGGTAAAACATGGTGACAATAGCTGATAACATAAAATTGAAATTTTCTAAGAGTGTGGAACTTAAATGTTCTCACACACACAAAAATAGATAAATATGTAAGGTGAAGAATGTCTTAGTTAACTAGATGGGGGGATCTTTTCAAAATATATATGTATATCAAATTGCTCATAGTGTGTACTTTAAAAATCTTACTATATCTTTGTCAATTATAGCTCAATAAAGCTAAAAAAATACAAAATATTTCTCAAAAATGCAAAAAAAAAGGGTTATTACTCAGCTAGAGTATTCAATGAAACACTTCATAAAGCAGAATTATCATAGCTCACTTCAATGTCTTCCAGGATTTTATCGCTTTGGATACTAAGTTAATTACTTTCCACCCACTAATTCTGTTATTCTCATCAAGGATTTAGGCACTATTATCATACAAAACAGAAAAGGATCAGAGAGATTAATTTTCCTAAAGTTATTTACTTAATTAAGCAATGAAACCAAGATTTGAACCAAGCTCTCTCAGACTCCTATGCTCTATCTACTACTTCAGATATAAAAATAATTAAATAACCATTTAATAAATTAAATATGCCAATCAACATAAATATAGGCTTATTTATTCAAAAATTATATATATATATATTTAGTATGTATACAAAATATTGAGAATTTGGGTTATATCACTTAAACTAGACAAAATCAATATAAATTCATGTCATTGGTCTCAGGTTTATGATTATTTTTTAACTGAACCCATTTTCCCCAGCATATCCTCTGACTCATTTGAGGATATTTCTCAGAATTATCCTCTGACTCATTTGGGGAACCTGTTAGAAAGTTAGGCCTCATTTCATACATCCTTAGCAATGCCTGCCTAGGGATCTTCATTTGAAACAAGCTCCATAGCAGATTCTTAGGCACGTTAACATTTGACAATCCCCATAGTAATTCTGTATTTGGTCATTCTAACTTTCTTATCAAGAGTTATTTTAAAATAATTTTCTTTTTAAAAAAGGAAAACAAGTTGACCAAAGTTAAAAAATAAACCTACAACACCCTACCTTGATCAAAAAAACCAAACAACCTACTATCTTCTACATAGAACCTTAATTCAAAGATGACAAAGCCAAAGATAAATACCACAGAATTTCACTTATATGTGTAATCTAAAAACAAAAAACAAAACAAATGGACAGACATAACTACAGAGAACCAACAGGTGGTTGCTGGCAGAGGGAGTGGGGGAGGGGTGGGGAGAGGAGATACTTGAAATGGGCAAGGGAGATTAAGAGGTACAAACCTCTAGTTACAAAATAACTGAGTCATGAGGATGAAATGTACAGCCAATTATATTGTAAAATCTTTGTATGGTGACAGATGGTAATATCATGGTGATCATTTTGCAATGTATAGACATATCAAAACACTATATAAAAAGTAACAGTTCAAATGTTAAATTTTCAATTTAACATCCTATCTTCATGCACTTAGAACACTTTTATAATCTCAAAAATTATTTTCTCAGTATGAATAGCTATTTTTAAAGTCTTTGCTTATTACGTTATCTTTAAAGGTGGAAGATTTTCATTATTTTCTAGACCATATATCATATCTCACATAGACCAATATGCTTTTTATATTTCTTTCAATTGCCAAATTTGTTTAACTATTTATTTATATAGGCTGCATCTACTAACATGTTCCAAAAGTTCCTAAAAGTACATTTCTTTGTCTCATACTAATAAAAACAAAATAAAACAAAAAAGGATGATTCAGGAAAACATAAAGCTTCTTCAGATTGGTGATATATATAGAGAGTAACATGATATAAAATTTAGACACTTGATTTCTGAAAAATTTAGCCAAGTTACAAACAATCCAGGTTATGTAGTAACTCTAAAATTCAATAATCCAAATTTCTTATAAAAAAAAGAAACTTAAAGGTACAGTATTTTAGTGGAAATCTTAAACTCTTCCTGAAGAGTCACAACTACCAACTGATTAATTACTTCTTAAGATTATTATTACTATCAGCACCAATGGATACCTAGCTCTATTCACATTAAAATTAATTCAAATTAGCAATAATTTGAACATAATATCCTGATTCCATTTAATACATGAAAAATTGGGTCTTTAGTCGCCTGAAAATACATCCATTTCATTTTTATCCTTCTGATAGAGCTTTCCTTAGATTTTTAATTCCTGAGAAAATCTGAACCAGGAAACAAACCAGTTTTATAATCTAGAATCATATAAGAACTTATGAGGAATGCTAGGCAATTAATATATAACAGATGAAGTATCTAATCCAAATCACAAACTAGTCATATATACTCATATATATGCTAGTCATTTATATAAATACATGCATGCGTTCATGCTAAGTCGCTTCAGTTGTATCCAACTCTTTGCAACTGCATGGACTGTAGCCCTCTAGGCTCCTCTGTCCAGGGGATTCTACAGGCAAGAATACTGGAGTGGGCTGCCATTTCCTTCTCCAATATAGATACATTGTGTAATCCAAATCACAAGCTTATTCAATCATTAAATAAACACTACTGAACACTACAAAACACAGGTAGTGTCTAGGTTCTTGGGATGCATCAGTAAACATATAAAAAACCTAGTTTAATGGAGCTAATATGTTAGTAGAAGGAGATGATAAACAAAATAAAGGACCAAATAACATCACATGGCAAAAGGTAACAAGCGCTATCGGATAGCAGAAAAATTAGGGCAGCATAAAGCATGAGGTAGATGCTATTCTTAAACAGAGGGGCCAGTGTAGGCCTCATGTGAGCAAAGCTTTGAAGAAATTGAAAGTAAGTCATCTTTGTTTTATAAATATGATCATACATAATAAAATACAACTCTTTCTAGAAATACTCCACTACACATTAATTTTTCTGAGATAAATGATCTTTTATCATTTATGTGTTTTCTCTTTTGTTAGATTCTCATCTCCTTGAAGAGAAGAACTGAGTCTTATTCATTTTTCTTTTCCAAGCCCCTGGTACTGTGCTTGGTACAATATTTGGAGAATGGAAGTTGAATTGCGTAGTAAGATATGTTTAGAAAGAGCTTTGAGAATTCTGGCAATGGGATTTTCATCACTGGAATGAAAACAAACCATTGCCATATTTCTTCTTGTTTCTTTAAAACTCTATATAAACCATATTCCATGAATCCCCAATTTTACAATTTTCTCAGAACTAGGAGAAAAATTGTCAATAGTGGAGTCCTAGGATGCATAGAAGGAAATGGAGTAATTCTTAATTTTTTTTTTATCTTAAATAAGAACAATTAAAATATGCGTTAACACATGCAACCTACAAAAGTAATATGAAACAGTTAAGCAATTAAAAACCCAGGATCTTCAATCAATCTAACTTCTTAACAGTATAAATTAGACTCCAATGATTTTGAGTAGTAGGTATAATTCTTAGGTGTTTGGACAATTACTTTATTTCCCCACATTGGCCACTTATAACTTCATCACAGCTGAGATAGAGTGAGAATTCCTGGGTAACAGTAATAACTAGACTATATCAGAAAAGGAAATCAAGCACTTTTGGAGGTAAGGCTGATAAAGTGAACTTTGCGAAACTGCAATCAGAGAGATGCAAAGAAATAATAATCCCAAAATAGGCATCAGGTTCTATGAACAAGAGTCATGAGAAGATCAGTAAAATACCATAGGACAGTAAAGCAAAAACACATCACCAACAATTATTTCTCTATATCTGGATCTATATCGGTAGCCATGACTACATGGATGAATATATGAATCAGATATAGACATAAATCTCCTAAACTTGGTCTCAAAGGATTTCTCCACCATTCTTATGACACAAGATTGGAAATTAATACCAGAACTACACTGCTTTCTTAGCGCTTTATAGAATATACCCTAAAACATATTCAAAATTAATATAATAATAAATTGCATAAAGGTCATGGTCAATTCAGTAATTCTTAACTAATGGTCATTCTAATTTTTTTATAGCAACTTAATATCAGATTAATTAAGGATAAATTTCAGCTCTGGCTGGAGCTAATTGAATATGGCAGCACTATAATCTGTGTTACTGTTGGTGTGTTAACTGTTTGATAAGTATTAATTTAAAAAAATTGGAGTCAATTCTCTCAATCTAGATATCCAACACAACAAAACCTCTAAACTCCTTTCTCAAAGGGTAGATTATTGCTAATTCCCTTCTTGCATAAATTTAGGCTTAAGCCTAAGAGTTGTCTTGAAAGCTAGGGAGCTCTTACTAACACTTTATGCTTGGTTTCCATCTCTTGCTAAAAGCAACACTGAAATTTAAGAAGTCCTACAGAATTTTGGTTTAAGTGCTAGGCACTTTGGTTTAAGTGCTGCACAGTATCGGCAGGACCAAATGTGATCCTCTGAATGTGTTTGACACAGCAACTCTTGGAATATGTAGTGAGAATTTCTGAGAAATTTGTAGGCTTGTAAATTACCTACATTTAACAATTTCAGTCTTTGCTCACACATCAGGAGTGGCCAGTGAAATGATGACGGACTGCCTCCAGTGCCACCTGGACTTCAGTGGTCTCAGTAGAGCCAAGGGAGAAGGAATTTTCCTGCTTCAACAGGCACTCAACTCATAGAAAAGAGTAACAACCAATGAATAGCATAAATTTGTTTTACTTTCTCCCAAGACAATACAAATTAACAGAAAATTCAAACAGCAAGGGTCTACTTTTCCTTTCAGTCCTTACCTTTTTTAATACATAAAATTATCGAGTTTCCTTTTAGCCCTATTAAACAAGGAATAAAGGAATTAGCTACCAGAAGCCTGGAACCATTCCATATCCATAGCTATGGAACCATATCATAGCTATCACAAGAGAGGAACCATTCTCTCTCTTTGAATAAACAAAATCCTCACTTCATTGCATAGTGCACAGGTAAATATAGCTTTGAACTCAATTCTGCTTTCATTCTGGCCAACTTTGCAGTGACCTCTGGCAAATGACTACTTTTTTGGTGCCCCTTTTAGCAGGTAAATAGAATATACAGGACAATCTATTGACCTTTAACTGATGTTATAAAAGTGCTCAAATTTTAGGAAAAGGCATGTTCTCTGACAAACTGTTACTTTGGGTAAGCTCTTTTTTGTAAATCATATTGAGGGCAAATACATTTTAGGAAAATGAAATTGTGTTAAGAAACTACAGCCTACGTGTTACTCATTTGGTACATGCTTACTGAGTCCCTTCTAGGAGCTGGACGTGTTGTTAGATACACTGCTGTAATTCATAGAATGATATGATGTTTGCGCTAAAGAGGTGTATTTCTTGTGGTTAATAGTATATTATCTAGAATCAGGTGGATCTGGTTTTTAATTCAGGCTTCATCATTTACTAATTGTACAACCTAGAGCAGGACACAGACTGTTTAAGCCTCAGCTGGCTCATTTGTAGAATGAACATTATAACCGCACTTGTCTCATAGGGTTATTGTGAATCTTAAATGAGATACATGGCATAAAGATACTAATTTATAGCTATTTTCCTTATGGTATAGAAATCAGCAGGAATGAACTGTTACCGTTTTATTTCCTTCCTTTCTTCCTTTTTGCCCCTCCATCACCCTCCCCTTCCCCTTTCCTGTTCCTCTCTGAGGTAGCCTGAATCCCTCTATTTCTGCGGCAAGGGTGGGATGCAGCGTAAGGACGATTTCCTTTCATGGTGATTTCCTTTTCCTTTTCCTTCCTTTTTCCAGTTTCCTTTTCCTTTACAGGACAAACTACCCCGTTCACATCTGGATGTGCGTGCCCTTGTGCTCAGTCACTTCAGTCTTGTCCGACTCTCTGTGACTCCGTGGACCGGAGCTCATCAGGTTCCTCTGTCCATGGAATTTTTCTGGCCAGAATACTGGAGTGGGCTGCCATGCTCTCCTCCATGCTCCATTCACACTTTGGCAGAGTGAGTATTTTAAGCGGAAGGTGTTAGAGAAAATGGTGGTCAGTCTGAACTCTCCCCAACCCCTCTCTGACAGTTCAGAAAACCCTCATGTGAGAGGTGCCTTTTCTGTACCAGAAGGAAAGACACATCCTTGTCTCTGAAGACAGAGGGATGCCAAGGAAGACTCTGAACAATAGGCCCTGCTGAGTTTCCCTCAGCTACTACACTGACCTCCTCACTCTTCCTCAAACCTGGCATGCAATGCTCAGGTCTAACTCCTTCTTTGGATATTCATTTCCTTAGGAAGTCTCCTGTGTCAGGTCAAACTTTTAATACTAAATAAAACTGTAAGCTTTTCTCTTACTAATCTGTCTTCGTCCGTTTAATTTTCGGACCCAGCATAAGACGGACCCTGAAAGTGAAAGTCGCTCAGTCATGTCCGACTCTTTGTGACCGCATATAGTGCATAGAATTCTCCAGGCCAGAATACTGGAGTGGGTTGCCCTGTTCTCCTCCAGGGGATCTTCCCAACCCAGGGATCCGACCCAGGTCTCCCGGATTGCAGGCAGATTCTTTACCAGCTGAGCCACAAGGGAAGCCCAAGAATACTGGAGTGAGTAGCCTATCCCTTCACCAGTGGATCTTCCCAACTCAGGAATCAAACTGGGGTCTCCTGCATTGCAGGTGGACTCTTTACCAACTGAGCTATCAGAGAAGCAGGAGAGACTCTAAAAGGGTTGGGAAAAAAACGTTTTTGGCTTTTTTGTATGTGTGTAAACTTAAGCTCCTTGCTGGAAATATACCAGTGAAAAGGAAAGCAGAGGTAGCAAGGAGGAGAAAAATTTTTCCTAGGCTGGGATGAGTCCAGAGATCCGTGGGTCCCAAGAGGAGCGGGAGTCTAAACCCGCATCTACTGCCCTGGCGGGAGGTGGCATAGCCTTGATAGGCACTTCCGTGGTACTCCTCATAGGTGGGACCCAGGCACCCAGACTTCCAGCCTCAAAACATCCCCACAACGAGGCTTGGCCCAGAAATGCTAAGACTGCCTGCTTGGCTGTTTTTATGAAGTTTATAATAGCTGCATAAAAGGGGCCAAAGAACACAGCCTCTGGAAAGCACATAGAACTCACATGCTTTTGGGTGATCCCAGCAAAGAATAAAACTGAGATTTTCTAGTGAGTTCAGCAGAATCAGGTTTGGTATACAATTTAATTTGATTTAAAGACTGTAAAGATATACAACTTTTTTATATCAGGTTCAACATGGTGTCTGGCAAATAGTAAGCATGTAATTAGTGATACCTACTATTATGGCATTTTTAACCACTATAGAAAACATTCTTGCTTCTTTAGTCCTTCAAAAGTATTAGTTGTCTGGAAAGACTGCTAGGTTTCGTGTGCTACATTAACCACCAGCATCTGAGCAGTTCCTGCAGCACAGTAGGAATGTGTATTAAGATATGGATTGGGAATTGTCAAATATCTGGAGCCATCACCTCACTGACAGCTAAGATTTCTGTTCATGTGCTGATATGAGTGAGACAGAGTCCCTCTGAAAATTTCAGGGTAAAGCAGCTATGAAATGTGTTTCTTCAATCTCTCTGGCCATACACTTGAGGTTGGAGGCTTGATGCTGGAACAAAAGTCGTCATATGGAGGGAATGGAATAAACCCACAGAGGTTCTAACCAAGTCCAAGTCTAATCTAGCTGCAGGAAACCTCACTTAACTTGCAGATCTTTGCATTAGTGTAAGTAGCTTTTTGCAGGAAAAGAGCTCTTTGCAGGAAGGAGCTCTCTGCAGGAGGCCTCTTTTGTTTTATCACTTTGGCAAAGCTTTATTTTAACTAACCGCCCGCCTAAGCACACCTTTCAAAGCTTTTGATCACATAGCACTTTGCCTAACCTGTTGGTTCTTTCCTTAGATCAAAGAAACAGAAATGAAAAATAAGTAATTAAAAGATGAGCACATCTTTTCCCCAGCTTCCCCTTTAGTACTCTCATGAACTATGAACAAGATAGCATCCCAAGAAAGATGACAAGGGTCAACAAGCCTACACATTTGTGACACAAGTCCATCCTCTCTCAAGATTGCTGGCCTTCTGGTTAAAACAACCTTTTCCATTTCTCCAACACTTGTCTCTCGTACGCAATTGAGCAGCCAGACCTGACCTCGGTTAACATTAGCTTCTGACAATTCCTGAGAATTGTACTGTCAGCACTCCTCTCTCACCCTCACCCAGGGATTTAAGAAACAGAGAATCACAGAAGAGAAATCCCTGCTAACATAGAATCACTAATAGTTCAAACATTCAAACTCTCAAAAAGAAAAATGTTGAGACCTCTACCCCCATTACTGCTCAAGTTACTCTTTTTGAATACCTTTTAATCTCTATATTGGACTGATTAAAGTATACCAAGAAATGTCATTTTACCAAATGTTTCAAAATTAGCAAGTGTTTTGAAAAAGCTTCATATTAAAGTAAAATCTCTTTTTCCTTCCATGGAACTGTTCCTTAACTTAAAAAACTCAGCATGAAAAAATCTGAACTGAACAAACAGGTAGGAAAATAGATGCACAGAGAGGTAAGTAACTTGCTTAAAGTTATCTGGTTTAGTAGAGGCAAAGCTCTGTCTCCAGAGCTGTGTACTCAACCACTGTGTTATGCATTTCTTTGACTGTTACTTGTGTTCCACTTTTCTAAGCTCCTTATTGGTGTCCTTTGCCCATTGTTATATCCTCAGAAATTATGTTAAGTTCTTAGAATGTTAAACCTTTGATATATACTTGTTTTGAACACTTCCTGCAGTTTTTTCTTTATCTTTTACATTGTTTATATATTTTGAAGGTTAAAAATATGTTTTTTGTTATTTAAAATTTTTTTAAAGTTATTATCTACTAGTCTTTGAACACATATTTAATTACTCTTTTAGGCTATAAAAATACTTATTATTTGCCTTTGTAATTTCCTTGCTTTCTTTTTTTCCTTCCTCCCTTCCTTTATCACTGGTGTTTTTTAAAAAATTTATGAAAACAATAGACTGCATATATATTTTTTCAAACAATATCACGTTCCCTTCTAACCCCACTCCCATCCTAGAGATTCTATGTATTTTGAAAGGTTTACTAAGTAATATTAACATATTTTATAGTCTTGAATTATCATCACTTTACTAGAATGAACCCAACATTGATATGATATATTGGTCTTTTAATATACCTTGCGACTAAAGAATTTTATTTTAAAGTAAGAAATTTCCTGTAGGTCATTTCAATATGTAACAAATCATAGACCTCTTAACCAAATGGCTTTAGATAAAGTGATTAAATGACTGACTGTATATTTTGAGTCAATTTTTGATCAATTAGAAGTAAAAGGAAAGAAAGGAATTCTAAACTTATAAGTGAAAAAGGAAATCTGGTTTACAAAATTTGAGCTACATACATTTTCTGTGTACTGACTAGTTATGAATGTAACTATTTGGGGGCCAATTTCCTGAGGTAAGCACTTGGATGAGCCTTTAAAAACAAACACCCAGAAATTTTAAATAGTTAAATTTACTAAATCTTTAACTTACAGAACAGCAAGCGCAGTAAAAACTGCTTTATTCCAAAAAAAATCATGTTTTACAAAGAAAGTGGAAATAAAGTATAATATCGGCTTGGAGACATAAAAATTTCATGGACATCTTCCAATCCTCTTAATTGTTGCTTTATGTTGAAATTGGTCATTTTATCAGGAAATTGGTCATTTTATCGGGTAATTGGTCTGTTTACCTTGGCATAATGAAGGCTAAGCTAGCTAGGGCTTTTCAAGCCACCTCCTGTTGTATTTTTCTGATTTTGTTGTTGTTTTTCAGTCATTGAGTCACGTCTGACTCTTTGCAACCCCATGGACTGAAACATGGCAGGTCTCCTTGTCCCTCACCACCTCCTGGAGTTTGCCCAAGTTCATGTCCATTGCTTCGGTGATGCCATCCAGTCATTTCATCCTCTGATGCTCTCTTCTTCTGCCCTCAATCTTTCCCAGCATCAGGGACTTTCCCAGCGAGTCAGCTATTTGCATCAAATGACCAAAATACTAGAGCTTTAGCTTCAGCACCTGTCCTTCCAACGAGTATTCATGGTTGATTTCCCTTAAAATTGACTGGTTTGATCTTGCTGTCCAGGAGACTTTCAGGAATCTTCTCCAGCACCACAGTTTGAAGGCATCAATTTTTCGATGCTCCATCTTCCTTACGGTCCAGCTCTCACAACCATATGTGACCACTGGGAAGACTACAGCCTAGACTATACGGACCTTTGTTAGCAGAGTAATGTCTCTGCTTTTCAGTGTACTGTCTAGGTTTATCACAGCCTTCATCTTTTGATTTCATGGCTGCAGTTACCAACCACAGTGATTTTAGAGACCAAGAAGAAGAAATCTGTCACTACTTCCACATTTCCCCCTTCTATTTGCCATGAAATAATGAGGCTGGATGCCATGACCCTAGTTTTTTTAATATTTTGTTTCAAGCCAGCTCTTACACACTCCTCCTTCACTCTCATCAAGGGCTCTTTAGTTCCTCTTCGCTTTCTGCCATTGGAACAACCTGCATATCTGAGGTTGCTGATCTTTCTCACACCTATCTTGATTCCAGCTTGTAACTCATCCAGCCCGGCATTTCTCATGATTTGCTCAGCCTATAGATTAAACAAACAGGGTGACAGCAGACAGCCCTGTCATACTCCTTTCTCGATCTTGAACCAATCAGTTGTTCTCTACAGGGTTCTAATTGCTGCTTCTTGACCGGCATACAGGTTTCTCAGGAGACGGGTAAGATGGTCTGGTATTCCCATCTCTTTAAGAGCTTTCCACATTTTCCCATTTTTTCTGACAATCCACTCCAATTCTAAGCCTAGTTTAGTAATGTGAGTTAGTTAGACTGTTGCAGTACAGCTGTCAGGTTATTCAATATATTAATACATTCAGGCTGTCATACATAGCAAAATACCACAGCATGGTTGGCCTATGAACAACAGAAATTTATTTATCATAGTTCTGGAGGTTGGAAGTTCCAGATGAGGGTGTCTATATGGCCAGGTTTTGCTTCTGGTGAGAGCCCACCTCCTGGCTCACAGGTGGCCATCCGTCCCTTGTGGTGTAACATGGTGGAAGAGGCCGGAGGGATCCATGGGACCTGTTTTATAAGAACACTAATCCCAATCTCCTAGTCATCTCCAAAAGCTTCACTTTCTAATACAATCACTTTGGGGGTTCACATTTCAACATGCAAATCTGGGGGAATAAAACATTCAGGCCATTGAATTCAGTTACAGGAAATGGCCAGATGACTATTGTTTACTTTCCCTTGGGGTAAGAAGGAATGAGAGGGGGAAGAAGAAGATTAAGTTAAGGAATACTTAGAGCTCAACTTCTCAAAAAATTGAAAATTTACAGACACATGGATACATTTCTGGATTTTTGATTAATAGCTGTCATTTTATTTACTCATAAACTCCGGGAGAAAAACAAATTAAAAAAGTAATCTGGAAGAGTCAACTTCAGTTAATTTACTGAAAACTTTGATAAGCCAGTGTCTTCATGCCAAAGAACAAACCTTTTATGGTATTGTGATTGATGGATATGCATTTACTAAAGCTGGTGCTGAAAGACTCACAGCCATCATTTAAACAAGATTTATTTCAGTTAGAAACATAAGGAGGTATATGTGGTTTCCTCTTAGAATGATGTGCTATATTGTACTATGCTCAGTTATGTCCAACTCTTTGAGACCTCAAAGGCTGTAGCCTGCCGGGCTCTTCTGTTCATGGAATTTTTCAGGCAAGTATACTGTAGAGGGTTGCCATTTCCCCCTCCAGGGGATCTGTACAACTCAGGGATTAAATTTATGTCTCTTGCATCTCCTGCATTGGCAATCGGATTTTTTTTTTTTTACCACTGAGCCACCTGGGGAACCCCTTAGCATGATGGGATGTGGTATTATGATCTCCTGGTGTGATAGTATCAGTACAACTTTAGTTGATGGAATGAGAAAAAAAATTGAAGAGGAAAGCAAATAGAAGAGAGGGAGCATAACAAAGAGAACTTCTAAACTCATTCCTTTATGAGAAAATACTTTAGAAATCATGTGTTGAAAATTGTTATGGGCTGAAACTAGTCCTCATAAATTCATGTTGAAGGCCCAGGACCTCAGAACAGTATCAGGATTTGAATCTGGTATCATCAATGTATCTGGAGACAAGGCTTTTAAAGAGGTAATTAAGATAAAATGAAGCCCATTCAATTAGGCCCTAGTTCAATATAATCGGCATCCTTCTACGAAGAGGGGACATGAACACAGACACACACAGAGGGAAGATCATGTGAACATACAGACAGAAGATGGCCAACTACAAGCCAAGTTCAGCGAGACCTCAGAAGAAACCAGCCTAGTCAACACATTGACCTTGGACTTCCAGACGTCTGGATTATGACAAAATAAATTTCTGGTGTTTAAGCCACCCAGTTTGAAGTACGTTCTTATGATCACCCAAGCAAACTAAAGAAGCAAAGTGTATACCCATGTGAGATCAAAGTGAGAAAACGTGAGATTAAAAAAGAAGTGATATGAAACCACACTTGACTCAATATTCCTTTCCTCCCAGTGAAATTTCATTTTCTTCTTGACTGCTGCTGTGAATCTGGAGTTGGTTTAGCACCAAATGGTGTCATGTAGAGGGAGGGGCCAATTACATCACCATGAAGGAGTCAACATGAGCCCTGATGAGGCATGACTGTGGCTCCAGGTCAGGGTTTCCAGGGCTCCACCTCAGTGTGCTGAGGCGGTCTTCTCTCAGCAGAACGAAAATGCTGAGGGTTGGTCTTTGTAGAAGGAAACTCAATCTTAGGAAGATCTGTATGAGACTAGAGGAAGATCAGCGGCTTAGTGTATTGCCCATGTCAGTTTACACTGCAGGGTTCCCTTTGGTGGGATTCAAGGCAGGCTACTCCAAAATATGATACCTTGACATATTAAATATTTTAAGCTGAGGGAGTTGGAGAAAACAGCAGAAGCAAGAAGATCACTCTAATTTTGTCCCCACCCTCTTTCCTAAAACAGATCATAAATCCCTCATGTGAGAGGTGTCTTCCCTATATCTGGAGGAAAGGAGCATCTTTACCTTTGAATACAAAGGATGCCAAGAAAAATCTGAATGGAAAGGACTTGTAAGTGTTCCCAGTTTGCTATACTTACCCGTAATCCTTAACCTATCATACTGCTCCATGACTATTCACCCTTCATCAAAGCTAGCATCAAATATTCAGATTGAACTACTTCTTTGAATCTTCATTTCCTCATGAAGGCTCCCAAATCACATAAAGCTTATACTAAATAAATGTGTGTATTTTTCTCCTGTTAATCTGTTTTTGTCTCTTTAATTTTCAGATGCAGCCAGAGACCCTAAGGAGGGTCAAGGAAAACTTTCCTTCCTTACATCTTGGTAGAGCTTTTTGGACTCCAAACTCCTCCAAGAGAGACAGCTTCCTCAACTCTTACCCTTATCAAGAAACACTGTTGCGTAGAAATGACCGGTAAGGGTTCCTCCCTCCTTTACAAAGACACTATCAAAGGCAGATGGACTTAGGAAGAGAGGGTGTGTTTTAGTTTTTAGGTAACTAAGTCAGAGCAGTACCCATAGGAAAAAGGTATTTTCTTCTGACCCTGCTATGCATCTGTTTAAATCTTTCTCTATTAAGAGTGAAGCTTGCCTTTGTGAAAACAGGAGTCTTGCAATACAGTTAAGCTGGTGTGACCTTCAGTGATCTGCCAGTAGATGTTGGTCGCATTAAACAAGTTATTTGGCCAGAAGGCAAATATGTTACAGTATTATCTGCTCATGCTGAAAAGCAAATATAAAATGGGCGTCTGTGCATAAGAAAAGAGAATAAATGGAGCCTCTGACAAGGCAACTGCTTTATCAAGCATTCTGTGCCTCCTACCTGTTTTGCATTTTCAGATGCAGAAATCTAGGTTATTGCAGCTTCCAATGGTGTTAGCAGAATATAAGTTCCTGACGCATGTTTGCTTATAATGAAATATAGGTACTTATGCATATTTGCTTTAAGCACATTTGGAGCAAAGAGATATTTCCATTTAGGTTTTGCTGACACTTTTGCAAACAGACAGTAGATCCTCACATGCAAACCTTCCATGTAGCTCAGCAAGATCACCAGAAAATTGCAGCTGATGGCATCCTTTCTTTGTTCACTCATTTTCTTGTTTCTTGCACACTTTTTGTGCTTCCTCATACAAATTTTGACTATTTAATTCAAATTGGGATTAAGGTTCTGACTAGAAACCTGCTTATAATGGACACTGACTTACCACTGATGCAATAGAATCTCCTTAGAAATACAATGAAATTGAGAAAATGATATTCATGATATTGATCAGAATTCTTCCTGGGACTCCACTATTGCAACTCTTCAGGAGTAATGCGTGGTTGTAGTTCCCAGGCTGTCTTTCAGAAGGGTGGTACTGGTGACATGCAGGATTTATTTTGTGCTGAGTGGGGTATGCTAGTTTGGGGCCAAATGGAATAGCTACAGGTAATAAGAGAAGGGTCAGACGGCAGCAGTAGTGTATCACCATATCACCATCTGCTCTTAGGTAGCATTTAGTCCCACTTCACTATGACTATCATATTATATCATATCAGTATGAAAAAATATATATACAATACAGGGCTTCCCTTGTGGCTCAGCATAAAGAATCTGTCTGCAATGCAAGAGATGTGAGTTTGATCCCTGAGTTGGGAAGATCCCCTGGAGAAGGAAATGGCAACCCACTCCAGTATTCTTACCTGGAGAATCCCATGGATTCTGAACTGGCAGATCACAAGGAACCCAAATAGCATATAAACATGAAAAGATGCTCCACTTCGCTAGTTATCAGAGAAATACCAACTAAAACCATAGAGACATTGTTCCATAGTCATCACATCATCAAAATGTTAAAAGCCCAATCATCTTAGGACACACAGCGGACATTACATTATTCTCTATGGTTTTTGGTTTGTGACACATTTCAACATAAGTGGATTTGAAAAAACAGAACATTGATTTGAAGGGATCAAATACATGCATGATATATGTATACATGTCTTTCTGATTTCCTGTCAAATTCCAAAAACAGAAAGTTAGAGATTTTATGTTGGGCTGCTTGTCTTCATGATCCTTAAAAATAAGGCCAGATTGTTAAGTCATTTGCTTTGGGGTTAGGTGAGAAGTTAAATAAAAATGTTTGACAGAAAATAACAAAATTCTGTTAAAAAAACAAATAATTAAAAAAATTTTAAATAAAGATACAAATAGGAAATTATTGCAGAGACGACACTATTTGTTCACCATCCATCATTTAGTCTGCTTTTTGTGCACACAGGGAGGGTCCAGTTACACTCTTCCTGCTACAACTTGAGAGCATGTGACTGAGTTCTGGATACAGCAAAGTAAACAGAAATTGCCACTTGTACACCTGATATCAAATGCTTGTGTCAGAGTAGAACTCTGTCTTTCCCTGTCCATTTGTCTGGAAATGAAGGCCCGTGAGATGGCAGAAGAAAACAAAAAAAGAATATTGAAGGTGATTCCCTCATTGTCCGTGTGGCTCTGACTCTCTGAGTCACCTTGTGGAGTGGGTGTTCCTGGGAAAGCAGGAGCATCTACCTCAGGACCCTGTGTGCATGTAAGAAATACATCTTGTGTTACGCCACTGAGACGTTGGAGCTACGTTAGTCATAGAAATTAATCTATTTTGACTTACCCAGTAACTGCTCAGACTAAGACATATTCTTTGAAACGATCCAGGAAGTCCTTCAAATGTGTCAGAAGAGTCATCATCTGAGAATTATTTATTAGACATTTCAAATAAGTGGGTTTTGGAGCAACTCAATCTACTTTCCTCCCAAGAATATGGCATGCTTTCTCAATGAATGATATAAAACTTGGAGAAGAAAGATTTTTGAATTCTACTGTATACATCTCGAGGTTTGATCTCAGAATAAACTTCCTATTTCCTTTCATGTGTTTTATGTGAGTGAGTCATTTCCAGGGGTCTGGGCCTGCTCCTTCTAGCAGTGGCAGCTCACCCAAATACACTTATCTTATCTGGTGAGCTGACTGATATGACTCCTTAGATTTTATCACTGTTGCTTTTGGATTACACTTGTGACTAAGGCTTGGGGCTGTGGTTATGGCTTATGTTGAAGGGGTTTTATTTTTCAAGCAGGGTAATAAATGAGACGAGATGTAGTAAATTTTTGAGGACAGATCTGAGCAAATCACCCCCAAAATGAGATGGTGAATGAAGCACAGGCCACTTGAGACCAGACAGGAGTAACCGTGTGAGGGTAGACCATGGCGTCATCCTTCGTTCCTCAATTTCCCTTTATATTTAATCTGTCAGGATGGTTCTGTGGTCCTTCTTTCAAAATACATCTTAAATCCATCTTCCCTCCTGGATTATTTTAATAGCTCTGGACTGTTCTGCTTGTGTCTGCCTTTACTCATGGTTTCCAGTGTTACTCTGATAAAGTCAACTTCTCAAAATGGCTTTCAGGTCTTAAATTACCTGTGGCTTTCTCTTCTCTTCAACCCTCTTCTACCTCATCACTGACCCCTCACCCTAGCCTTTGTTTTGTTCCAGCCACAGTGACTTTCTTGATGTTTCTAGAACATGTCAGCCATCATGTACCTCAGGGCCTTCCATTTGCAGTTCCCTCTGTTTGCCCCACTCTTCCCTCCTTTACCCACAGGGGTGACATGTCCTCAAATGTCAGCAAGGACTTCCCTGACGCCTTGAATCTAGCAACTCTTTTCCTCAGCACCCCATCCTCTGGACCACAGACTTCTCTCTACCTCCCAACAGGTGCCTCCTGGCTCTTCCTACTTGTGTTATTTTCCTCTGTAGCACTTATTACCCTCTGATATTCTTATATTTTTGTGTCTCTCATGGTTTTTTCTTACCACTGTAACCATTTTTAAGTACACAATTCAGCAGTGTAAAGTATATTCTCATTATCCTAACAGCAGACACAGAAAAAAGCTGTCTAGAACTTTATCTTCTTACAAAACAAACTCTATCCTCAGTACCTTTCTTCTTTCATTCCATTGTTTTGACTTCTTAAATACTTCATGAGTGGAATTATACAGTGTTTGTCCCTTGTGATTGGATTGTTATGCTTAGCATAAGATCTTTGAGGGGTATCCATGTTGTTACATGTGACAGAATTTCTTTCATTTTTAAGGTTGCATAATGCCATTGGATAAGGGCAGCTGTAATAAAAGACCACAGACTGGGTGGCTTCCAAGGGACAGAAATTTATTTCTCATAGTTCTGGAGGCTGGAAGCCCAAGAACAAGATGCCAGCAGATTTGACTCTGATGAGGACCTACTTCCTGGTTCCTTCGTAATGTTCTCTTGCTGTGTCCTCACAAGGCAGAACAGACAGGGACAAAGGACCTCTTGGGGCCTGTTTCCATTTGTGAGGACCCAGTCCTCATCACCAGTGGTCTCCAACCTTTTTTGCGCCAGGGACAGTTTTTGTGGATGATAATTTTTCCATGGATTGAGGTGGGGGGATGGTTTCAAGATGATTCAAGCACATTACATTTATTTTGCACTTTACCTCTATTATTATTACATTGGCTCCCCCTCAGATCATCAGGCATTAGATCCCAGAGGCTGGGGAGCCCTGCTAATCACCACTCAAAGGCCCCACCTCCAAATACTATCACATTGAGGTTAGGACTTCAACATATGAATTTTGGGGGTCACATTCAGTCCACTGCAATCATTTTTGCAGAAATATTACCTAACTGGCATTGCAACCTTAGAGCATCCTCTGAAGGGCGCTTATGTCAGTTTGTCCCAAATGTCCAAATTAAATTAACCCCAGGCTTAGCAAGGGCTCAGTCTATAGGCACTCATATGTTGCTGTGTACAAATTTTATGAATGTTGTCCGTGTCATCAAATGAAAAAACTGCATGAATTTTAGATAGCATATTTAGCAAATAGATCTTTACTTTTGGAAAAAATAAGGTCAATTGTTTGCCCTCCCCTCTGGTGAAGAAGAAATGGAAAAGCTTGCCAAACAGACACTGTGAACACTGGTTTGAAGAATTATAAATTTGAGATTCTGAACACCACAGTTTTTGTCATTATTGTCCTTGGACAAGTCATTCAGTTGCTGTTCACCTTGTTTCATCTCCAAAATGATGGAAAATCATGCTTACTGCTCACCTAATCTTCCTCACAAAGACACTGGCAGTCCAGGCCACACAAAGGTATTCAAGAAAGTACCAACTTTGTAATTTAAATGAAAGACACACAGAGAGGCAACACTCTATATTATACAGTTTTCATAATTAGCTTAACAGAAGTCTTTGGAAGCTGTGATTTTAATATACTGTACATTTCTTAAGAAGTAAACAACAAATGAGACAGGGACAAGCATATCAGCAGGAGCTGACAGAACACTTATCTTCAAAATTTCCCCTACACTGAAAAACCTGCCATCTTAAATACAACCTTGTAATTAAGATGAAGTCCCTTTTTATTAAGAAAAATTAACAACAGGTCTTTTGGACAAGAGTGGTTTGGCATGGACAAAAAAAAAATGCTGAGAATTTTAAGATGGCAGAAGTGGAACATTTAACCAAATGTTGAGCCCTTTTCAGTGTGGAGCTCTGTGTGAAAGCATAGGTCACATGTCCACAAGCTGGTTATACAAGTCTACATATTCCTTGAAACTTCCAATGGTATGAGTGCGGGGTAGATGGGTCGTCGAGCACCCAAGACATTGAATAAACAAAGGGAAGAGGTGAGAAGATCAGGTCATCGACAGAAAAGACATTTGAAGGCTCTAGCTAGATACCTAAGCTTTACAAAGGTAAGATTCCAAGGTCTGGAAGTAATGAACTGCCAGAGAATACCATGACAGCCCGACATGTTACCCTTCAATACATGAGAGCTGGGAGAATGAGTTCCTGCAGAAAGAGTAGCATCATCTGTGGAGAAACCAAACTCTAGTCAAGGCAATGCGAGAAAAAGAGTGCTATAATAATAATGTGTAGTTTTTAAACACATATAGGCCTTATCTCAGAAGATGACTGGCTAAAGCATGGTTAATTTTGTTTGGCTCCATCGTGTCTGTTTTCCAAGGGGGTACCAATATTACAATGCCACTCCGATCATGAAACTATCTACTCTTACATAATGTTTGGACACATATTTCAGTGTCCAAACCTGTGGGTCCACCCAAAGACTGGCAGCTATACTATTTTGTGCCTATTTTCTGCTAGTTCTCTCTGAGGTGGGGTGCCACTCTGCCTGGTATTCAGCATTCCTGTATGGCCCGTACCTAATTCCTCTGTGAGTTTGGCTATGTCTCAAGATGATTGCACTACTACTCTGTCTCTTCCAGGACATGTTGAAATTTCTATGTCTTCCTGTGTTGTGCTTAGTTGCTCAGTCGTGTCCAACTCTTTGCAACCTCATGGACTGTAGCCCACCAGGCCTCTCTGTCCATGGGGATTCTCCAGGCAAGAATACTGGAGTGGGTTGCCATGCTCTCCACCAGGGCTATGCCTTCCTACTTGAAGATTTCCATGCCATTTCTTCTATGACTATTTTGGTTTCTTCTCTTAAAGTTATTCAAGTCTCATCCCACTCCCCAAAGGGATGACCAAGCACAATTTCCTCAGTGACTTTCAGCCTTTAAACGTAAAAGCTTGAGGGCTGTCTATCCTCAAAACAATCCATAAGAAGTGCAAAAAGTCCCAACAACATACAATTAACCAAGATAGAATCATGAGGAAACAGAAAATCTGAATAGATTGATTACTAATAATGAGCTTGAATCATAATCAAAAAACCTCCCAGCGAACTGAAGTCTAGGACCAGACAACTTCACTGGTGAATTTTACTAAACATTTTTAACAGATTTAATAGCAATCCTTCTCAAACACTTCCAAAAACAGAAGAAACACCTCCAAACTCATTTATGAGGCCAATATTACCCTGATACCAAGACCAGACAAGGACACCACAAGAACAGAAGACTACAGGCCAATATCCTTGATGAACATAAATGCAAAAATCCTCAACAAAATATTAGCAAATCAAATGCAACAATACATTAAAACAATTACATACCGTGTTCAAACGGAATTTATTTCAGGAATGCAAAGATGGCTTAGCATATGCAAATAAATAATGATGACACATCACATTAACAGAATGAAGGACAGAAATCATTTCATCATATTAATAGAGGCAGAGGAATCATTATATAAGATTCGACATTCAATTATGATGAAACTCTCAACAAAGTGGTAAATAGGGAACATATCTTCACATAATAAAGACCATAGCAGACAAGTCCACAGCTAACTTCATACTCAACGGTGAAAAGCTGAAACCATTCCCTTTAAGATTAGGGACAAAACAAGGATGCCAACTCTTGCACTCTTATTCAACATAGTATGAAAGTCCTAGTCGGAGCAATTAGGAAAAAAAGGCATCCAAATTTGAAAGGAAGAAGTGTTACTATTTAGAAAGGACATGAAAGTATATACTGAAAATCTAGAAAAGCCCCACTCAAAATGTTAGAACTAATAAAGTCAGTAGAGTTGCAGAATCAATACACAAAAACCTGTTGTGATCTGATATACTAATAACAGAGCATCAGGAAGAAAATTGAGGAAACAGTCCCAATTACAACTGCAACAAAAAGAATAAAACAGTAATAAATTTAACCAAGGAGATGAAAGTCTTCTACACTGAAAACTATAAGACATTGATGAAAGAAATTTAAGAAAACACAGAGACTGACCAAGAATCACTGCTTTTCTCATTGTACTCACCCTTCCTGGGGGATTTCATCCAGCCTCATATTTTTTTTTAATAGTTTCAAAATGGCTTAAAATTTTATATCTGATGCTTTCTAAATTAAAATCTCCAACCCTGAGGTCTCTGCAAAGGCTCAGACTTTCATATCCAATGGTCTCTGGGCATCTGTGCTAGGTGAGGAACAAACCTATTCCCAGAAACTCCTGTGTAGACAAATGCAGCAGATGCCCAGCATCTGATGATGATTCCACATATTACCTAAAAATACTCGTCGATCTCACAATCTCACTGATAGTGCGGAAGTATATGCATGCAAGCTCACTCAATTGTGTCTGACTCTTTGCAACCCCATGGACTGTAGCCTGCCAGGCTCTTCTGTCCATGGAATTTTCCAGGCAAGAATATGGGAATGGGTTGGCAGTTCCTGCTCTAGGGGATCTTCCTGGCCCAAGGATCGAACCCATGTCTCCTGCATCTCCTGCATTGGCAGGTGGATTCTTTACCACTGACCCACCTGGGAATACATGTGCTGAATATTTTAGACATTCACCAATCTTGAATACGCAGAGTACATGAGTTTAATAAGCCCTGTTAACTTTGGGATAGTGTCCTGAGCTCAATCCCTGAGGTGTTCCATGGGCCTCAAGGAGTCCATATTCTTAGATGCCATATATATACCACCACCACCACCACCACCGCAAAACCCAGTCAGCCAAACCCTATTTCTGGAATGGTATTACACTTGCCTCAGGTGAAGCTTTTTATGAAAAATATTTTTGGAGCAACAAAAAGGATGAAAAGCTGAGGCTTCATCTTTCTTAAAGAACGGGTCGCACAACTGCACTGTGCCAGTTTGCTAACTGTGGCAGACTGTATTTTCACAGACTGATCTTCTGCAATGTGACCTTGTCACTCTCCCATCAAGCTATAGGCGCTTGTTTCTCCACTCCATTGAGTATGGACGATTCCTGTGGCTGCTGGAAAGGCTGGCGATAGAGTACAGCAGAAATAACTGCCAGTTCTGGGTACAACCCTTAACTGCCCTGCTTCCAGATGCCGTGTGGTGGGAAGAAGCCAGGCTGCAAAAAAGAGGACATACACAGGTACTGTGGCCCCTACTGAGCTCCCAACCAAAGCCACCTTTCAAACCAGCCATGTAAGTAGCCATCATGGATGTTTGCTCTGTCTATGCTCCACAACCCCAGCAGACATGACAACTGAGAGATCCCAAGGAAAAAAAACACCCAGCTGAGATCAGTTATACCTCAGAACTGTGAGATATTAATAGTAAGATTGTTATTTCAGCTTTGAAACAAAATTTTTATTTTATGGCAAGACAAAAAAATTAAAACAAAAATTTTCTCTGCTCTTCGGCCTTCCCTCTCCCCACACTCTGCATCTTGTATCCTTCCCCAACAGCAGAAATACCTGCTCAACCATAAGGAGCAACATTCCCCTAGCATCAACAAGGCAATTCCTTAAAGATGTCATTCCTCCTTCATCTCATAAAGGGTCATGTGGCGCCTAGATCTGGATTATGTAAACTGTCAATCATACGTCATCTAACGTACAGCTCTCTGTCTCAAAAAATTATGTAACTGTGCCTTGACTTCTGAAGGGCAGAAGAGTTCTCAGAGCTTTCTGAGGTGCTCATCCTGAGTTATAATCCTCAAATTTTGCCTGAAGAAAAATTTCCATTTCTTTCTTAGATGGACTGATTGATTTTTTATTGACATAGTCTATTAAGTTTTAGGGTGGTTTGTTAGGAGAATAGCGAGTGGAACACTAATAAACGTCTGTTTATGGCAGAATTTGGTCTGCAACTGCTTTCTTTATAACCTGGTATTGAAGTCATGGGGAGGCTTAGCCCTTATCCACACTCCACACTCCTCCAAATATCACTGCCTGTTGAGATATAACGAAAAGAACCTATGAGATACATGTGACCAGACTGACTTTGGTAGATAAGCCATCTTCTCTGGTACTAACAAAGCAAGAACTTCAAGCCTCTGAACCAAGATAGTAGGCTTGTGTAACGTGGTCTGTGGAACAGCAGAATCGGAACTTCAAATGTTACCATAAGTTGCTGGGTGCTGACATGGCTGAGGGTATAAAAGTCAGGAAAGCCCATAGATCTGTAATTCTTCTGCCTTGCTGGAAAAAAGATTCACGTATACTGCCAAGACACCACATTTGCAATGTGTCTCCTTAAGATCAAAGAGAGACAATGAGGAACTATGTCAGCCTGTCACATCCCTATCTTTGCATTGCTTATTTGCTGCTTCAGGATCCAGGCAAAGCAAAAGCAACCATCTGAGCCACCAGCGAAGTCCCTCAAAAGCAACCTTGAATGAGTCCAAATCCATGTTCTCATCTATCCTGAAACCTGGACCAGGTGGCCCAGTACAATAGCTCCACCTCAAAGCTCCACAGGTGTCTCAAACGCATGGTGTTCCAAGATGAGCAGATCACATTTCCTCTTAAACCTACTGCCAGCACCATCTTTTCTCAGTAGGAAGTAATCCCTATTCACCCGTTCACCAGATTTCTCCTTTCACCTCTTTCACCACACCCCAACAATATCTAAGGCCAGCTAATATGACTTTCCAAACAGTTTTTAGCAATCTCTTCCTAATGCTGTTGCATGACTCTGGCCTTCGTGTCTCATTTGGATATCCTGATTCATTCTCCCTGCCTCCAGTTGTAGCTATGTACTGGGCTGACCAAGAAGTCTGTTCCAGTTTTTCCATCTCATCGTACAGAAAAACCTGAGCAAATATTTTGGCCAACCCTATAAAATGCCCCCCTCTACTCAGCTAGCAGAGGAAGCTATCTACAATGTAAATCTGACCATGGCATTTCTTTGCCCCAATCTGTTATCTCGAAGCAGCACATGGCTTCCTTGCTCACCTCTCACTTCCCACCTCTGCTCTCAGAACATCGAAAGCCTACTTATAACACTGCCCTTTCACAAAACTGGAATGCTTGTCAGTTTCCTCTTCCTTGCCTTGATGGCTTTGCTCATGCTGTTGTCTGTCGGACATACCCTTTCTTCACGCCCTTCGTCACTTTCCATGTTCTCAGCCTGGCTAGTTTCTTCTCATTCTTTAGGACAGTAGAGTGTGAAAAGATCTTATTCCCTAAGAAAACACCCCAGGCCAATCATAATCGAACATATGTAAGTGGTTCCCAGGAATCAGTATTTTTTAAAGCTGCCCAGATAATTTCCATGGCAGCTCTGGCTAAGAATTGTGCTTTGGAGTCGTGATGCACCTCTTCTCCTCAGACTAAAATGCTATTTTATGATCCCATAATGTTCCGTAACATCCTTTTATTGCACAGTCCACATTGCATTTTAATGAGCTGTTTACAAGTTTCTCTGTCTAGAGGACACGAACTTCTTCAGGGTAGGGACTGTTTTTTTCATATTTTCAGTACTTTGCTTAGTGGCTGGTAGGTACTAAACAATCAATCACCCTTTGTCAAAGGGAATGGATGAGTGAATGAGAAAACAATTAGACTTATGCTAATAAATGTTTTCAGAATATTCATATAAAAAGTAAGTGAAAATGTCACCCTATTTTACTCCAGCTCTCTTCAGTTTTGATAAGTCCCAAAACATATAGGTATGAGTAGGGTTAGAATATATAGATTCTGCTTTGTGACTGGAAATGAAGATACTAACAAACCAGAGCAAGTACTGCGTATTTTGAGCAGGGCCCCCAACACAGGTACCGACAAGCCCAAGAACGTGACACAGGTTACTGAGTTGTAGTTAGAAGTGAATTCTTGCTTCAGAGAGAGAAATAGAAAAGGGGAACATTCAAGCTTTACTGAATAACTATATATGAAAAAAGAAAAACAACCCTTTTCTCCTATTTTAGTTTCATGAGAGATGTCAATGGTTTGGACTAGATATAATTGAGTGAACATGTGTACTTTTGAGAATTGCTGCTGCTAAGTCACTTCAGTCATGTCTGACTCTATACGACCCCATAGACGGCAGCCCACCAGGCTCCCCCGTCCCTGGGGGATTCTCCAGGCAAGAACACTGGAGTGGGTTGCCATTTCCTTCTCCAATGCATGAAAATGAGAAGTGAAAGTGAAGATGCTCAGTCATGTCCGACTCTTCATGACCCCATGGACTGCAGCCTACCAGGCTCCTCCGTCCATGGGAGTTTCCAGGCAAGAGTCCTGGGGTGGGTTGCCATTGCCTTCCCCTTTTGAGAATTGAGAATACTGTAAAAAGTGAAATAAGAATTTAGAGAAATAAATTACTGGAATAGAGAGTTAAATGAGAATGTTTGACATACACATCAACCCGAAAAAACATATTCTGGAATCACTTTGATTCACTAACCCATTTCTGAGCACCCCTATTTCAAAAGTCACTGTGAACCGTGGCAAAAATGTCCCTGATACCAAGAAACATAGCCTAATAATAAGGGTAATGGGATCAATACATAAATACTTATTTTGAGTTTCTATGAGGTGCTAGGCTTTCTCCAAAGATCTTTATGCATGTAAGATCATCTAATCTATAGTTACCTGGTTAATCTCACTTCTTTAGACGAAGAAACTGAGATTTAGGGAGGCTAAGTCATTCACCCAAGGTTGATAAAACCAGGATTTAAACTCACATTTTTTGGGGTCCTAATCTGTTCTGCTTTCTTAACAGGGGAGATTAAACATGGACATAATTATGAATGTTAGACTGTGATATATGCTGTAAACAAACAAAAGGCCATCAGAGTATGTAACAGTTTCACTTCTCACTGGTAGCGGATAAAAACAGACATCATGGGGAAGGTATCTGATCCAGCTCTTATAGGAAGAGTAGAATTTTGTTCTACACTTAGTAACTCTCTTTAAGTTGTATTCTCTAGTGATTTGTTTTGTTATGAAATATATTTGGGTTTACAGAGCAGTTGCAAAGGAGTATTCCTTTGTACCCTTCACCCAGCTCTTCCTCAGGTGAACATCTTACATACTCTTGGCACAATAAGCAAAATTAGTCAATTAACACTGATACAATACTATTCACTAAATGATGGATTTTATTCAGATTTTCCCCATTTTTCCCACTAATGTCCTTTCTCCATTACAAACTCAAGTAATGAACTTTATCAGGAGAAGATTGAAGAGGAAGATATTCCATAAAAAAGGGAAGTCCTTGAACAATGTCTAATTCTAAGTCCAGGCTACTTCTTCTAAGGTGACCAATGATGTTTAATGAATCTAAATTGCTTTGTTAGCAAATGGAGAACTCTCCATTGCTTTTTACCTTCCTATCTGGTTGAAAATAAAGTAATAAATAAAAAGGGAAATAATTCATGTTATTCTCTTGTTGCTCTGCTGTATTTTCCTTTTGCATTACTGGTAATAGAAAATTAGGCTGTGTGCATTTCAGTGCTAATGGCAGTCTCAATGGCTTTGCTATCTTGGTCTGACAGTTCTAGCCTCATGGTAACATTACCACAGACCTGAGAAAAAATATGCCAATCTATGTTGTGTTTCCCCAAATAAGTTTTTCATTTTGCAGTTCAGAAAGAACCTGCTCTCCAAAACAGCATAAACAAAGCCATTAAGTTCATCCTAGGTCTTCTTCTAAAAGGCTTTCAAAACAGTCATATTAAAAAAACAACCATCATAAACTCCACAGAGCAATATTACACTAGACATAAATCTAAAGAGTATGTCTCCATTCAAAACAACCATCAGAAACATTCACCTGGGTCTCCAGGGAGATACAAATGCGAGGACATGTTGAACCTTGGCAAGTTCTATGTGAAGAACCAAAAGAATCCTTTCTCAGAGGAATAGCAGGTATGTCTCCAAGTGAATCTTCTTTTTTCTTTTTGGATTTGATGCATTGCAGCCATGTTCATGTTCATCTACTTTTCTATTTTGCCCTTTAGATAATCATCTACATACATAATTTTAAAGGTGAATCAAGAAAAGTTGATCATTTTCTTTTAAATAAGAGTTACTACCAATTCCTTTTCTTTGACTTTAAGGTTAAACACGTGACATATTCTGGCTGATCCAAGGCAGAGGCAGAGCTGCAAGCTGACTGTACCCGTTACCATGGCCAATGACTCAAAGGTCCCCAGTCATCAGTATTTTTCCTGTTGTTGTTAGGACTGCAAACTGGAACATTTTTAGTGACATTACTCACAACGCACTTTGGCTGTTTAAATTGGAAGGAATGATGAGAGTAATTTGAGGGTAATTAAGCCTCTCCTTTCCACCTGTCAGTTATGCAAATTAGGAGAGGAACAGCACAGTCACGTGTTGCTTCAATTAAGAGCAATTTCACAGGGGCTTTGAATAATGTGGGTAGTCTACTAAAATGGCAGAGGAAAAAGTTGAGATCTGTTGTGCTTAAAAAAAAAGTTTTATTGAGATATTTTATGTATCAGAGAATTTACCCATTCCTTTTAGGTAGATAGGAAAGACTGGAATTGCAAGTTCGCATGGTAAGTTTGTTTAACGTTTTTTAGGAAATGCTAACCTGTTTTCCAATATAATTGTCATTTTACACTCTCACCATCCATGTGTGAGTGCTAGATTCTGCACATCTTTGGCAACATTTGCTACTGTTTGTCTTTTTTATATACCCACCTTAGTGGGTGAGAAATGGTATCTCACTGTGGTTTTCATACACATTTCCCTAATGAGTAAAGAATGATGTTGAGAATCTTTTCATGTCCTTATTGGTTTATTGATAGTTTTTTTTGGATAAATGTGTATCTAAATCCTTTGTCCATTTTTGAATTGGGTTACTTGCTTATTTCATCTCCCTGTCTCCTCCTGGAGGAAAGCACTATCTCAAATTTTAGGACCATTATTCCTTTGTGTATAAAAGTTTTGTTTTTATAATGTATGGCTTAAAAATTATTTTATCACATATTTCTAAACAAAACAGTGCTTTACTTTGCTTCTTATTGTGCTTTACAAAAACAGATTTATATACTCTCAAAAATTCAACTTTTGTGTTGGATAAAATCTACTGTTTTCCACAGTGGTGCTAGAATACTCAACACAGAAAGTTATCTTTCAGGGGTACCTCTCTGGTGGTCCAGTGGCTAAGACTTCATGTTCCCAATGCAGGGGACTGAGGTTCGATCCCTGGTGAGAGAACTAGATCCCATATGCTGCAACTAAGACCTGGCGCAGCCAAATAAATAAATATTAAAAAAAAAAAGTTATCTTTCAGTTTTTAAAAAAAAGTGTATAAACTAGAACTTGCAGCTGCTGATTCATGTCTTTTGGAAAATTTAATGGAGCTATTATAAGTAGGGTATAGACAAAATGCCCTCAGAATTTATGAATACCAACTATCACACTCATCTGACATTAGAATGCACCACTATGTGCCTCTAAGCCGTCCTACCCTTCTGGGAATTTTTCAGTTTGTGAGACTAATTTTTATAACTTTCTTGTCTCTCTTTTCTCTGAATCTGATAATTCCATCATTTATTCCTCTCACAGCTGTCAACAGGCTGTTTTATGTCTGACATAGATTTAGAAAACAGATAATTTAGAAATGGGATTGGGATTAGAGTGAATATTTTAGGCTCTGATTCAGAGTCTGAGAGATTCCCTTAGAGATGAGTTAATAAGCTTTAGTGCATGGATTATGTGAAATTTATTTTGATTGCAAAGGTCTTTTTTTGTTTCCTTTTTTTCTTAGCTTTTCTGAGCAGAGATTTAAGAAAATGGATTTGAAGACTGAACTGGTTTTAAATCTTTGTTTTGTCATTTTATTGGCAACAAATAAAATAGTCCATACTCTTTGTTCTCTAAATGGTATTAGAATGATCTATCACATACATTACATGATATCACAAAATAAGGTGATATCTCTAAAGCATCTATCTCTAAGCACTCAAATTTGTGGATACTGTCTTTTTTATAATATAAAAAGAAGCTCTTTAATACCAAATTATTCTCTGGTGACATCTAAGTAGGAAAAATAAAATCACTACAAACAATAGAAATTGTACTGCTTAGACAAGATATATAATGCATGTTAGGAAAAAAGAGACTGAAGAACAAGTGTGGAACTGGTGGCAGGTCAGAGCAGTAGAAATGGCATCACTGACTCAATGGACTTAAGTCTGAGCAAACTCCAAGAGATAGTGAAGGACAGGGAAGCCTGGCATGCTGCAGTCCATGGGGTCACAAAGAGTTGGACACGACCTAGTGACTGAACAACAACAATGACAGGGATGAAGTATTCCAGGAAAGCCAATAAAGAAAACTCCCACATTCCTAGTGAGACAAGGTGATGCCAGAAGGGCAATACCATCAAGAGAGTACTGAATGGGGGCTTAGCCATCACCTAGCTCAGAGTTCTCAAATTTTATCACCACTAAGATTTTCTTTTATTACTTTTTCCTCCACTGACTCCCTTGAATTAATCTGTTTCACCAAGAGCTCTGATGTAGCAGTGAATTAACTCATGTGTGGGGGAATAGAGTCTGGAGAGGAGAATGCTTTCCCCTCTTTTTCCTGTCCAGAATGAAGAAGGGTTGGGTGGGGTTTCAGAGACTGTAAGACAGTGGTCAACTGTGTTCTCTAGCTTTCAACTTGGCTAGGGTCCATGGCTTGATCTGGGCTTTATGGGGAGAAGCCATTCTCCTTCATTCTGTGTTGATACTGGCTTCACCTAAGGGTAACAAAAACTACAGGGTATACAAGCTTATCAGCAACCCAAGGGTCCCGTAGCACTGAAAGTCAAGCAGACAACCTAATGGGCCTGGCGGACCTCCCCAGACAGTGTCTGCAACCAAGGTGGTGGTGCTTACGATCAAGGATTTGCAGAGGGGAGTTATCATCTAGTTGATAGGAGGGCAAATAGGAGTTCACTGCTTTGTGGGTATTTGTATAACTCCCCAGACAGTCTCAGAAGTAGCTATGGGAGAAATGATTAAGGAGGTACCTGATAGTTATACAGATGACGGTGATGTATCAGATAAATTTTGGATTAAATGATAAAGTCATTTAAATCCACAGAAGGATGTGATCCCAAGATTTTTGTATTATGTAGATAATTTACAAATTAAAGCAAAAATAACCAAAAGTATTTGTCTAGAGCCAAAGTAATAATCAGTCTAGGGCCAAAGTAATAATAATAAAAAAAATACCCAGACTACCTTACCTGCCTCCTGAGAAATCTGTATGCAGGTCAAGAAGCAACAGTTAGAAATGGACATGGAACAACGACTGGTTCCAAATTGGGAAAGGAGTATGTCAAGGCTGTATATTCTATACATCTGCATTCCTTTTGCTGTCTTGCATGCTGGGTTCTCGTTACTGTCTTTCTAAATTCCATATATATGTGTTAATATACTGTATTGTTGTTTTTGCTTCTGGCTTACTTCACTCTGGATAATGGGCTCCAGTCGGTCCATCTGAGTAGAATTGATTCAAATGAATTTTTTTTTTAATGCTGAGTAATATTCCATTGTGTATATGTACCACAGCTTTCTTATCCATTCATCAGTTGATGGGCATCTAGGTTGGAACGCAGATATATAGAACAGACTCGCAGACTCTGTGGATGAGGGAAAGGGTGGGATGATATGGGAGAATGGCATTGAAACATGTTAATTATCATATGTCTAATCAATCGCCAGCCCAGGATTGATGCTCGGGGCTGGTGCATCGAGATTTCCTGGGGGGGAGGGAGGAGGGAGGGGGGAGGGAGGGGTTTCTGGAGGAGGAGCATTTGTAAACCCATGGTGCTATCATGGCATTGTATGACAAACACAATAAAAGGGAGGAAAAAAAAAAAGAATAAATTTAATCAGAGAAGTGAGAACATGCAGAAACAAAGGGAAACAGTCAAAGGAGGCCAAGTAATAATAACGTAGTCACTAAGCATCAATCCTTTGGCCCTCATTCTTCTTTATGGTCCAACTCTCGTATCTGTACATGATTGCTGGATTTGAACTGTGGTGCTGGAGAAGACTCTTGAGCAAGGAGATCAAACCAGTCAACACTGAAGGCAATCAACCCTGAATACTCCCTGGAAGAACTGCTGCTGCAGCTGAAGCTCCAACGCTGTGGCCACCTGATGCAAAGCCAGCTCACTAGAAAAGACCCTGATGCTGGGGAAGACTGAAGGCAGGAGGAGAAGGGGACGACAGAGGATGAGATGGTTGGATGGCCTCACCAACTGAACAGACGTGAGTTTGGGTAAACTCCGGGAGACAGTGAAGGACAGGGAAGCCTGGCGTGTTGCAGTCCACAGGGTCGCAAAGAGTCAGATGTGACTAAGTGACTGAACAACAGCATTAAGCATAGTCAAGGACCTTTAGTTCCTTCTCAAGGGCTACAGATAATACTCTGAGCCAGATCCTGTGAGCTGTTTTATAGATACTGAAACCCCCTTCAGATGGAAGAAGTTAACTACATGACAACCGGACTATACCCACGACGTAAGCTGCCATAATTCTGAGAACTGGCCTCAAAGAAATGGAAACAAACTGACCCTGGAACTGAAGATTCACTACCTAAGACAACAAGATGACACTGGCCAGATTGCCGATGACCCATCTGAAGACGACAGTCAGAGCCGACTGTGCTGTGTCTGCACGTAGCACCCCACCTTGGCCTAAAAGTTCTGGGCCCACTGGTTGTCGGTGGGGGGGAGTCGGCCTTTGGACAGATGTCCACCCTCGCCCCATTCCAGCTGCCAGCATCTGAAATAAAGCAAACTTTCCTTTCCACCAAAAAAAAAAAAAAGGCTGTATATTGTCACCCTGCTTATTTAGCTTATATGCAAAGTGCATCATGTGAAATGCCAGCCTGGATGATGCACAAGCTGGAATCAAAATTGCCGGGAGAAATATCAATAATCTCAGATACGCAAATGCCACAACCCTTATGGCAGAAAGCAAAGAAGAACTAAAGAGCCTCTTGATGAAAGGAAAACAGGAGAGTGAAAAAGCTAGCTTAAAACTCAACATTCAGAAAACCAAGATCAAGGCATCTGGTCCCATCACTTCATGGCAAATAGATGGGGAAACAATGGTAACAGTGACAGACTTTATTTTTTTGGGCTCCAAGATCACTGTAGATGGTGACTGCAGCCATGAAATTAAAAGATGCTTACTCCTTGGAAGAAAAGCTATGGCAAACATAGACAGCATATTAAAAAGCAGAGACATTACTTTGCTCACAAAGGTCCATCTAGTCAAGGCTATGGTTTTTCCAGTAGTCATGTATGGATGTGAGAGTTGGACTGTAAAGAAAGCTGAGTGCTGAAGAATTGATGCTTTTGAACTGTGGTGTTGGATAAGACTCTTGAGGGTCCCTTGGACTGCAAGGAGATCCAACCAGTCAATCCTAAGGAAATCAGTCCTGACTATTCATTGGAAGGACTGATGCTGAAGCTAAAACCAATACTTGGGCCACCGGATGCGAGGAAATGACTTAATTGAAAAGACCCTGATGCTGAGAAAGATTGAAGGCAGGAGGAGAAGGAAATGATGGAGGATGAGATGGTTGGATGGGCTCACCAACTCGATGGACATGAGTTTGAGCAAGCTCCAGGAGTTGGTGATGGACAGGGAAGCCTGGCGTTCTGTAGTCCACGGGGTCACAGAGTCAGACATGACTGACCAACTGAACTGAAAGCAATAATTATTCAATTATATATTTTTACTAATAATTATATAATTATGTCTCTAGAAATGTGATATTTTGGCTAACATATGCATAGGCCGTTTATATTTCCCAGATCTTTGTGATTGCATTTTAAACTCTCTAGGGACCTATGGATCTTAAATTGGGAATAGTGATATAGTTCATCTTTTTCCACACACACAGGGATAAATGAGGCCTGGAGTGATAAAGTTAGTATTGGAACTCAGCTCTCTTTTTCTAACTCAACGGTTCTCTACTCTTATTCTCTGTTCCTCTCAGTCAGTTTTAAGATCACTAGCCCATAGCCATCTGTTACATAGAAGGGAACTCAGCAAACCTAAAGAGCAATTGGTGAATTGTAAAGCAGTCACATTTGCTGGTAGTCCATTACATCCTAGAGATAAAGTACATTGGAGTTTTGGGTGGAACTGAGGAGAGAATGGTATCTCACTCAGACTTGCGGCAGAATGTCACCTTGCTTAAAAATTGGGGAAAGTAAAAATACAATGCACACTCAGCACTACCTAAGAAGCCACGGTACACATCTCAGGAGAAGAAAGAGCCAGCCTGGAAGCATACAGGCTGTAGCAAGTAGCCCAGCAAGAGTATTGATGAGCTTAGTAGGCAGGAGGGAGAGTGAAGGGGAACTGGCATCTAGTCCTGTGGAGTCTCAGAGAGGTTGGTCATCTAGGCCTGTCCAGCAGAGGGCAGTCACAGCTTGGTTTTTCTCAGGCACTCCAAGCTTTCATACCTGGGTCTGAGCTAACTCTGGGGTCTCAAGCATGGGGCAGGGCAGCTCTCTCTCTTCTGCAGGAGGAGTCTCCACCAATCCATAGGGAGGGAAAAGGCTTTTTATCAAGGTCTCAAATTCCAGACAGGACCTTGGAAACCTAGCTACATTTTCTCTTTCAGGGCACAGAACTGAGGATCCATCCACAAAGGTTTTCTTTTTGCTTCCCTGCTCTCCAGTTTGATCAGTTCTCTATTTAGACCATGTCTGTTCAAAATGCAATATGTTAAACAAAGGTTTGACTGAAATGATCATTGCTTAACTGAAAATTTCTTGCAAGAGAGCGGAAATATAGATGATTAAATGTGAAAACCTAAAGTGTTTAACAGATTTCAGAAATGTATAAAGAAAAAAAAAACACCTACTTAAGGGACTTCAAACACCTAGAAGGCAGGTACTTGTAGCAATTATTTTACTATAAATTCTTGATAATAAAGGGTAGCAGAATACACCACCTCAGAATGTGCCCTTTAGTATACTGATTTTTGAACTGTAGACACTTGAGAAACAGCAACTGTACAGACACGCTCTCTCTAAACTACCCTTATAAGCCTAAAGACAGATTCTCCAAAAGAAACTAAATTATTATAAATCCTCTTCTGAGGGGTTTCATTACAGGAGACACCCAGACAAACTTTGCCACTAACTATCATACCTTCAATCTATTCTTCTAAGGGACCATTCACTTTTCCAAAAAATCATTCACCCTGCCCTAAAAGGTCTATGCTCCCTTTCCCTTTTTCTTATGATAATATGTAAGCTCGAATTCTAACCTAGCTCAGAGAGATGTACTTTTTTCCCCCTGGGTTTCTCCCATGTATTCATGACGTATACATGCTAATAACCTGCTTGCTTTTTTCTTGTTAGTCTATGTTTTACTAAAGAGGTCTCAGCTAAGAACTAAGACAGATTGTGGAAAAATTATGTCCCCCCCTTTGAATAATTTACTCAAGTCCATAGTCTACAACTCTTTAGTTAATTTACTCTGTACTCTGTATTTAATAATAGGAAAATGAAATGCTATTCCATTCTTACTAATAACCAAGTCTTAGATCATTATGTGGTATAAATGTTTTAAATTAATTGCTGTTTCTTTCTCTTTTTTTGAGTTTGGGATTCAAAGGGTGTTTTAGCCAAATTACCCATACTATTTTTCTGTCCCTACAGGGAAGTTGTTTCAAGAGACTTAACTTCCCAATAAACCGCTGAGTATTTTTTCTAATAAAGTTTTACCTACTGCATTCTTTTTGTAAATTTAAGTATAATTGATTTACAATGTTGTGTTACCCACAGCATTCTTTATTGTGTAATTTTTGGACATATTTTCATGATGGATATAAAGTTACTAGTTACTGATATTATAACAAGTAAAGTACTCTTTGGTTCTCAATTGTTCTCAAAGAGTCATCATCCAAGTCTAGTGTGTGTGTGTGTGTGTGTGTGTGTGTGTGTGTATCGGAGGTGGGGGATGTTTCCTCAAATTACCAAACAATTCTGGTGACCTACAATTCAACTCAATTCTGACACTCTACCTGGATACAGTCCAAGTCCAGGCTGCCACCTGTCTTTCTGACCAACCAACTATAGGTCAGAGGTCCAAGGACCCCCTCCTTGAGTTTGATTAATTTGCTAGAGCAGCTCACAGAACTCAGAGAAACATTTTACTTACTAGGTTACTGGCTTATCACAAAAATATAAACTCAGGAATAGCCATATGGAAGAGATGCATAAGGCAGACTGGGGAAGGGCACAAAGCTCCCACGTGCATTCCAAGTTCACCAATCTCCTTGAAACTTCATATGTTACCAACCTGGAAGCTCTCTGGTTCCCATCCTTTCCAGTTTTTCTGGAGGCTTCATTACATAGACATGATTAAAGCACCAGCCATTGGTGATGGATTGAACCAGCTTCCAGACCCTCTTCCTTCTCTTGTTGTTCATTTGCTAAGTTGTGTCTGACTCTTTGCAAATGCCCCATGGACTGCAGCATGCTAGGCTTCCCTGTTCTTCACTATCTCTTTGCTCAAACTCATATCCATTGAGTTGGTTTTGTTACCCAACCATCTTTATCCTCTGTTCTCCCCTTCTCCTCCTGCCCTCAATCTTTCCCAGCATCAGGGTCTTTTCCAGCGAGTTGGCTCTTCGCATCAGGTGGTCATAGTATTGGAGCTTCAGCTTCAGCACCAGTCCTTTCAATGAATATTCAGGGTTGATTTCCTTTAGGACTGACTGGTTCGATTTCTTTGCTGTTCAAGGGACTCTCATGGGAAGCCTTTCCTTCTCTGTATGTGCATGCCAAGTTGTTGCTTCAGTCATGTCTGACTCTTGGTTACCCCATGGACTGTAGCCTGGCAGTCTTCCCTGTCTATGGGATTCGCCGGGCAAGAATCCTTCTCTGAGTGAACCTCTAATCACATGATTAGTTCCCCTGGCAACTAGCCCCCATCCTTAGGTTTTGGTCTAAAATCCACCTAAGTAACAGAACGAAAGACACCTTTAAGCTCTCATCACTTAGGAAATTCCAACAGTGTTAGCTCTGTGCCAGAAACAGGATGAAGATAAAATATTTACTTCTTACAGACTACAGCAACCTAATCAGAAATTTGAGTCCACAATCTCCCTCCTAAATCTGCCAATTCCTACACTAACCTTGGTTTAATGATTCCCACTGATGGATTCATTTGGCCAAAGCAAGTTTATATACTTCCAATTGGATATGAATATATTCAGTGCAATTTCATTTCTTTTAAGAGGAAACATTTTGTCCATTCTTGTAAGAGAATAAATAAAATTATTTTCCTTACCCTGAGAAGAAGAAGAGAACAGCCATTGTATCTCTAAGGACTGGGCCCTTCTTACTTGGAGAGAGGGTGTGACAGATTGAAGATTATATGCTCTAAAGATGGTCGCATCAATATGTTTATTCAGTCTCACATGTTTTTCTTACAAGGTGATTAACACTCCTCTCAGTGGGATTTATGTTCTCTTGCTCCTTCTTTCCCTAGAATCTGGGCCTTGACTAATGGATATCTCAGAAGCAGTGGTAAGAGATATCCAATGCTAAATCATAAAAAGGATGGAGTTTCTGCCTCTCCCTCTCATCCTCAAGTAATATAGGATTGTGTGTCCAGATTGGGGGGGCATTGAGGGAGGAGTGGGGCTGATAGCTACAAACTCTTAATATTTTTGAGATGCCATTTTCTACTAAAGGCAATGATGTGGGCTCAGAGGACTCAGATTTGAATCCTATTCATACTATGGGAGCAGAAACTGAAATCTGCAGACTGAAGAGTCAGTAGTGAAAAGGGGTGGTTTGCTTCTCTCTGACCCTTTTAAATTAAACTGAGAGAATTTTCATTCTGAAGGCTCTCCAGTATCTCAAGACTGGAAATAGAGACAGAAAGAAAACCCAGGCCACACTAACCTGCCTTTCTCTGTGATGAAGACATGCTTCACACATGAGATAAGCATCATGAGGTAGAACTGGGCAACCTCTAACCCTTTAGTTCCAGACTGGAAAATCGCTGTTTCTCTTAACACGGAAGGACATGATAGAGAGTTTTTGATTAATAGCATAATTTTTGATTTACTTCTGTTGCTTCTTGGCATTTCATTTTGAGGTTCATCACAACAGGCAAGATGTGGACAGTGAGGAGACCTGTGTTCTGAGCCTGTCTTACCACAGGTCCACGGCCATTACACTGCTTCCACCTCACACCCTGAGTACCGAACCCCGATGGCTGTGTGAGGCACGCCCACCTCACACTGTAAGCCCTAGGGGCAGTCTGAGCACCTCAGGGTGGACTTCATCAGAGGCCCAAGGTGAATACAACGAGTGACCGACATTCTAGTTTCACACCTGTTTTGACCCACATGTCAGCTCCACTCAAGAATGTCATGTGACTTACTGTTTTGTGTTAATAAACAGTGAACACCAGGAGACCTTTTTTATCTACCCTGACATATGGTATTCTTTGTCATGCTCATGTTTCAGAGATCAGAACCTAACAGTGTCAAAGTAAAAGGGAACGATGGCCTCACTTTTTTTTTCTATAAAAAAGTATAAACTCTAAAGCATTATATTAGGTCATGATGTACTGCCCTCAACTGCTGGTTCCAAACATGATTTAGGGGCTTTAGATAAAGAGGGCTCATTTCTACATATCATATCTCACCATGTATCACCTCATATCTTACTAATACATGTTTTATATAGTAAATATACTATTTTAAAGTGTTCATTCACTCAATTATTTTTATGGTACTAACTACCCACTTAAAATGATCACAGCTCACCAATAAATGTGTGAATGTGTGAGAACGTACATTCAACCTTAACAACATTGTGATATAATATGTCCACTGAAAAAGAATTTGTGACGTTATAGTACAAGTTCAGTCATGTCCAACTCTTTGTAACCACATGGACTATACAGTCCATGGAATTCTCCAGGCCAGAATACTGGAGTGAGTAGCCTTTCCCTTCTCCAGGGAATCTTCCCAACCAAGGAATCAAACCCAGGTCTCAAGCATTGTAGGTGGATTCTTTACCAGCTAAACCACAAGGGAAGCCCATGGTGGCTCAGACAGTAAAGAGTCTGCCCGAAGTGCGGAAGACCTGGGTTTAATCCCTGTGTCGGGAAGATCCTCTGGAGAAGGAAATGGCAACCCACCCCAGTATTCTTGCCTAGAGAATCCCATGGACATGGGATTGCAAAGAGCTGGACACGACTGAGCGACTTCACTTTCACTTTCAATACAAGGTATTACTACACAGGAGTGCAAATGTACACTGTGACATCCTATGCACCGAGTTCTCCTGTTTCCCTCCTGTAACTTCTAGCTTGAACTCTAGAGAGAGAGTCAGAGCTTCATCTTCTGGACTCCTATATTATTAATAGTTCTGCTGTGGCCTTTTTGATATTGCTGTGCTTTGTGGTTTACATATCTGGGAAACTACTAAAGGTTAGAGTGTGGGTCATTCACATTTTCAACACACCTGTTTGTCAGTGTCACATACATGCTTGATGCAGGTGTCTAATTTATGTTTACTGAATGAAAGAATGGCTCTTTTGATGTCATTTTGTTTAAGTCTGTAATGGGTTCTTGGATTGAGATTCTGGTTGACATTTGACCTAGCATAGAAAAATTCCTCCAGTTAAAGGCAAAACTGGTTATAATGACCTGGAAAGTTCTCAGAAGGAGGAATGATCTGTTTTCACCTTTTTTAAATTGAGAATATTTCTGCCAAGTCATCCAAGGCCTTGGCAAAAAAAGAGTGAAGTCGCTCAAGTCATGTCTGGCTCTTTGTGACCCCATGGACTGTAGCCTAACAGGTTCCTCCATCCATGGGATTTTCCAGGCAAGAGTACTGGAGTGGGTTGCCATTTCCTTTTCCATAGGATCTTCCTGACCCAGGGCTCGAACCTGGGTCTCCTGTATTGCAGGCAGACGCTTTACCGTCTGAGCCACCAGGGAAGTTCAAAGACCTTTGAAGATTAAGTCAAAAACCTTCTCAAAATGAAATTATTACATCACTTACAAATTCATAATTACTTTAAATGTCTCAGTCCATACATTTGGCCAATGTTATTAGAATCAGTATCTTTAAATGAGCATTTCACCTTCAAGGGAAAAATGAGGTTGTACTGGGCCTTGGTTCTTTCACAAGGGTGGCTATAATAAAAAAATTATACCTTCCAATAACTGTATTAATTATTTTAAAATATGCTCAAGGCTTATTCATGTATTTTGAGTTACATTTCTAAAGTTCATAAAAATTTAATTTAATAATTAATTATTAAAACACTTGTGAGGGTAGAAAGCAATATCATTTGCTCTGAGACAAGAAATAACTTTCAATCAATTTGTGTTAACTGTACTTCAGATTGCACATAAAATAATGCCTTCCTACACCTGGATCTTTTTTTTCCTTTCCCATAAAAGGACATGTAATTTTATACAGTTTCAGTAAACATTCTCATGTTTTTTTTCAGTCTTAGCATAAAGTTACTTGTTGTGATTGCGAATATGAGATTTGCATAGAGTATGAATGGATACTTTGATTCCCTCCCATTTCCACACTATTTAGAGGAAATATATCTGAGAGAACTTCATTTTCTCCTAGAAGTAATTGTTCCCTTTTCTTAATACTCCTCCCTTGGTTAGAGATTTGTTCCTTTGAGAGAGGCATCACATAACACTTTAGAAGCCTGAATTAGTACAACTTTGTCATGAGAAAACCCCTAGATTTTGTTGAAGTAGTATCTAACATCCTGATAATGCCTTCCATTTTTTTTTTTTGTCATCAGCATTTTGTGTACAGTAAGGAAGCCTTAGTGAACTCATGAGATGTAAGTCAATAACACCAGGCTTGAGTAGGTTTGAATCTTGGTGTTACCACCAACTAGCTATATGCACTGAAACTCTTTGCATTTCATCTAAGAAGTGCATTTTAGCATTCATATGTACAATGGGTAGGACTATAACAATATTTCCATCACAGAGTTACTGTGAAGAGTAATAGGAAATGTCTAATTCTCCTTTATTGACTATGCCAAAGCCTTTGATTGTGTAGATCACAACAAACTCTGGAAAATTCTTCAAGAGATGAGAATACCAGACCACCTGACCTGTCTCTTGAGAAATCTGTATGCAGGTCAGGAAGCAACAGTTAGAACTCGACATGGAACAACAGACTGGTTCCAAATAGGGAAAGTCAAGGCTGTATATTGTCACCCTGCTTATTTAACCTATATGCAGAGTACATCATGAGAAACGCTGGGCTGGAGGAAGCACAAGCTGGAATCAAGATTGCTGGGAGAAATATCAATAACCTCAGATATGCAGATGACACCACCCTTATGGCAGAAAGTGAAGAAGAACTAAAAATCCTCTTGATGAAAGTGAAAGAGGAGAGTGAAAAAGTTGGCTTAAAGCTCAACATTCAGAAAACTAAGATCATGGCATCCTAGTCCCATCACTTCACAGCAAATAGAAGGGGAAACAATGGAAACACTGTCAGACTTTACTTTCTTGGGCTCCAAAATTACTGCAGATGGTGACTGCAGCCATGAAATTAAAAGATGCTTCCTCTTTGGAAGAAAAGTTATGACCAATCTAGAAAGCATATTAAAAAGCAGACATTACTTTGCCGACAAAGGTCAGTCTAGTCAAAGCTATGGTTTTTCCAGTAGACATTCATGGATGTGAGAATTGGACTATAAAGAAAGCTGAGTATCGAAGAATTGATGCTTTTGAACTGTGATGTTGGAGGACTCTTAAGAGTCCCTTGGACTGTAAGGAGATTCAACCAGTCCATCCTAAAAAAGATCAGTCCTGAATATTCATTGGAAGGACTGATGCTGAAGCTGAAACTTCAATGTTTTGACCACCTGATGTGAAGAGCTGACTCACTGGAAAAGACCCTGATGCTGGGAAAGATTGAAGGCAGGAGGAGAAGGGAATGACAGAGGATGAGATGGTTGGATGGCATCACCGACTCAAAGGATATGAGTTTGAGTAAGCTCTGGGAGTTGGCGATGGACAGGGAGGTCAGGTGTGCTGCAGTCCACGGGGTTGCAAAGAGTCAGACACGACTGAGCGGCTGAACTTATTGAATAGGAAATGTATCTAAGAAACTTAGAATTAAGACTAGTATGTAGTCAACAATCAATATACCTTAGTTATTATTATTATTATTAGCAGTAATATGAAAAAATTACCAAAGTATAATCACTTATATATGAAATTTAATTGTGAGTAGGGGACAAATAATACTAATTGTCCTGTTTTGCAAATGGGGACGATGAGGCACATCATTTCATTAACTGTTTATCTTAAGAGCCCTGCCAAGCACTGGTATCTGAAGCATCTTGTAACACCCTGACACCTATTTCACACCAGGAAGTTTCTCCTTTACTGAAAATGACATTCCCTGGTGGCTCAGACCGTAAAGAATCCACCTGCAATACGGAAGACCAGGGTTGGGAAGATCCCCTGGTGGAGGGCATGGCAACCCACCCCAGTATTCTTGCCTGGAGAATCCCCACCGACAGAGGAGCCTGGGGGGCTACAGGCCAGGGTCACAAAGAGTTGGACACAACTGAACGACAAAGCACACACATAAAGAAAATCTTGTATGCATATGATTTACATTATTTACACCAACAAATGGTTTTTCAATTTTATGTAGTATTCTAACATGGAGGTAAGAATGATAAGCTAATAATACTTGAAGGTCAAGGGACAGAGCTGGACATGGCCAGCCAAAAGATACAGAAATGTATCTTAAGTCCCACATTTTATCATTTAAAAATGGACACTTGGACTACTCTAACAGTCAAATTCTGTTAAGAAACAGTTGGCATTTTAAAATAGCATAACTGAGGATAATTCTAAGAAGAGATTTACACAAATATAGGTAGGTTTTAGGGCAATCACAAAACAGTAGTGGAGGACCAGGGGTTTAGTGACTGGGTGGGGGTCCCCAGCACATGAGTCCTAGGCCTGAGAAGTCAAGGGTGGGAGAAGTAACCAGGAGTTACCTAATGGAGAGGTCTGTCAGTAGGGGCTCTGGCTTGGTCGAGCATGACACAACGCATGGGGCCAATCCAGGAAATAAATGTCCCACTCTTCCTCTCTCTGCTCCTTGCCACCCATCTGCAGCTAGCACATGGACAGGCTGACAGCAGTGGGCAGCAGCATGGCACAGGGGCTGTGTACCCGCCTGTCCAGATCAGCCTCCGAGAGCACAGAGCAGGAAGAGTCAGGGTGCAGAACACAGGGGAGGTAACCAGCACAACTGAACACATCCAGGATCTCTTCAATGTTAAAGTGACTCAGGCACTTACCCTTCAAGCTCCCATCAGATGTTTCAGGGAATGGATACTCCAGAATGGAAGGCTTCCTGTGTCTTGATTTGGGTGGCAAAGATAGAAACAAGTTCTTGACTCTCCAACTGGTCCTGGGCAATTTCAAATCCTTAATTAAGCCTTGTATCAGTTTTCCATTGCTATGTAACAAGTTACCAGAGACTCAGCAACTTAAAACAGTATGTACTTGTTATCTTAACAATTTCTGTTGTTGTGCTGTGCTTGGTCACTCATTGCTGTCCAATTCTTTGCAACCCTACAGGACTGTAGCCGACCAGGCTCTTCCACCCGTGGAACTTTTCAGGCAAGAATTCTGGAGTGGGGTGCCATTTCCTCCTCCAGGGGCTCTTCCTGACCCAGGGATCGAACCAGCATATCTTGTCTCTCTTACATTGGCAGGTGGATTCTTTACCACTGCGCCACCATCAGACGTACAGGTCCAGCATGTCTGGACTCTCTTCCAGGTCCCGCCTGCAATTCTCACCTGAGTTTAAGAGTCCTCTGCCAAGCTCACTGGCTGTTGGCAGAATTCATTTCCTCGTGGCTATAGGGCTGAGTTGCTGTTTTTGTTTCTCCTAGTCAGCTGGTGAGGAGACCCCCAGCCCCTTGAAGGTGTCCCAGTTCCTTGCCACTTGGTCTCCTCTCTGCCAGCCAAATGGGATGCTTGCTTTCCCCCAGGCCAGACAGAATGTGTCTCCTTGACTTCTGCTCCCAGCTGGAAAAAAATGCTATTTTTTAAAGGGCTCACATGATTAGGTCTGGCCCACAAAGATAATCTATTTTAAGGTCAGCTGACCTGGGACTGTAATTACAAAATCACCCCCACAGCTGTGCTTGACTGAATAACTGAGGGAAGGTATGTGCTTATCAGAGGCAGGGAATCTCCAGGGCCCTCTTAGAAGTCTGCCTACCTCAGAGGGTCTGGATAAATGGAAGAGGAATTTCCTGGGCCTCTGCCTCCACGGCTGAGCAAAGTCTGATGTCGCTGATTTCTAAAATCTGGGGTAGCTTTGGGGCCTCTGGACTAGTGTCAGTTGCAAATGCAGTTGTTTTCAGGGGCCAAGCAGGTAGCAGAGCTCAGTCACATGAACTTCCAGTATTTTCTGTCCACACAAAGCTTTCCATCAGGTGGCAAGGTCATCATTAGTGACATCATCTGTTTCAGCTTTGGGGACCCTCCCCGATTCAGCAGGCACAGTTCACTGAAATTGCAAATACAGTCTAAATGCAAATTTTAAATGCCCAGTCTCATGGAATAATCATTCTGTTTACAACTCAAAGTTCCCTCCTTATCAGCCTCACAGACCCACACGAAGAAGGGGGTTGTGACTTGGCTTTTTGTTTCTATGCCCTTTAAAGATTCTATTTCTGCCAGATAATCTGGATGAAGACCAGGGAGAGGTAGGAATGGAGGGCATCTGGAAAGTTCATACTCTGCTGAGTGTTGCACTCTCTGGCAAGGGTTTATTTGAACCTACACTGGTGGGCATTCTGCAGATTCTTTTAGGAGTTCTCCCCGTGCCCCTGCCTCCCTTACATGCAAACGTGCTATTTCTGGGTGCATGCCCACACACTGATTCTCCCTCCCTCCCATGCACACATCTCCGGGGTTCCCCAAATTGCAGATTTTTTCTTTTTTAAAATACAGGTGAAGTACTCTCTTCTTACTCTTGCATGTAAAGCTCCTAACTCAGCCCTTGTAAATCTGGAAGGTCTCCTCCAACAGCACTCAGCTGTGAGGGATAGAGATTTATTAGTGAAGTCGAGCATATTTTCATACGTTCATGATGCTTGCTTGTGCAGTTTGATGACTCTCTCTGTTGTATTCATCTTTTTGTAACTGGCTTGTAGGTGTTCTTCCTATTTTTCTAGATTCCAATATTTTGTCAGTTATATCACCTCTCTTAATTTGCATACGGAATCTTTTTTATCATCTCTAAGTTTCAAATGTTTCATGTAAAGTTACCAATTGTTTCCCCCCATTTGCTCCTGTTTTGAATTGGTAATATTTTAATTAGCATTTAACTTTATATTTTAAAAATCATATTTGATGTGACAAAGTTAAACTAATAAAAATCTTTTACTAATTCTTAAGGATCTGATAACTCTAAACATTGGAATAGTGTTACCCTTATGTTTTGAACAAAATGGGAAATATGCTTAAAGTGACAATTTAGGTATATCATAGTCATATTTAAACCAGTCTTAGTGCTTTTCTAGATTTATTAAAAAGTTTACTAAATAGAAGAAAGTGGCAAAATACCAGCCTTTTTATAATCTAATGGTAAAGTTCAAGCAAAGAATACAAAACTCAAAGGAGTAGCTGAAGGAACTAACATTTGTTCTCCCTGTGTCATTTAATCCTCATAATTTTGCAAAGTAAGTATTGTTATCTCCATTTCACAGGTGAACTCAGTGAAGCTTAAAATGATTAAGTGACTGGGCCAAGAAATTTAGTTTTAAAGCTGAAATTTGAAGCCAGGATTCTTTGTTTCTAAGCCTGGGTAATTACCATGATATCTTTTTGAACGTCCATTTTTTGAACATCCATTTCAAGTATCCAACCCTGAAAAAATGTGCAAGTTTATACAATACTTCCCAAGGTGGAGATATATGTAGAAGTGCCCAGCAGAATATTTAGCCCTTGATCATTACTCTTTGTATTGACTTTAGGCAAAAAGAACACAGATAATAAACCAAATACTTTCAGCCTTTTAAGAAGTCTTATCTTGCTTCTAAACACTTAGAATATTTTTGACAGTGACATCCTGCTTAGGTTTTTATTTTTATTTTTTTTGAAAGGTCAAGGTTCTTGTGTAGTTTGTTTGAGAGGTGTCAAGTGGGAATAAAAAAAAGGCATAGGAAAATATCATCCCTGGGAAGCCAGTAATCCCACCAGAAATTTCTTTGAGCCCTTCAGCTTCCATCCTGATAATATGAATTTCTACTATGTTAGTCCTATATATTTTTAGAAAAACTGGCTATAGGATATTAAGATGATTCAGAGTCTAAAGAATTTAGAAACTCTGTGACTTAGATTAATGATAGTCTAGAATGGTGTTAAGGGAAATTAAACAATATTGGTATTCATGAGTTCTTTAAGAATATATGTTAGACTTAAAGAGCTCCTGTATGGTTTACAAAAGTTGTACTCTTTACAAGAAATAAGTATGTTGAATTCACAGTCAGTCGAGTGAAGCCAGATTATGCTAAGGCTGTTTTGTGTTTACTACTTAACATTAAAGATGTGGGTGTGTGAGAACAGTTGGCTGTAAATGGCACCTAATGATAAGAATGCCTGCTGGTGGCACATAAACAGCCGCAGGCATAAGATAAACCATCTCAGCCCTCCCTAGGATCCTTGCATCATCTAACTTCTCCACAAATAGCATTTATATCTTTGGAAATGTATGAAGTTTTCATCTGCCAAAATGAATGTCTCAGTGTTCAAGAGTTAAATAATGGCAGCCCCAGGACATCATTTTAGGCTGGAATAGTGTGTATTTATACATACAGTCATTGGACAGAGAGTAAGGCCCTTGGAAGTTTTGAAACAATCTCTGTTTAAGGTTCATGGAAAGTTCACTATATCATTTTTTAAGATTGAAAGAAAGTGAAAGTGCTAGTCATATCTGACACTTTGTGACTCCACGGACTGTGGCCCGCCAGGCTCCTCTGTCCATGGGATTCTCTAGGCAAGAATACTGGAGTGGTTGCCATTCCCTTCTCCAGCGGATCGTCCTGACTCAGGCATCAAACCTGGGTCTCCCACATTGTAGGCAGAGTCTTTCCTATCCGAGTCTTGGCGTTCATAAATGTTTTATCCATCCAACTCACCAGTTCTTCAATGAACTGGACACGGATTCAAGGAGGCAAAAAGGGATCTAACTATAGTGTTAGTTTTATTAATGATTAAATTGGATTTAAGGCCATGGCTGGGTTTTCTGTCTCTTTCTGGGAACATAAACTGCAGGATGCTGATTTATTTACCAAGGAGTGGGCAGAAAAGCTGAAACCCCACAGTAACACACCTGGGTGGCCATGGGCAGAGGCATGAGACAATATAAGCTTGAATATAGGTTTCTATGCTTCCATAAGAGTAGATGTACCCTGCACCCTACCTCCTCCTACATTTCCATGAACATCAACCTCTCATCACCTCTCACTGAGCAAAAGTTCATACATGGACAGCCACACGGGCATGTATACACATACCACTGTGTCATGCAGAGCAGGAAAAACCACTGTCTCGGAGGAGCTGCAGGGATTGGAATTCTATTTTAATTAAAGCAATTGATATTTTCCATGTAAATACTTTCAGCTTCCCTGCAGAAGTGTGTCACACTGAAAATCAGTTGATTCTAAACATCCTAGGGCTAAGGAACAACTTTGCCAGCAATGGCAGAAGTCATAATAACAAAAACCAAAGACTGTATCTCTTAATCTATAGTACGTTTATTATGGAAAGTGAAAAAAAGCAACAAAATCACATTTGACATTTTTTTAGGATAAAACTAAGTCATCACTTGAATTTCATTTATTCATCCATTCAAAACTCAAATCCAAAATGAGGGTTGATGTGTAGGTAATTTCGAAATCTTGATCTATCTTCATGTAAATCATAACATTCCATCTTTTTTCCTAGGTAATGAAACTTTATTGATAGGTCAATTTACAGAGGATGGGAACTTTCTTAAATAAGCAATTTAATGACCTTTGTCTATAGGTATCATGAAAAGACATAACTTTAGATTCATAAACTGAATTTCACTTTATTACTGTTTCTTCAGTGATTTAACATCATATTACACTTTTGGGCTTTCTCCACTGGATACACACATACATGATTCTTATATTGACATCTATAATTTTTCTGGTTGGCACTTAATACATGACTTCCAAAATAATTACATAAATTTAAATTTATCTTTTAAGCAACAGTAAATATTGACATCAAGATTTCATGGATGCTTTTATAACATCCACTTTTAGTAGTTAAAAAACACAGCTAGGTGTAGTTCTAATTGTAGTGTTTTTATGGTGTTTAACCTTTTTTAATCTAAGATGTAAATATGGCACATTCAGTCTTTAAAATGAGTACCTATTAAATGGTATTATTGACTTTCTATTGAGAAGTGGTTATATTTGTACTTTGCCACACAGAATTTTCTGTTGATGGCAATTCTGGTATTTCTTTTCATAACTTCAACCTAATATCCAGCCAACATAATCATGAGTGTCAAAATATTAGGATCAAATCATATCAGGTTTTAAGGACCAGATCAGACTTTTCTAAGTCTAATAGGTACTTCCTTTTCGAAGAAATGAGAGAAACTAAAACAACATCGATTCACTGACTGGAATTGTGATAAATCGACTACTGTTGTCCAGTATTGACATTTGCTGGCTAATGACTCTAATCTTGTTATCTAGTCCACACAGTGTCACCTATTGTCAGTAACAGTCATTTATTTGAGTCCATTTTAAGGAAATCCCAATTGCTAACATCCTGTTATTCTACCAGTATCATTTGTAACATTTAAAAATAAATCTTTACTCTTTGACTTTTCTTTGGTGTGGCTAAACATTGTTTTGCCAGTCTCAAGAGAAGAATGCCTGCAATCATGTTTCACCTTGAGTGATTATATACTTTTTTGAAATCTAGGGATATAGCTTTACAATGTAGAGCTTTTATGAGCCTGTGCAAATAAACATGCCACTAAATGCACAAATCGAGTCTATGAAGCATAGTTGGTTTTCCCCAGTGTTTGTCATTTCCAGATATAAAATTACGTACTTAAAGAACAGCACTAAACCTTTGAAACTGCTCAAGTACCTGTCTGTGTCTCAGTAAAATATCACCTAGATTTCTGTGACTCAGTGGGGTAGGCTTTTCTAAGCGCCAAATGTGCTACGAGAGAGTAACACCATTAAACGGGGAGTATCTAATCTGATATCAATCCATGTGAAACCAAATAGTCATGAAAAAATGCAATTTTCAATTGGTTGGTTTAATTTGTGATTGGTTTAAATGTACCAGTATGAATAAAATGCATTTGTGTGTGCATATAAATGTGGGTAAGCTATTTACAGTTATGTTATGTATACATTTTTATGTGTAGAAAATGAAAATACACATTGATTAGCCCTTTTGAGGCTTTTGAACAACTGTTTCTTCTTCCTGCTTTCCACTGCTTTGAGAATTTAGATAATTCATACAAGGTATGTACACAATCACACCCATAGTATGTACATCCTAATCACACAACACAGAGAAGATGTGTGAGGAATGTAAATCAACCCAGTGGTCAAAGAACTGACCTTACCTGTGACTAATGGCCGTGGGGAATTAGCCCTGACATACTTGGTAACAGGCCAATGTACTGATGACTGCATTCAGCCTTTGTGACAATTATGTTATCTACTCTGGGAGATGATTAAAAGAAGAAAACAACAGCCCTTTCTGACCTTCAAAAGCAAAAGGACAAATTCTGTCCCTTAACACACACACACACTTTTGTTGGTTTTATTCACTTTTGGCCACGTGCCTACCTAATGACAGAACTTGGCCTTAAAATGGGATGCAGTGTTTTTTTTTTTTTTCTACACATAAAAATAGAAAACCAACTGCTCACAGACTGTACATACTTACAAAATGTACTGATGTACCACAACCAGCTACAGGGTAACGTACAATATAGCGTTTACATGTTAGTACAGCAGAAATAAATACATTTAGAAGGAAAATACATTTAGTAATTGTTAGTATATTTCCTTCTTGGGTTTTCAGGCCCTGATGACCTTTCTCAAATACCTGGGAAAGGTATTTCCAGATGCCCTTAAAAACAAGACTTAGTCTCTCCAACCCTCTAGGGAATGGGGAATGTGAGAATAATACTGTAGTCTCCCAAGTTACCAACATCAGAAATGATGGAAATCATTTTACAAAATAATTTACTCAAAGATGTGGTTAAATAAATGCTAAGAAGTCTAAATGGGTAAGCCCCTTCTGCTCATTTCATAGTTTACTCTATACATAACACAAAAACAATGTGAACCATAAAAAAATGTTTAACTTCTTGAAAGTTTTGCTTAAAAATAATTTGATTTTTAAAGGAACAAAGAGTAATGCTAGCAGCAAGGTCAAAAAGCAAGCTATCCTTTTCACTCCAAAATAAGCAGATGGCCTCTCATATCTTAAAAGAATGAGAAAGAAGTTAGTGTTTCTCCCCCACTCAATTCTCTTTAACACATTTAAATCATTAGGGTATTTGTCATCACAACTATGACCATGCTGGTTGATCATCAGTACCTTTTTCTAAAGTATAAAATATGTGATCTTTATCCCAGCCAGTTGATTTCGAGCTTGAACCCAAACTTGGTGAAGAATTAGTATTTAGAAACACCCATATACAACATCATTTTCTGTAAGGCATTATTTTAGGCCACTTTTGATACAAGTATTCACGTTTTTCCTCATTTGAGAACCCATTTTTTTCATAGCTAAACCTGGTAATCCTCCAGGCAGAGTTAACTGAATTGCTTTCCTATAGGCTAGTGTCCAGGGAGAGTAATTACTATACATTTAACCTTCCATTTCACCCACATTTCTGGTTGAAGTTGTCTTGAATTTTAAGCTAGCAAGACTCCTGGTGATTCCTTTGGTCTTGACTTATGTTAAAACAGAGCTGTTAACCGTAAGATCTAATGCTCACTAGTGCTGTACCTCTTTATGGAGCTCCTACATAAGTTTTTCAGGCAAGAAAGCAGAAATCATGCCTTTGCTTATTTTATCCTGTGGGTTATGGTCAGTCTTCATGGAGCAAACCATAGTTATACAATGGTGTGCCCGTAATAGATGCACTTGGTGGTATAACTGCCTCTTTTTGGCACATTATTGCTTGACTTGATTTCATTATCAACAGTCTTTATTCTCAGGATGAGTAGCTGAGATATCTGGGTCTTAGAAAACCTTGCCAAACTTGGGAAGAACACCTTGTCTCACCATCCTGGCCTTCGGTCATTCCACTGAGGCTTGCCATTATTTAAACATCCTTTTGGTTATCACCTTGATTTACCTAAGAGCCAACAGTAATTTTTCAGGATTTTTGTTTTGTTTGTTTCTATCTATACATATATATACCAATGTACTGGATTTACTTTGAGAGAGGTTATTTGGTTGTGGCAAGTGAGAAGTTTAGCTGGTGAATGTTCACAGTTAAAAGTAGCTGTAATGAACTCTGGTAGATGTCACTGATTTATGAGACAGAATTTTTCCACTTTAATCCATCTTCATTTATGTCCTTGGTCACTGCAAATCAAGTTTATTTCTGTAGCCAAGGAGAATTCATTTTTTCCAAGAGTAGGGTGAAGTTCATGGAAATCTGTTTCAGTCTTTACAAGACTAATTTTTTTCCCCTTTTGCAAAAAAAAAGTCTTAAATTTTGTAGATATCCTTCAGCCCATGTGGCTGCACAGTGACATTTATAATTACTCAGCTGGCTGCAGAATTTCATTATGAAGGATAAAGTTACAAAGTTGGACAAGAGACTTGGCACGTCACCTGTTACTTGCCAGGTGGCAGCAGCTGACCCACCTTTGGAGAGTCAACCCAAAGGGCCACACGTGGAACCAAGAACATTGCTAACAGAAAACAAAATGCTCAGATAGGAATATAAAATAGCAAGCACTGAGGCAGAGGAGGGCAAGACTTCTGGTTCAGTGTGTAGACAGAACAGGGATAGAGACAAGATGGTCAGTTTATTTATCCAAGATACTGCTGAGTTCACTGCATTATTATCACAAAGGGAAGTTCACAGGCTCTGTTTCTCAAATACCGCTTCGGACAAAGCTGGAGAGAGTAAACAGCGTCATCTCCATGGCAGCATTGTAGATGATTAGTAAATCGGACACGTAGAGGCCTACACAAGGCTACAAGTGATATTTGTGATATTCAGTAAAAACACACACATATATATATATGCAAACCTTATCCTAATGTATTATTTTCCTCTATACTGATTCTTAGAAAGTAGACAAGGGCTGTGGTAAAGCATGTGGTACTAGAAATGGACAAATTGTTAAACACTTGCATAATACGTAGGAGGAAGGAAAGACAGTTTCTTACATTTTGGAAGCAAAACAGTAACAAAGAGGATACAACAGAGGCCAAACAATTTACATTAACAGCCTACTCATATAGGTCCTCTGTAAACAAATCTTAAAGTCACATCATATTCTAGTCTTCATGTGGTATATACAGGTATTTCCCAGATGGTTGGAATGCCCAGGGATGAAAGGAAGACTATCAGAATAAGCTAGAACAATAAAAAACTTAATACTCTTAGATGCAACCCAAAGCAGTTTTCCTCTTCTGTTTTCTTCTTTAAGATGACGGGCTCTTATTAAGAATGTGGTTCCAAAACTCAACCTCTAGGGTATATGGTACATTTGCATATTCAGTTCAATTTATTTCAGTTATGATATTTAGCCTATAACATGGAGAACACTGGTATCCAAAATAATAAATATTAGACCACTCTAAAGATTAAAGATCATCAAAAATAAAATTATATTCAATATAGCTGACTTGTCAAGGTAGGAAAACACAGTAATATTTTTTAATAAATATTATAGTTTGGATGCAAACAAAAAGGGTTTCTGGTCCACTGTGAGCTAACAAAACATTTAACGTGTGCTACTGATCCAAAACAAGCTTAATTAGGATTTCAGTGTATGTAAAGTAGTTGGTCTGTGGCATCAAGGGTAATAATACAGAAAGACATAATTAGAAAAACACTGAAGATAAATAGATACATGACAGTTGAAGTAGTCACATTTTTCTTATAGTCATAAAATAGAAAAATCGGTATTTAAATTAAAAATTTTCACTGGGTACACATCTTCACATATTAAACATTTGGATGGCCTAAGTCATCTCTTTTGGCTGCTGGTTTAAAAAATATCCCATACTGACTTACTTAATAAAGTATTTCCTCCATTTATTTCAATAACTAAAATACATTTAAAAGGACCAAAAGATAACTAAAAGAAATTAAGGACCAAAACAGCTTTCAACACTGTGTGTGTCATGCAGGTAACGAATAGCAGAGCAAGTTCAAAGAGTCTGCCATAAAAATTGTTTTGCAACTTCATTTGTGGAGTGAACCTAAGGAATCACAAATGATGTCCTGAATGTGTACGTGTCATAGATCCAAGTGAAGGAGCATTGTCAAAACAAGGTTTTATCCTGAGAGTCTTTGGGGGATCATAATGCAGAAATAACACTGTTTTGAACAGGCTCCTGTCTTATTTATCTATTGATGAGCTATTTCTGTGACCAGTTTTTCAGGACTTTTCCTTCTATAACATTCAGTAAGTGAGAAGAAAGCTTTTGTAACATTTTGTGACAATCTTTAGAGTGTGGTAAAGATGGAAAGTAAAAACATTGAAGATTAAGAAAGTTAGTTTCAGTCCCCAGAAAAACCAAAGTGACTCTAGCACACATTAAGTTTAATTTATTGAATTTTATTAATTTGCCTCTAATGTGTGACAACAATGTCTACAACTCTCTTTGGCCTCTGTTTCCTTTCACTATTTATAAATCACGTGGTTACTCCAATCTCATGAAAACAAATATTATTACCAGATGCTAAATTCTTCCTTTCCTCCCATTTTAATGCAGGGACAGCCTGTTCTAGCCAGTTCAGAGCAGAGGGTGACCTGGGCCCACCCATCTGGAGTGGGTACTGTTGACAGCTGCCACTGTGTACAGAGGGTGTTTTCTATGTGTACACAGCACATGTGAGCGAGACAGGAGGGAGGTTAAACCCTGGCAAAGGCATCTCCTACAGAAGTGAGATGAGCGCTACAGCCAATGGGTATGTAAGGCCCAAAGAGAGAATTTTAGACTCAATTCATTAATAATTATTTTGGCTGCTAATTTGACAGTAATTTCTACTTAGATAGCCTTCTTAGTAGAGGCCAACTGGTAAGAAACAAACATGTGCTTTATTAAAAAATTTCATTGTAAGTTTCAGTTCTAACAACTGTAATTGCCATTCTCTGGCTCTGACTCTGAGAATAGCTCTGTGGTCTACTTATGTAGGCTTCATAGACAGTCCAATTACTTTGAAAGAAGTCGATGACTATTGACTAATTTATGTCTGATGTAGCTTGAGGTGTTAAAGGTTAGGTATGATATCCTCCCGCAATATGATCAGAATCTGCAAAAGAGAACCCAAATTAAAAAAAAAAATAGAAACTTTGCATTTACTATACAAATGGCATTTATGAATCTCTGGAGAGATAGTACACAGCTGGACAATTCTTTCCTGGCTCATCAAGGCAGTGAATTTAGAGAAAGCAGCCAACACCCCTTCATCACTAACTGTGATTCTCTAAATGCAAGGTGGAAACTAACAATCTCCAGAGCTCACTCCTCTCTTTCCCACTAGCCCCACTCAAGCTACTGCTGGTCACCCAAGCCAGTGCCCTGCACAATACTCATGGGCCCCAAGGACATGCTTCCATTATGGAGACAGGTGAGGGCTCAGCTCAAACAGGTGCCTGTGTTCTCAAGGACTGCTGCTGCTGCTGCTAGGTCGCTTCAGCTGTGTCCGACTCTGTGCGACCCCATAGACAGCAGCCCACCAGGCTCCCCCGTCCCTGGGATTCTCCAGGCAACAACACTGGACTGGGTTGCCATTGCCTTCTCCAATGCATGAAAGTGAAAAGTAGAAGTGAAGCTGCTGAGTCGTGTCAGACTCCTAGCGACCCCACGGACTGCAGCCTACCAGGCTCCTCTCTCCATGGGATTTTCCAGGCAAGAGTACTGGAGTGGGGTGCCATTGCCTTCTCCTCTCAAGAACTAAGCCCACCCAAAGTTCAAATGATGTTTTAGTAAAGGCAGCTTCTTTTAGTGGGTTGGAAGGATGAGATATGATGGTATTTCTCTTAAAATTAATAGGCTTGAAGAGGTTACCTTTTTACCACAGATTAGTCTTAAGCAATTAGATGATACTAGTCTGCATACAAAAGCAGCAAAGGAGCTCATTTCTATTTGACTACATTTTCTATTAGAAGCTACCGAACCAAATTAAAACAAAAATACAAACTGCATCCTGTTTATAGGAGTCACAATTAAACCTATTGTTTTTGTTACTCAGGAGACTCTCTTTTCTCAACACAGAAAAAGGAGTGTTTGGTAACTGGCTATTTATAATTCCTTAGCAGAACCTTAACATTCTCAGCAGAATGTTATTGCAGACAGCTGAACAACATAAAATTCAGTATTATCAATAACACGATAATTCTCTTCAAGAATTCAGTCACATGTATTTCCTCTTGGGCAAAGAAATATGAATTTAATCTAAGCACAATCACAGACATGACCCTTGCCCTTAGTGCAGGAAAATGTATATACATAAATTCATGTTTTATGTGAGCAGTATTCAAATAGTTTGCTAACTTTTTTCCTAATATAACCTTCTTACGTTTATTAACAGGTATAACAAGGTTTATAAAAAGGGTTATATGCAGATGTTTACAAATATTATTTCATATTTGGCATTTTATGCATGTAAGTACTTTTATTTATATCCTCTGGCTGAGGAATGAGTCAAATTTGTTTCCATTTTTTCCCCATATTTCTCATCACCTACTTATATTTTGTGTGGTATCAGCATTCTTATTGCAATGGACTACAAAGTATAACTGTTTTTGCTAACAGTGTCTTTGCTACTTGTAATATAAAGCAGGGGTTTTAATGGAAATACCATAGTGTGATAAATTGAGGCAGTAATATAAAACGACACGTGTGTAATGAGCATGTTATTCTAAAAACATATTAAAAAAAACAGTGAGTGTTATTTCCACTTAATTAAGGTTGTAAACCTTCAGTGAAGCTTACTTCTTCACTTCTTTTCAAATTGAAACGGTATTTTTGATTTATGGAGCCCCAAGCAAAGGACCCCGCAATTCTTAGTAGCAATTTTTATGAATTAATGCTTTCTCTTCCTGGCCCCTCAGAAAAAAACTAAGTAAGCTCTGACGTAGACAGATGGACACCTCTGAAGCCTGTAGCAGTATCCAAGGGCTTTAGGACATGTTCCTTTTCAATCTAACACAGAAGAAGGAGCAGGACGAACGCAGCAGTTGGGGCGTCGAAAATTCTGCAGCATGGACTGGAAAACGCTGTGCTGCCTGCCTTTGAGCTTTTTATTAGAGGAAGTATCTGAGGAGATGGACCTCCGGCTCTGGCTGCTTTGCACTTTGATTAATTTCTCGTGTTCCCTGATTTGTCTTTGTAAATGGTTCTGTATGGCAATGCCCAGGGACTCTGGGTCCAGGGAAGCGCCGTATACCTCCCAGGTCATGCCCTGCTCGTCCCACACCACGTCCCGGACACGCTTGGACTGTTTCAACTGGAGCTTGGAGTCGGCACTCAGCTGCTTCTTCTTCTCTCCTGGAGTGAGTCCCACCTGGGCGGCAGCAGCCGTCACGTTTAACTTCTGCTCCTTGAGAAACTCGCTGACCCGGCTGGCCCGGCGGGGGCTGGCTTTGACGGAGCGAGAAGGAGTCCTTTTGCCAGAGCCAGGACTAGAGTCCCCAATGGCATCAGACGGCAGGCTTAGGCTGGCGGCTGTCTTGCTCTGTCTGTTTTCTTCTCCAGTGCCCTCCTGGCTCCTTCTAACTGGGGAGGGTGTAGGGCTGGCACCTGATGCCATGCCTCCACTTTCTTGAGATTTAGGATTGAGCAGTAGGCTTTTGGCCTCTGCCCTTGCCCTCACCTCCAGGATATCGATGCCAGGAGATTCTTGTTCTTTCATTATCTGAGGAGACGCAAGCTTCTTCTCTCTTCTATCTCCTTGATTCGTGAGATCCAAGCTCCTGGACTGGTCGGCTCTGCTGGCAGGGCCACAGGAGTCAGAGAGTTTGCAGTTGGGGTCTGGTTTGTGGCCATTGGTGGTTGCCACTGCAAACTCAGATGGCTTCATTTCACATTTCCTTATTTCATGACCTGTTTCAACTTGACGTCCTGCGCTAAGAGAAATCTGGTCACTGGGGCTAGCTTTCAGAGAGGTAGAACTAGTACCCGAAAGCTGTCTAATGGTAAGCTCTTGCCCCGGTAGGGTCTTTCCCGCTGATTTCCCATCTTCTTTACATGTCTCCTGAGCATCACTGGATACCACGTTGATGGCTGAGGTTTTAAGGACCTCCCCCAGTGGGCTCCCTGATTTACGTTCTCCTTGGAAAGGTGCAGAAACAGCTGCAGCTGTCTGGATGTGCACTGCTGGCATGAGGTCACGGCACTGACCCGCCTCCCGGGGGGCTAGGGTGTTCTCAGACAGCTCCAATGTGTGGCTCGCACTGCCGTGGCAAATGACACGCAGCTGTTCTTGTTGTTCAAACCGCTCTGGAGCAAGGGTTTCCTTTAAGAATGCAGTGAGGATGCTGGGGCTGGTGGATGCTGATCTGCTCTCGACACTCGCCACTGCCTGCACCTCGGCATCTTGCTGAGCCCTGGGCAGGGCTCCCTTGATCTCAGTTTCAGCTTGGCTGGTCATCGTACTTGCTTCTTTAAACCTTGACACTAGAGGCTGTGCTGCCAGCGGCACCTTCTCTGGATCTCGAGGAAACATCGATCCGTTGCTAGGGAGGTGGGATGGTTGAGGAGTCACCGAAGTCATGGTCCGGGTGTCTGAGGTGGCAGCAGAGGGCGGTTTGTTCCCCAAACATCCATCTTCTCTTGTTGGAGAGCCACAGGACCTTGTCTGGGAAGTGCAAACAGCTTGCGGCCTTTCTGCTTCGGGTCCACCTACAGTAGTGGAGGTAGGACTGAACGCCCTGGATGCTGTATCTTCAGTTTGCCCTATTCCCTGCATTATTTCTTGAGAAGGAAAACCACAGGGTACTTGATCTTTGCCACAGATGACCCCCACTGGACAACTTGACTTTTCAGGTTGCCCTCCATCTGCAGTTCTCTGTGATTTCATCAGGGTATCTTCAGGTTCTGATGGGGGGCTGGTGTTGGGCTGGTTGCCTGGGACAGTCGGGTGGATGTGCTGATTGGCTGGCATTGTAAATGTTGCACCTATCAGATCCTTGCCTGCTGCAGAACACAGGGCTGGTGCTGTGGGCTCTCTGCCCCCTGACAGCTGAGTGTTGCCAGGAGAGTTTAGCATGGGAGATGCCTTCTCCACCTCACTGACAATGTCAGGAGAGGACATGGCTGGCTGCGTGGGCACATGCTCACCAGCCTGCATCAGGGCCCTGGCAGCTGTCCTGGGGCTGAGGTCTGGCTCTGCAGGAGTGCTGGAAAGGCCATTGGTGTTCTCACACAGGACTTCTGGTGGAGGCTGGGGCGAAGCAGCCTGTACCTCTCCCAGGTCCTCTTCTTCTCCAGAAGCTGCAATCAGGGATGTTTTGGCTGATCTCAGAGGGTCAGGTACAGTCCCCATGGAATCTCTCTCTGGGAAAAACCTTGGAGCTTACACCTGGACAGCACTCCTATAGGAAAGCAGCTGAAGCTCAAAGTGAAGATGCAATCAGGGGTGATTCCTCTGAAGGACCAACCTGTGAATCAAGGAAACAATACCATTAATACAGTACAGTATCTGAGGGTTGAAATTATACCAATTTGTCACTTGTATAGGATCTTACAAGCACATGAAATCTTTTCTTTCCATAACTGTTGATATAAATACAGATCTTGGGGGAAGAAAGATTATGGAAAAATTATTTTTAGTTATACAAGTATTAACTTGATATGTTAGTTTCTGCTTCATTCCATTGCTGTCTAGAAAATAGGCTTTTAACACATTAATACTTACATATGCACTTGATAACTACTTCAAGTCATTTGTGTAATCTGATTTACCAGATATCAGAAAATCCTATAAAGCAACTGTAATCAAATGAGTAAGTATTTAAATAAGAAATAAGCCTAAACAGATATGTAGACTAGATTATCTTGAAATAGATCCAGATATAAAATGAGGATTTAATATATGACAAAAGAGACATTTCAATTTAGTGACAAACGGATGTATTATTTAATATAAGGGGCTAGCAAACTCTTTAGTCATCTGAAAGAAAAGAAAACTCTCTCTTATACCAATTCCAAAAATAAATCTTAGATAGAGAGATTAAAGGTTAAAATATAAATATTTAAATAAATTCTGTTAAGAAAATATAGGCTCATAAATATAACTAGGAGCAAGGTAGGTAGGTTTCGTTGGCAAGGCAGAAAATACACCCAGAATTATGAGAGAACACATCAGCACAGATGACTAAAAAAAAAAATGACAAAACTTTTGCATGGCAAAAGGTGACACAGATACAGTAGGTTTTAAAGAAGCGTTTTCAACCCTAGAGGACAGGCAAAAATATCTGAAATGTAGTAGAAGTTCTTAAAAACATATAAGGAGACAAAATAATCCATTTGAAAATGGATATGGAAGCACAGTTTATAAGGTAGGAAATCCAATAGCCAACAACCTGATGAAAAGATGATGAAATTAATTTTTAATTAAAGAAATGCAAATAAAGACACAATGAGATTTTACTCTATACCAACTGCACATGCAAAAACTTGAAAAATATTGTAACACCATGGCCTGGGAAGACCTTGTGAAAGGAAGTACTTCTATTAATTGTATGTGCAAATGTGTATCATTGAAGCTTTCTTAGGGAAGTAGTTTAGCTTTTAAAACTAAAAATACACATGTCCTTCATTCAGTGATTGTATCAACAGAAATAAAATACCAGCATATGTAGATAAATATACAAGTATGTTTATTAAAAAAAGCTTTCCCTGATAGCTCAGATGGTAAAGAATGCACCTGCAATGGAGGAGACCCAGGTCCAATCCCTGGGCTGGGAAGATCCCCTGGAGAAGGAGATGGCAACCCATTCTAGTATTCTTGCCTGTAAAATTCTGTGAATAGAGGAGACTGATGGGCTACAGTCTGTGAAATCACAGAGTTGGACACTATTGAGTGACTAACACATGCACACATGTTTATTGAAGAACTATTTGTAGAGGCAACAAACTCAAACTGGTCTCCTTAAATAGGTGGAGAGGCAGGATAAATCATGATATAGCCCTATAGTAGAGTATTACACAACCATTAAAATAAATAGCTAAAGAGGCTATAACTTTTCACTTGGGAGAAATTTCAACAAGGTATGGTTGAATGAGAAAAGCAAGGTACATAAAAGAATATATGTTTTCATTTCTGTAAAACAATGACCTAAAGCTACATGCATATGCGTTATGTGTGTGTTTGTGTGTAATTATATAAATTCCAAAAATATACATAATGAGACATATTAGGTGGCAAATGGAGTGTTGTGACTTAGAAATAGGAAAAAAGAGATGTAGGTATCCAAAAGTTGGAAAACTTTGGATTTTAAAAAGTATATCTGAATCTTTAAAAGTATATATGAAAATTTATTCATGTGTGTTTGTGCATAAATTTTTTTAGAAAGAATAACCAGACTATGTGATGAACAGACAAAGCAATGGTTCAGAAATTAGCAGATGACTGTTTTAATATTACTTCTATCACTCATAGTTTCTAGGACCTCATGGGAATCACTTAATCTTTCTGCACCCCAAATTAACTCATTGGCAAAATGAATTAGATGATTTATAAGGGTTCTTATAAAGTTCAGCTCCAAAGTTCAAAGATCCTCCTTTTTGCATGTGATGGATAATAAATCAAACAGCACAATCATAACTCCAGCTTTAGCGTCTAAGTAAGGCAAAGGTCAGTCTGGTTGGGCCCAGATTTTGAAAATAAATACTTTTGTATTTTGGTTCAATGGTATTTGATTGTGCAATCATATGACATTTAGCAATAAATTCAATTTATCTTCTTTCCCAAACAGCTCTGCCTTCTAACTTCATTATTCATACTGATAGGTTAAATATTTTCCCATCCTTGGTCTTGACTGCTTTCTGCTCATTCAAACCACTTCCCCAGGTTTATGTTCCATTTCTTCCTTTCTAGAGTTTTCTGTTGCAGTCACTGTGCCCCAAGCTTATTTTCCCTCTGCCTCTTTGGCATCTGTCTTTATTGTACCTTTAGTACTACTCTCTGACCCCCTCATCTTCAAAAAGCATACTTGTTCTTCAAAACTCCACTTAAACTCCATCCTTTCTGAAGGCTCCTAAGGCCTTTTAAATCATAAAATCTCTCTTTTGAAAATTCTACAGCTATGGCCATCTGTGTTCTCTGTATTGTGCTTTTCATGTATGGTTTTTGTACTGTTGTTGCTTGTATAAATGTCTCATTTCTCCAGAAGTCCCAGGAGGGAAGGGGAAAATCTTACTGATTCTTTTCTGTTCACTCCTTAGTACACAGTGCAGAGCCTTGTACACAAAAAGTGTTAATTGACCCCATTTCCCTCCAAAATGGCGATTATTAAGCCCTGCCAAACTTCAAAATAATAAGAAAATTTAAGCCACGACATGAAATAGTAATGAAAACACTATTTAAAAGAGTGCTATTTTTTGGAAATAAAATAGTTGTATCTTATTTATGAGACTGGATTACATATCTGTAATCCAAGTTTAAACAATTAAAAACAAGTTCATTGGCCACCTCCTATAAAAAGTTAGAAGGTCAGAACATCTGGTTGGGGGACAGAACATCTTCTTGTTATATGGCTGGAGCCAAGAAGCCTGGCTTGCCAGAGAGGACTGTAAAATATGAACACCTCAGAGTCCAGCAACTGAAGGTTGGAAGACTTAGGAAAGGTGAGGGACTTCACTGAAATCTCAGAAGTCACGGAGTTGATCCCCATTTCCCACAGAGAGCTGATTATACTAGTTTACATTTAAAAGAACATTTTCTTTTTCTTTGCTTTGTTAGTAGCAGTTAAATTATCTATCAATTCAAGAAGAAAAGCCCAGATTGCTTGGTTAACACATGTAATTTGAAATCTCTTGATTCATGAGTAGATAGGAAATCAGCACTACTTGAAACATATTTGCTATCGTAATTGTCACTGCATCTCCATGAGCCCTGGACAGACTGCTTAACCTAAAGAAACAATTCTCCCCCTTTTGCGCCTTTCCTCTCCAACTAAATAGCAGACATCTACAGTCTCTAATAGGGTACACAAATAGATTAAATAAAAAATGTAATTACTTGGTGGTTTAGAGTGAGGAGTAAGTCTTTAAAATCAGTAGGATTCCATTGTGATAAGATTTAATAACCTCTAAAAATGAGGTTATTAAATGAGCTGGCCCACAGACTGAATAAATTCCTTCTGCAGGTCTGTCTGTGTTTCTAGTGCAACTTTCCCTTCCATTTCTTTTCCCTTCCCCCCTCTCCTTTCCCTTTTTCTCTTCCCTTTCTTTCTCTGTTAAAGAGATCATTTGTAAAAATCCATATTTCTCTCTTCGGTTTCTCCGCCTCCCCCAACCTCAGAAGATAAGCATTTCCAGATACCAACCCAAGGTGGTGATGCAAAGGTCAGTCTTTCTAGAGGGCAGGGGCATTCCAGACTCCATGCAACCCTTCCTTACCGAGCCTACTTCACTCCCTTGCATAATTTACCCTGGCTCCTATGGGCAGGTAAGTTTGAGAGCTTTAAGAGCACTGACACAGTAGACTTCCCAACCTAATTTTCAACCTTCTGAGGATAGTCTGGCATTGTGTTTAAGAACATGAACCCTGGGGCCAGGTCCCCAGGTCCCACATAGCTCTAGCTTTGTGTGCTTGGGCAAGTAATTTAACATCTCAGGGCCCCAGTGTAATCCATCAATTGAGGCTAATAATAATAATACAGCTTCACTGACCTGTTGTGAGAAATAGACTTAGCTCTTAAAAAGAGTAATGTCTTGGCTCATGTTAAGCACCAAAGAAGCCTCTTTAAAAAACCTCATATTTAAACTTTGATCCAGGGCTTCCCAGGTTGCACTAGTGGTTAGGAATCCGTCTGCTAATGCAGGAGACATAAGAGACATGGGTTCGGGAAGATGCTCTAGAGGAGGGCATGGCAACCCACTTCAATATTCTTGCCTGGAGAATCCCATGGAAAGAGGAGCCTGGTGGGCTACAGTCCATCGGGTCCCATAGAGTTAGACACTATGAGACCAAGTACGCATGCAAACTTTGATCTATGTTAAAGAAAAATTTATTCTGACACTAGTTAAAATGATAAGAAAGACTTCATTCAGGCTATTGAAATAGGGGTAAAGCCCATGACAGGAGGAAAGAAAGACTGTGTTCAACTCCAAATACACAAAAATGTGTAGGGATTTATAACTAAGGAGTAGGTTTGTATGTGAATGGGGTTGGGGTTGGGGCGGGTCAGTGAATGGAAAATGATTAAGAAGAGACATCAGGGTAGGGGGACTATTGCTGAAGGCAACAATCTTAAAATTCCAACATTCAAAAAACTAAGATCATGGCAAATAGATGGGGAAACAATGGAAACAGTGACAGATTTCATTTTCTTGGGCTCCAAAATCAATGTGGACAGTAACTGCAGCCATGAAATTAACAGATGCTTGCTCCTTGGAAGAAAAGCTATGACAGACCTAGATAGCATATAAAAAAGCAGAGACATCACTTTGCTGACAAAGGTCCATATAGTCAAAGCTGTGGTTTTTCCAGTAGTCATGTATGGATGTGAAAGATGGACCATGAAGAAAGCTGATCAGTCCTGAGTGTTCATTGGAAGGGCTGATGTTGAAGCTGAAACTCCAATACTTTGGCCACTTGATGCGAAGAGCTGACTCATTTGAAAAGACCCCAATGCTGGGAAAGATTGAGGGCAGGAGAAGGGTACAACAGAGGAAGAGATGGTTGGATGGCATCACTGACTAAATGGACATGAGTTTGAGTAAGCTCTAGGAGTTGGTGATGGACAGTGAGGCCTGGCGAGCTCCAGTCCATGGGGTTGCAAAGAGTCGGACACGACTGAGGGACTGAACTGAACCGAACTGAAAGAAAGCTGAGTGCTGAAGAATTGATGCTTTTGAACTGTAGTGCTGGCAAAGATTCTTCACAGTCCCTTGGACAGCAAGGAGATCAAACCAGTCAATCCTAAAGGAAATCAACTCTGAATATTCATTAGAAGGACTGATGCTGGAGCTGAAGCTCCTATACTTTGTCCACCTGATGCACAGAGATGACTCACTGGAAAAGACCCTGATGCTGGGCAAGACTGAGAGCAGGAGGAGAAGGGGGAAACAGAGGATGAGATGGTTGGATGGCATCACCAACTCGATGGACATGAGTCTGAGCAAACTTCTGGGAGATAGTGAAGGACAGGGAAGCCTGGCGTGCTGTAGTTCATGGGGTTTGCAAAGAGTCGGACATGACTTAGCGACTGAACAACAACAAATTGAGAATGCCCAGATATCATGTAGGGGAGTATTCTCTCCAAATTGGCTTAGCAGGATTGCTAAAACTGGACTCTGCAAAGTCAGACAGGGAAGCCCAAGACAGAGATCTAATTAAGAAATGGGCTCACAGAAGCCCAACTTGAGGTTAGTAAAGGAAGAAGTCCTTATCATCTTATATCATTAGCAGCAGCAAATAAGAATTTTCTTACAAGACTCTTTGGAGGATTATGACTGCTTTCTGAATTGGGTATGAATTCCACAGAAGCTGATGTTATCATTAAGTGAGTTTGTTTTTAAGTCTGATGGAGAACTGGACTTTTGACAGCAGGTCCCTTTGGCACTTTTGCCTTTAAAATTGTGAACAAACACTTAAAGCCTTGTTCCAGCAATGCAGCAAGCCTGAAGGGTAAACACTACTGACTTTTTACAGGGAAGGTAACTAAGGCCCAGAAATTGACTAGAGGCCAATCTAATTCTGTTGAATTCTTATGAGTGGGAATGCCTGGGTCCCTTCTATGCTGCTTTCTTATTATCTATAACTCTGAAAATAAAATGTAAAAAAAGAGGAGAAAGAAAAGTATCTTCAGAGGAGAGGGAAGTTTCTTTCTGTAAGTGATTTGCAACTTAGCAGCAGCTTGGGTGGTACTAACACTGACTACAATGGCATTCATAACTGGTCACTTTATGAAAAGCTCGACTTGTTGAAAGCTGACGCCGCCACTGCTCATTCTGAAAATAGTGGGTTCCACTACTCAGCCACGCTGCCTATTTTCATAACAGACACTCACGCTTAATAAGTCGGGCAGCAGGGAATTGCAGCCCATTGTGACTTGTTCCAAAGTTGCTCTGGTGGAAAGAACATTAGCTGCAAAGAATGAGGAGAGGCTTGGCAGTCCTGGGCCAGCAAGATGCCGATATGCTGCAGATCACGGTGACAATCCAGTGGCAACAATGACCTTTGCCCACTTAACAACGTCTGTGCTGCTAGAACAAGGGCTCCAGGATGTCATCAGATCTCTTTAGTGACATTAGGAAAGTGTTACAGCGTCCCTGGTGTCCCTGTTTATATTCATCTGACAGCAGCCATCAGATGGATGATCACAAAGACCCTCGGAAAACAGTGGGGTGAGAGACAAGAGACTGTTAATCCTCAAAAAAAGGAAAAAGAAAAAAATATCATCTGGCTTCCTACTCAATCCAATTTTATTTGCTCCTTTTACTTGGAACCTTTGCCTAGATCATTTGCATTCTGAACCCAGCAGATCCTGCCAGTGCACAGCTTTAAGGGGAGGTGATTCAGTCCCAGGAAAACACCCACAGGCTAGGAAAAGCAGTTGCTTTTTCTTTCTTTAAAAAATCATACCCTCATACTAATAGCTGCCTCAAATGCACTCTTCAAAGATATCAGCTGAAAAACTGGTTCTTCCTTTCGAACTGCATCTAAAGTCGATCACAAGGCTTAAGAGACAGGCAGTCTCTGCTTTGTGCCAACAACAGTGTCCCAGACTGTTGGTTATAATGGTCATTTTAATAAAGCACATGAGAAACAGGCTGTATCCCTTCCCTATTCAGCTTTTCTTTTGTGCCACAGTGTTTCAGAAAAACAAATGCATGGCTTGTGATCTCACTGAATTCTATGGCAAGCAGTGCTGGACAAAAACAAAGATGTAAAAATGGGCTTTAAAAAGCATGAAGACCCCAAATATATCCTTCCTTTTTGTCAAATATGATTTGAAAAGACGACTTTTAAGTTCACAACTGATTAGGAGCACACAGTACAGCGAGCATTCCCTTACTGTTCTCTATATTCCAAATATTGTTCTTTATGTGAATTTATTTGACCCTCAGAACAACTCCAGGTGGATGGTCCTACTCTGAGTTCCATGTTGCATAACTGGAAGCTGAGGCAAGGTCATACAAGCAAGCAGTGAGAGAGAACAGATTTAAATCCAGACCATATGACTCCAGAGTCCAAGTTGTCAACCAATTTTACACAGGAGAGAGATGGGCATTTCTTCTAGAGGCAAGCTCAATGACCTGGGCAAGAAAGAAGCATAGTCAGACAATGAAAGAAACAAGAGAAAACTCAGAAAACATAGCCTTGAAACCATTTACTAGCTCAGGCTAATAGAGGTACACTGGGCAACACAGCTCTCCATAATGATTTATCCAATTTGCATTAAGGGTCACAGAGTTTTCTGAGAAGCTGATGAAAACTATGTACTCTTTCTAGAAACACATATGTGTACACACACATACATATATGTAGATAATTTTAGGAAATTCATGTCTGGAAAACTTTCTAAGGCTGCACGTTAATATCCTTTTGTCTGAGGCCTTGGAAAAATGTCACAAAATGGAATTTACCTGCCTCAGGGCTGTTATGGAGCTTAAATAAGTTAAACACTCTGCTGGTTCTTGGAAAATAACAGATACACAATCAGGAATTATTATTATTTAAAAATATTATTTTGGAGTCATTTACCTAAGAAGCCAACAAAGGTCCATCTAGTCAAGGCTATGGTTTTTCCAGTAGTTATGTATGGATATGAAAGTTGGACGGTCAAGAAAGCTGAGCACCGAAGAATTGATGCTTTTGAACTGTGGTGTTGGAAAAGACTCTTTTGAGAGTCCCTTGGACTGCAAGAAGATCCAAGCAGTCCATCCTAAAGGAGATCAGTCCTGGGTGTTCATTGGAAGGACTGATGTTGAAGATGAAACTCCAATACTTTGGCCACCTCATGCGAAGAGCTGACTCATCGGAAAAGACCCTGATGCTGGGAAGGATTGGGGGCAGAAGGAGAAGGGGACGACAGAGGATGAGATGGCTGGATGGCATCACTGACTCGATAGTTATGACTTTGGATAAACTCTGGGAGTTGGTGATGGACAGGAAAGCCTGGCATGCTACAATTCTTGGGGTTTCAAAGAGTTAGACACGACTGAGCGATTGAACTGAACTGAACTGAACCTAAGAAGGTAGAAACCATGCAATCTATTTCTAGAAAGCCAACTTAAACGTCCCAATACTTAAATAAGTTTACAATACGTTCTCCCATACCCCTGACCAAACAACAACATTTGAAGAGGAAAGTTTTAGCTAACTTGAAAATAAACACAATAGTGAGCTCTATTCTTTTTAGATCATGTAGGAAATGTGACCATTTCGGTTTTTTTCTCAGCAAAGTCAAGACTCAAGCTTTAGTAACCTTCAAAAATTAACCCCTCAGTAGCTCCACTGTCCTACCTGTGGAGATAAATATCTAAAGTTACCTAAGATAATTTCTATAAATATCTAAGATACCTAAGTATCTAAGATATCTAAATATCAAAGTTGCTGTTTCAAAAACGTCTTTAAAATATTTAAACTTGAACTATTCTAGGGAAGAATGATTAAACATTTGTTTTGCTTTTTTTTTTTTTTAACCTTTCCTAATCAAGCTGTCTCTTATCATTTACTCCACTTGCTTTACAGATATTTGAGTCTGAATGTTTTCTCCTGCAACTCAGCTTTGAAGGTCTTCAGTTGCAAGCTTGTCTTAATTGGAAAGAGAAGGCAACAGGATCTCAGGGCTAAAAGGTAGATAAACAACAAGCTGTTGAAATAAACCCAGCAGTCAGTATTTGCATTTTTTTTTTTTTGTATTTGCATTTTAAACTGCTGCGTTAGACAAGATCAAAGCTGCCCCGCAGTCTAATTTTCACCAAGATCCATTAGCGCCACAGAGCGTTACAAACAAGGATTCTTGTCTTTGCTTCGTTTGTCCTTGCAGGCCTGCCGCCACCCTTCCCCCACCCACACAGGTGCGTCTCATTAAAACCTGGCCTCTGGCTCCACCCACTTCCCTTCTGGCCACGTGCCTCCCCAGGTGTGGCAGCCCTGGAGGGGGCTGCTGAGCGGAGCCCGCAGCTATCAGCCAGGTAGGAAAGCTTACTAGTGATTTTGGCCATTTAGTTCAAGTCACACTGGGGCCTTTAACCGGACAATGACAAGTGTCTGATGGCAGGATTTGTGGTGACCGGACACAGATGTGAAAAGAGAGCTCTTCCCCAACCGTTGTCAGTCAGGGCTCTTAATGCCAGTGGATTTGAGGTACTTGCTTACCTGGGAAAGAATTCCGGCAGGAGCTTATAGGCACGAAGTGGATTTCTTTAGAGAAAAATACACTCCACAGGCGGGAGTGTGGGCCACTTCAGGAGAGAGAATGCGAGATAGAGTGTGCGAGAGTGCAAGAGAAAGGGAGGGACAGAGAGAGAGAGAAATTCAAAATATGGCGTGATTAGTTTTTACGGGCTGAGCAATTTCATAGGGTAAGAAGTGGGAGGACTGTCCCAATTATTTTGAGTAAGGAGCAGGGATTTCTAGGAACCGGGCCACCGCCCACTTCTTGGCCTTTTCTGTTCCGCCTCAGAACTGTCATGGCGCTGGTGGGTATGCCATTTACATGCTAATATATTACAATGAGCCTGTGATGAAAGTCAAGGTTTACTGCCGGTCGAATCTTCTGCCATCTTGGACCTAGTTGGTTCTAACCTGTCTTTGTCATGTCCCCGTGGCCACGTCATTGTCTCAGAGGTCATGCCCTACCCCCTTTCCTCCTGTTTCACCCTCTCCTAGAGAACAAGGTGAGGAAGAGGGAGAAAGCCAAGTGAGGAAGCTGACGGATCCCTCGCGGCACAGGCCTTCTGCTGTTGACCTGCGTGTCTGGGAGAGTCTGGGATACTCTGCCTTTTATTTATTTATTTATTTTCTTTAAATGATTAGTCTTTATTTTTGGCAGCACTGCATGCAAGGTCTTAGTTCCCTGACCAGGGACTGAACCCGTGTCCCCTTCAGTGGACCCACAGAGCCCCAACCACAGGACTTTGAGAGAATTCCCATGGGTGTTCTGCTCTTGAGGAGTAGTTTCCTTGTTGAGGTCAGAATCTTCCTTGGGTGAGGTCTGAGTTGTGATTAGCGAAAAAGACGAACCAACCTGTCACTCTCCTGCTTTATAGTCTGTAGAGTCCTAAGTTAGACCTCACTGAGGTCCTTAAAATTTTTGATTTTGCCCTTCAGAAGATTTTAGTCCATTTGAGGAGACAAGACAAACTCAATCCAAAGCTATAAATGAGCAAGATAGTCTATAATTAAGTGATTAATGATGTGGTAATAAACCAGAGTTTATAGAAGTTTAAGTCAGGGGAGAGGCCCATACTTCTTATTCAGCTGACACCTCCTGGTACAATTCCTCTGTCCGCTAGAAAAAATTATTTGTGTAAGTCTGAAGAAAACTGAAAGTAAGAGAAAGTGAGCAAGTAAGAGTAAAAAAATAATATATAAAATAAGTCACACTTTCAGTCACAATGAGACAACTAGAAAGTACTTTTATATCCATTCACTCATTTAATAAACTGAGTACCTTCTTGATGCTGGATATTCAGATATAAATAACAGACATTCATCTTTTTTGAGGAGTCACAGTTCTTGTAAATCATTCATTTCAATACAACATAAATGTTGGAAAAGAAATAAAAGCAAATGTACTATGAAAGCACAGAAGCCTCATTATTTCATTTGGTTACAGAGTTGAGGAGCTCCAGTTTTGTAAGATTTATTTAATACATTCCGGAGGATGTAGACATCTATGGTAGGTGTTCTTACTTTGCACTACTGATGTTTTGGACCAGATAACCCTTTGTGGGGAGGGACAGAGGAATGACGGTCCTGTGCCTGTACCCTAGCAGCACCTCCACCTCCTTTTGGTGATAATAGAAGATGTCTCCAGACATTGCCAAATTTCTCCTGGGAGGCAAAACTGTCCCCAGTTGAGAATCACTGATCTAGGAGACAAATGTATCCACTTGGATAGAAAGCAGCATCTTCAGAATGAATACCATGAGTAGATGTGACAGCCTCTGAATTTACTCCAGGTACATATGAATTAATGATAGAGTTTTCTGCTCTGAAGTCAAACATAGTGTTCTTCATATTCTACCTGTGAGAATGCAGTTTTTTTTGAGAATGCAAGTTAATACAACTTTTTTTGGGCACTATTTATCAAAGATACAAGGTCAAATATACTTTGACTCAACAATTTCACCTTAGGTACTTATGAGTAAAATACATGTACTAATTGATATATGTACAAGGTTATTCACTGCATGAAATAGCAAAAGATTAGAAGCAATCTAAATATCCATTAATAGGGAGCAGATTAGTTACAAAATTTATGGCACGTCCATATAAGTTCAACTAGGTAAAAGTTGCTCAGTCATGTCTGACTCTTTGTGACCCCATGGACTATAGTCTATGGAATTCTCCAGGCCAGAATACTGGAGTGGATAGCCTTTCCCTTCTCCAGGGAATCTTCCAAACCCAGGAATGGAACTGGGGTCTCCTGCATTGTAGGCAGAGTCTTTGCTATATAAGCAGTCAGATTTAATAATGAGGAAACTTTTATATAATAATATGGAATAGTCCAAAAAATATTGTTAGGTAAAACAGCAGGTAAGACAAAAACATAATGATAGTTAAAAATCCCTAAGATACAGAGCAGTATGTTTCCAATGCTACTAACTATATTAGAAAGGGAAAAATGAGTATTTTTTGCTTGTGTATACATAAAATACCTCTGCAAGGATAAGTAAGAAATTGTTTTCAGAGGAGGGGAACTGGGTGTCTGGGGAATAGGATGGGTGGAAGACTTCATTCATATTCTTTGGTACTTTTAAAATTTTAAGTTATATGAATGTACACATATTAAAAAATAAATAAAAATTTAAAAGCTCATGCTCCCCTCCTAGGCAAAACTGAGAAAATCTGCACCCTGAATCTTTTCTATAAGTGTTGATGGGTTTGTGCTGACCTATCCTTCCACACTCTATCTACTCTTTGCTCTGTAAGGGGATCAGTCTGGAATGCAACCAGTTAAAAAGAAACCATAATTTCCTTATCCATCTTGGTTATCTACAAGCTCCAAGCTAGGCAATATAATTATTTTTCAAAGTCAACAGCTGAGAAATGCTTTTTAAAGCAATGTCTTTTGGGCCACAAAATAAAGTTTACTTAAGTTTCTTTTCCCAGACTCTCTGACTCCTGTTTATCAGTTGATTTCCTTTTTTTCCCTCCCTCCTTTCCTATTCCTGGTAGCTTGAGCAGTTGGTCCTCAAGTCATATACACTTCAAACAATAAATCCAAGAAGGGCCTAAAGCCAGACTCTGGAAAACTGGGTCAAAACATCAATGAGAATGATTAAAAAAATTATTTTGTTTATATTTTGAGAATTGACTAAATATTAAGATATAAAGTTTAGAAAACATATTTTAATTGCCAGTTATCAATCCACCTCTTCTGTCTCTACCAGGCTTAACTGAATTTATCATGTCTCACAACAGTGCAGTACTATACTGCTTGGTCTCATTTAGCCAATTCTGAGAACGTACCCTCCACTTGCTGCTCGGGTTATCTTCCTAAAACAAACATACACTGTGTCACTTCTCTGTGCAAAACAATTTTAATGGTTCTCCATTACCTATAAAACAAGATATATGCTCCTTAGCACAGTTTAAAAAATGTCCTTCACTGTCTGATCCAGTTGTATTTTAATAATGACATGCTCTCTCATCATCTGTCAGACTTTGTGTGTTGCTTACTCTTCTTTCAAAAAGCTTCAAAGACAGTTATCTTTATTTTACAGATGAGAAAACTGTTTCAGAGAAATCCAGCTCACCAAAGCTGCAAATTCAGTAAATGGCATAGTTGGAATTCAAATCCTGGTGAGTCTGAACCCACACTCTACTGCCTCCAAAAGCACAAAATCAGAGTAAAAATGAATTCATGATGTATGCATATGAAAGACAGCAAGAGGGGTAAATATGCAAAGCTTTTTGGAATGATAATGTCTCCCTCGACCTCTTCTGATTACATCAACCCAAACCAGTTGTCCCATCTCTCACCTCTTGTAGTTAACTGTTTATTGTTGTACCAATGGCACTTTTACCTCATCCTTTGCTCTCTAGGCAGAGGGCACAACTTGTACAAAGGTGGGAACTTGAGGGTATGGATGAAGAGCTCAGCGTGGCAGCTGGAGCTGAGTAGGAGGGCAGGGGAGTGAAATCAGGTGAAGGGACAGCACAGGGCTTCTAAATGTCTTTGCTCAGGTATTGTCTTCCCAGTGAGGCCCTCCAGACCAGCCTATTATTAAATCGCCAATCTCTGATTTCCACTCTCTGTTACTTCTGAAGTCCTACTAAGCTTATGTAGGAAGAATTCTACTTCTGGGAAGTAAGCCTAAAAGAGGTAAACAACATGCAAGTGTTGGTGAACAATGACCTTCATTGGAGGGCTATACAGCAGAAGCTCTCTAAATAACCTCCATCCAGCTAAAGAGCTTTCCATTCTCAATGTAGGCTTTACTGGTGAGAATCTTGACTCATGGAACCTTCACAGAAGGTAGCCCCTTCTTTAGGAGGTGGTCCTGCCCGATTCTGTTTCTATTACTTACATTGTATTAAAACCAAGAGTCTGGGGCTCTTCCTAAACTTGCTTATGTCAATTGCTTGTGATCTCAACACCACATCATTTGACTACTGTATTACATAAAAAAGGATAAAACTTGGTGACAAAAGTGTTTTTGCTTCTTGGACACCAAGATGAATGCTTTGGTAAGACTTGACAAAGGTAGGTCACTATAAAAAAAAGGAGCGATCAAATTAGGAATGGGTAAGATGGCTATAAAAGGGGAAAATAACAACATTTAATATTCTTATTCTTAGTTAGAAATGCTTTGCTTTACTTTAATAAAACTGAAGTAGATAAGTATCAAATAGTCCATTATGAGTTTATATAAGAAAAAGGATACAAAACTCCAACTAGTGGTTCCATCTGCCCTGTATCAAAAGGCTAGTGAATGATGAAAATTCAAATATTGTATGTTGGAAGGAAAATCATAGGAATACACATATCATTTCATATTTTCTTATTTTCTCTAGTTTTGATCAATTATATCAGTAAGTTGTGATGCTATAGGCTGTAAGAAATTTATATCTAATATAATATCAGAGAAAACACATATGCAGAAAAAATATTAGAAGGAAATATAGAAAATATTACTGTGTCGATATATGGTAGTTTTATGGGTGATTTTAAAAATTTTATTCTTTTGTACTTTTAAAACTCTGTAAACATAGTCTTACTTCCACTGTGTAAAACTTAGTAAAAACTGTAAAGAAGAATAAGAATGGAGAAATATTATTCCTGCCAAATCAAACTCCAGAATCCTGAGGTTTCCTATTTTATAACCCAGGTTAAAACTCTGGGTTCCCTATTGCTAAGAATATCAGTAAGATGGATGTTTTTCTCTAACATTGCACTTTCAGATCTTATTTTCTCTGGATTAACTCTGGATTTTCAGATATTACACCAGCTCTTTACTTTGTTACTAACAAAGTTATTAACTCTTTTAGAAATTACTCTTTTACTAACTAAATCAGTTCTGCCTTCTAGGCCTAAGTATACAATGAGGCCCCACTGGATACCTGAGAAGAAATCTGGGGTTAAACCTGCCTCGTTGAGGTGGTTGCTGCCTTAGAAGGTTTACAATCACCCTGATGTTTCTGGTTCAACAGCATTAACATGCTTTTTCTAGGAGTTACTTATCACTGCTCCGCATCAGCCCTTGGCATTCTTCCCTTTCTGGGCTCCAGTCAGTCTCTAGCTTCTGGTTTAAGCCATTGAAAAGGCACAGTCATTTCTCTCTGTTACTGCTTGTTTTAAGACATATTATGTCCTCTTTTTGTTTATTAATATCTTTAAGTTCTACATGAATTTCAGTCTTCCCTTGAATGATAAGAGAAGATTTCAACTGTAGTGGGGAGGAATTCAGAATAATCCACAAAAAGAAGACACAGACATGGGGAAAATATACTAGTTGTTCAAGGAAGAGTAGGTGGTCCTGAAAATTCAAATATAGTGTACTCATATGCAGGAGTATCACTAAAAATGTTAACCAGTTAGTACACGCCTACGTGTGCCTGACTTATCGGATGCAAGGCTATGTATGAAACAACCAATACTGTTACGTAGTTACATAAAAATGGCTATGGGGAGCTAAAAGCTGATAGCATAGATCAGGTGAGACTGGAAAGCCTTTATTGGCTTTGTTAACAAATTTGGGTTTCTTCAGTGGGCAGTAGGAAGCTACTAGGGCTTTTCCAACAGGTCAGTGAGACAATTAGAAAGTTTACAAATGAAGCAGATTTCAAATTACACTGACTAGTAGAAAAGAATCCAGTGAGGGAAATCAGTTACAAGGCTACTGCCACCTAAAAAGGTAGGGAGAGTCCATCAATGTTGTTAATATAAAGAATATAAAGAGAAAAGAGATATGAAAACTATGCCAGAGGTGCCCTGTGGGAGGGAAGCAAGGCTAGGGAGGAATCAACGATGATTCCAAGATTTCAAATCAGAGAGACTGGGAGGATGTTGGGAAGGTTGACAAGATGATTAAAGGATAGGGAACCACATGTACACACAGCTGTATTTCAAATGGATAACCAACAAGAGCCTACTGTATAAGCCAGGGAACTCCGCTCAATATTATGTAACAACCTAGATGAGAAAAGAATTTGAAAAAGAATAGATACATGTATATGTATAACTGAGTCACTTTGTTGTACATCTGAAACTACGACAGCATTGTTAATCAACTATATTCCAGTATAAAATAAAAAGTTTTTAAAAAATAAAGAAGCTCTAACCTGGAAACAAACAAACAAACAAAAAACCGAACAGGGACCAAAGCTGGACTGGAAGACTATTAATGTGTAGATAGTTGGCAAATGGCATGAATGGGGTGACTCCTCTTGGCTGATCTTCCACTGCTCTCTCTGTCTGTGCCCCTTAACTCCAGATAAACATATAACCCAATAAAAACAGTGCACTTAATATTCAGCTTCTCTTTCCAATTACATTGGTCCTGTGTATTCCTTTTTATATAGAAATTATGGAGCCACTACTAAGGTATCTAAGTGATGAATGATGGGAATAGCAGGCCTACAACAAGTGCTGTGCTGGATCTCCATAATCAGTAACTCTGTCAGTAACATCATGTAGCTTGAAACTAGCCATGGTGGGAGTATTTACAGAATAGTGTAATACTGGCAATGAATAAACTGCCAAACTATAAACGGAGGGCTGTTTTTCTTCTAGAAAGCCAGTTATTAAATATTTATACCTCTCTTGAGAAATTGGCTATGAAAGCAAGAAAAATAGTGAAATTTTATACATGCTCTTGAATGGCTGTAAGGCAACATTTAAGAATATCAGTTGGAAGGAGAAAAGGGGGAAGCATATAGTTTTGAGGTATGCTTGATATACCTGCCATCAAGGTTCAGGCAAGGTGGGATGGCAGAATTTATTCCCACTTATAAGGAATTTCTAAACATTTCTAAGTTAGCTGTTGTTTCCTTAAAGGAAAAACCTCTTTTGATTTTTAAGACAATATTTAATACTCTGGCATAAATATATTTTTCAAAGATGACCACTGTAGGCAGTTCCTGCTTCTTATCCTTCCTGCAGCAGGGATCCTGCTGGATTTCCTCTACAAGTCTGGTGAATTATTCAACTGTGCAATAATGACTTTTCTTCAGCAGGCTAGCATGCTTAATATGTGAGTGTTAGTCACTTAGTCGTGTCTGATTCTTTGCGACCCCACGGACTATAGCCTGCCAGGCTCCTCTGTCCATAGAATTCTCCAGGCAAGAATGGGTTGCCATTTCCTTCTCCAGGGGATCTTTCTGACCCAGGGATCGAACCTGAGTCTCCTGCATTACAGGCAGATTCTTTACTGTCTGAGCCACCAGGGAAGCCCAATATGTAAAACAGTTATTTAAAAAGATAGCAATTCATCTCAAAGGTATATTACTAAATTTCTCTTTTAGGGCACATTTCTGGAACTAGGTCTGTGTTGAAACATCTACCCCATCCCTCTATAACCCCATCTGTCTGGTCTTTCTCCTCCCTCCTACAAAAAGCTAACGTAGTTTGTATTCACTCATTTCATAGTGAATTATTTCTAAGGCTTAATCCCTCAACTGTGAAATTTATTACAGAAATTCTTAACCACAGCGGGCAGGATACAACAGGTGATTATGCCTAAATGACATTTTGGTTGGATTAAGGTTAAGATCCCCATTATTTAGAACCATATTCTCCCACACAGGACCAAATACAGTTCTTCAAGCCTCCTCAAGTATTAGAAAAAACTATAGATTTGAGTGACAGAGATTTCCATGTAATTTTCAAGGCAGTGATGGCTGTGCTGTGCTATGTGTAGTCACTCAGCCGTGTTTGACTCTTTGTGACCCTATGGACTGTAGCCCACCAGGCTCTTCTATCCATGGGATTCTCCAGGCAAGAATACTAGAGTGGGTTGCCATGCCCTTCCCTAGGGGATCTTCCCAACCCAGTAGTCGAACCCAGGTCTCCTGCATGGCAGGTGGATTCTTTACCATCTGAGCCACCAGGGAAGCCCAAGAGTGTTGGGGTGGGTAGCCTATCCCTTCTCCAGGGGATCTTCCCGACCTAGGAATTGAACTGGGGTCTCCTGGATTGCAGGTGGATTCTTTACCAGCTGAGCTACCTGGGAAGTCCTAAGAAAATGATTAGGCATTATCAAAGAATCCAATCTCTTGTTCTGTGGTTTAATACATAATTGGTGCTCAAAAATATTTGTGGAGTGACAGGAATATTTTTCTGTAGCAGTAGAGTTCTCATTGCCCTAAGCTTTAAATCAAATATTTGAGGAACTAAGGCAGTACATGTCCCTTTCATTTAAAATTCTATTGTATAACTGTCAACTTAGTTTAACCAACTAATAGCATGTAAAGCTTGAGTATTTATTCTTAGCTTGAGTAGTTTTACTTCTGTAGGGGGAAAATATCATGAGACCTATTGATTAATTACTATTTTAAAATTACCAAAGCAGAAAACATAGTGACATGAAAAAGTATAAAAGAAGTGAGGAAATGGATGTGGTAAATTGATGTACAAAGGGACAAAAGGAGTGGGGAAAAGAGAGAGATAAAAGGCTTCACTTTATCTGCTGGTCTTAGTACAGCTTCTCAGGGGTGAAGAAGGTGGCTTCACATTGATAACCTCTGGGGCCTATATCAAATCTGGTGACTAAGTCAGTCTCCCTGCAATCTGCTCTGATGCTAAAAAAGCAAAGTTCAGTTAACTAGAATCAAATTAGCTTATCAAAGTTGCCAGACAAATGTAGACCCCACTGTGTTTGGAAATACAAATGGTTCATCTATCTGTTAACTCTTTCAAACATATTTTTTCTTATATGTATTGCATCATATGTGGCATTTTTACCTTTTCATTTGCTATGGCATCTCTCCTATAAATCTCATGCTTAGAGATGCACATAGGAGAAACAATACCTCATCACACATATTGCTAAAGGCCAAATGATGGCAGAAAACCAGGTGTAGAATGATGCAGAAGTTGGAATGTGGCACAGCAGAGAAGGATTAGAGTGCATGGGAGAAGTGGCAATTGAGGGAGAAGGCAAACATTCTTAGAGGCTGCCGTGCTCAAGGACAGCTATGTGGCAAGTTTGTGAATCAGGAGGATTTGACAAGACGAATTTAGCATGTCACACTAAGGAAAGATGAGTATTGTTTGGAAGCATGTACACTCCATCATATAGGTCAGCAATGTGTTATGATATGGAAATGCAATTATTGAACACGTACTATGCTCTAGGTGTTCTCATGTCCTAAAGACTTCATAAGCTTTATCTCATTTAAAACCCACAATAACCCTTTTTGTTGTTATTTACTGGCAAAGTTGTGTCCGACTGTTTGTGACCCCATGGACTGTAGCCTGTCAGGCTCCTCTGTCCATGGGATTCTCCAGGCAAGAATATTGGAGTGGTTTGCCATTTCCTACTCCAGGGGATCTTCCCTATCGAGAGATTATTAAACCCCTGACTCGAGTCTCCTGTATTGGTAGACGGATTATTTATCACTGTGCCACTGAGGAAGCAAGGTGATAGACAAGTGGTTAAAACAATAATCTGGACTAACAGTGAGAAGGGGAGTGGAAAGAGGAAGGACATGGATGTGATACATCATTTCAGGGAGGAATTACCAGGACTTGAATTCTAAATGGTTAGAGACAATAATGGCAAAAACTGGAAACTGGGCCTACAGTTGTAGGTGAGAAGGCTGTAAAAATTAGGTTTTTAATATAAGACTGGAGGAGTGGATAGAGAGGGGAAGGCAATAGAGTCACAAAAAGGCAACTGCTGAGGTTGAGTATTGAGACAGGTCACACTGTACCACACCACACAGGACTCTGCTAATCCCATATGGAATTTCCTTTCAGAGTTTTATTGTCGGTCATATCACTATGGCAGTCATGATTATCTTAGCACTTACTATTTTATGGTTAATAAAAATAATATTTTCTTTTCATATTTTCAATCACTCTTTAGCCATTCAATCCAAACTTTCATTTCCACTGATTTTCTTTGGCACTTTCCTGATGGCATGTTTGTAATTGTTTGAAAACAATGGCAATTAATGGGATTTTTGCTTCAATGGAATACTTAGTCTATCACGATTTTTCTGTCAATATATTAGCTAAACTAGTGGATTTCGAGGATTTTTTTGGACACAATATATCTTTAAAAAAATTACCTCACAATACAGTACACACATTTTTATCCAATTGTTTAGCCCACTAAAATAAAATGGTACTAAAACAATACTTCTGATATTTCAATTCCATCCCATTTAAAAATGCTGACTAGAGGCACACTTACATATAGATTGGATAAACAAGAAGAGCATACAGAATAGCACAGGAACTATATTCAATATCCTATAATAAACCATAATGGAAAAGAATATGAAAAAGAATATATATACATATATTCTTATATTGTTGTTGTTCATTGCTAAGTCATGTCCAATTCTGCGACTCCATGAATTGCAGCACACCAGGCTTCTCTGTCCATAACTATCTCCCGGAGTTTCCTCAAACTCATGTCTGTTGAGTCGGTAATGCCATCCAACCATCTCATCCTCTGTTGCCCCTTTCTCCTCTTGCCCTCAACTTTTTCCATCATCAGGGTCTTTTCTAATGAGTCAACTCTTTACATCAAGTGGCCAAAGTATTGTCACTTCAGCTTCTCATCAGTCCTTGAGGTTTGATTTCCTTTAGAGTTGACTGGTTTGATCTTCTTGAAGTCCAAGGGACTCTCAAGAGTCTTCTCTAGCACCACAGTTTGAAAGAGTCAGTTCTTTGGTGCTCAGCCTTCTTTATAGTACAACTCTCACATCCATACATGACTACTGAAAAAACATAGCTTTTACTATATGGACCTTTGTCAGCAAAGTGATGTCTCTGCTTTTTAAAACACTGTCTAGGTTTGACATAGCTATTCTTCCAGGGGGCAAGCATCTTTAATTTTGTGGCTGTAGTCACCATCTGCATTGATTTTTGGAGCCCAAGAAAATGAACTCTGACACTGTTTCCACATTTTCCCCATCTATTTTCCATGAAGTGATAGGACTGGATGCCATGATCTTAATTCTTTGAAAGTTGAATTTTAAGCCAATATATATATTCTTATATAATATATTATATATACATAACTAAATCATACACCAAAACCACAATGTTGTAAAGCAACTATGTGTCAGTAAAATAAATTTTTAAGAAGTGTTAACTAAAATCCATCAAATTTATATCTATAGTAACCCAAAGATTGAAAAATAGACAGCTTAACTGAGAGCTTCAAATAAGAGGTAACCATGTGGTCAGCTTGGGCCTCTGGTGCCCACACAGAAGCTAACATGTAAAGCTTCAGAAATGTTGCAGATAGGAAAGAGGGAAGGGATCACATCTTTTGGGTAGGTCCTCCATTTTTCTTAAAAAAGAATTGTAAATTCATTGCATGACTATCTCAGTTTATGCCATCTCTAAACTTAGAAAATTTGTCCCCAAGTCCCAGACAATCCCAACTGTAGCATTAATCTAAAAGCCACAACAAATTGGAGTTTAAAATTGTCTGAAGTTCATGGACAGGCAATAGGAGCTACAGATTTAGCCAGAGAAGCTTCAGTTGCTATGGCAAGCACTGTGTCATGTGACTTCTACATTTTCCAGGATGGGGCCAGGCAACCTCTGTGTATGTATGTGTGTGTGTGCACGCCCCATGTGTACACTCACATATGGGTACGGGGGAGATGAAAGCAACTTTAGAGTAAAGCAATGCCTTTGTCTGAGAAGAGAACTCAAATAGAAGACAGGTTTGGCCCTGTGACTGAATAACAGAACAAATGCTAGATCTCTAATTTTAAAGCTTTACCAAGGGTGTCTACATTTTATTATTCAAGATAGTCTAATAAATAACAAAATAGTAGCATCCTGCCTAGAGCCAGTAGCCACTCAATGCTAGCACATTCTTTGATCCTGGTTGTATTTGAGTAACTTTGGTATCAGTAGGAAAAAAGGAATCAAATCAGAGATAAAAGACAATAGGATAGCTTTCTTCTTCCTTCTTGAGAACAGATCTGGATTCCCTGACAGTTGGACTAGATCTGCTCTGGCAGTCCTGTGTCCCTGCTGACATGATGAGAACTGTGTCCATCCTTGGAGGAGGAGCAGAAAGCAGCCCTCCTTCCCTCCTCACTCATTTCTTGCGAGCTCTGCAAAGAGCTCTAGGAAAAGGAATTGTGCAACCTCTTCCTCGGCTGTTTATTTCTTCCTTGATGAAATAGACCTTTGTTTGTCTCCTTGTCCATGTCAACAGGAATAACAAACTGTAATGTTGTCACCGTAATGCAATCTGGGTCCTAATCAGACTAGTTAATATTTGCTGACACATTTCATAAAAAGAAGAGAAAATCAAACCCCAACCTGCTTAACTGATCTTAACAGTGGGTCAGTTTCATGTGGAACTCTCAGTCCCATAATGTCTATAATTAACCTAGGCCAGGCAGCCTTAATTTTAAGGGAAGGTTCTCTGAGCCTTACCTGTCTCAAGGGGCTTGAATTCCAGGAAATTCTTGCTTAAAAAAAGAATTACCTGTCTCAGAGCTCAGAGCTATTTTGTCCCTCTGCCATATAGCAAATAATACAGAATATTTTTGCTACTAACAGTGAATTTAGTAAATACTCTCTCATATTTATTGATCACTTACTGTGTACTAGGTATAATCATGTGTAATTATACTTTATACAGTTCTTACTCCTTGTATGTATTCTACCGTCTATGCACTGATCTTTTAAAAATTGATTTAAAACATTTTATTGAAGTGTAACTGACTGACACCATTTTATTAGATTCAGGTATATGACATAGTGAGTCAATTATTTTTATAGCTTGTACACCATACAAAGTTACTGTGATATTACTGACTATATCCCCTGCACTGTACATTACATCCCTATGACTTTTTTATTTTAGAACTGGTAGTTTGTACCTCTTAATTCCCTTCGCCTATTTTGCCCATCCTCTGATCCCCTTAGCCTCAGTTTGTTCTATTTGTCTATTTCTGTTTTCTTACTTTTCTTTAATCTTTAGATTCCACATATAAATTAAAATATATACTGATCTTTAGGTTCCTTTCTGAATATTTATTTTAATTAAATTATTACAGTTTTACTAATGATTTTCTAATGCACATTTTAATGTAACCTGTCTTAATTAGAGATTCATTTCATTAATACTGTTGCACTTACACTTGTTATTGCTTAGAATTTGGATTTTCCTTTTCCTTATTGTTTATACATGAAGAAAGACTAGCTGAAAATGATACCCTCAGTAGGTAGTTTCTTTTTAAAAAATTGTGTGCAACAGAAATAGATATATTAATATAATACCTTTTTTATAAAAACATATAAAAATGGAATGATAGGCTATGGTGAACGATGAGGAAAAGGATAGAAGTGGGGTAGAAGGAAAAAGAAAAATTAATGATTTGATTAACTAACAAGACAGAGTCCTTTAAAGACTAATGCTCATAAACTGAGTTGAGAGCTAAGATTAATTCAACCATCACTAATAACCAACTAAATTTTAGAATATATAATATTTAAAGAAGAAAATTTTCTAATCTTCAGAAATACTATTAAATTTTTTAAAATTTAGATTTTATTTTTTTAGAGCAGTTTAAGGTTTACAGCAAATTGATAAGAAGATATAGAGTTTTTTCTATATACCTCTGTCCACATGCATGCATGATGTCCCCCACCATCAACATTCCTCACGAGTGGAGTGGCATATTTGGGGTTTTTTTGGGCATATTTGTTATAATCAATGAAACTACATGGACACATCATCCAGTGTCTATAGTTTACATTAGGACTCAGACTTGGTGTTGTATAGTCTGTGGGTTTGTACAAATGTATAATGACATGTTTCTGTCATAAGGGGACCTGCACAGAGTAGTTTCAGCATTGTTTCACTCTGTGCTCCATCTATTCATTCCTCCCTTCCCTGCCCTTCTTTTTAGTATATGTGCTGCAGAAGCAAGCACCCTCCCTGTCCTTCTAACCCCTGGAAAACACTCATCTTTTTATTATCTACATAGTTTTTGCCTTTTCCAGAATGTCATAGAGTTGGAATTTTACAGTATGCAGACTTTTCAGATTGGCTTCTTTCATTTAGCAATGTGTATTTAAGGTTCTTCCATGTATTTTCATTTCTTCTTAGCACTGGATAATATTCCATTGCCCAGATAAACCATTACATTCACCAACTGAAAGATGTGTTGGTTGCTTCCAAGTTTAGGTAATTATGAATAAAGCTGCTATAAGCATCCATGTGGAGGTTTTTGTGTAGCTATGAGTTTTCAACTTATTTGAGTAAATACCAAACAGTGCAACTGCTGGATTGTATGTTAGGAGTATGTTTAATTTTGTAAGAAATTGACAAACTATCTTCCAGAGTGGTTGTACCTTTTTGCATTCCACCAGCAATGCACATCCAGATCCTCATCAGCATTTCGTGTTATTCTGTTTTTTTTTTGTTTGTTTGTTTTGTTATTCTAAATGATGTGTAATGGTATCTGGTTATTGTCTTAATTTGCATTTCTCTAATGAAGTATGATGTGGAGCAACTTCTCATATGCTTATCTGCTCTCTGCATATTTTCTTTGGTGAAGTGTCTGTTAAAGATTTTTGGCCCATTTTAAAATCAGATTATTTGTTTCCTCACTGGATGTTAAGAGTTCTTTGTATATTTTAACAGTCATTTTTCAGATATGTCTTTTTAAAGTATTTTCTCCCAATCTATAGTTGGTCTTCTCATTCTCTTGGCATCATCTTTCATAGAGCATAAGTTTTTAATTTAAATGAAGTTCAGTTTATCAATTGTTTCTTTCATGGATTGTGCCTTTAGTGTCGTATCTAAAAGGTCATCACCATACCCAAGTTCATTTGAATTTTCTCCTCTGTGATTTTCCAGGAGTTTAATAGTTTCACATTTTGCATTTAGGTTCTATGATCCACCATTTTGAATTAGTTTTTGTGAAGGGTGCAAGGTCTGAATCTGGACTAATTTTTTGCTTACCTTTGCTCTTTTCTTGATGATTGGTTGACTATAATTATATGGGCCAAAATCTGAACTCTGATGACATTTCATTGATTTATTTGTCTGTTCTTTCACCAAGATCAGACTGCCTTGATTATTGTACCTTTATAGTAAGCATGAAGTTTGGCAGCATCAGTCCTTCAATTTTGTTCTTCTTTAATATTGTGTTGACTATTTTAGGTATTTTGCCTCTCCATATAAACTTTAGAATCAGTTTGTTAAGATCACAAAATAACTTGCTGAGATTTCAATTGGTGTTGCATTAAATTTATAAATCAAGTTGGGAAGAACTGGCTTTTTGCCATTTTTGAATCTTCCTATCCTTGAACATGGAAATATCTCTCCATTTGATTTCATTCACCAGAGTCTTATAGCTTTCTTCATAGAGTTTCTACATATTTTGTTAAATTTAGACTCAAGTATTTCATTTGGGGGAGGCTAATATAAATGGTAGTTAGTTTCTTTTGATGAACTAGATATCGCTCTTATGTTTCTCTATAGAAATAACAAGTAATCTGCTATACATGAGAAGTATATCTTCCCCTCACTTACCCCAAAGCCTCCTAAAGTAAAAGAGAAGAAACATAAATGTACTAGAAAATAAGATGAATTCTTCCTAATCTGTAAAGAAATGGGGAAAGACCAGTCACAGATTATTATTATTGTTGTCAGGTGAATTGTCATTGTTTCTAGCCTCTTCTCTGCTACCCCTTTGATAAAAACTCAAAGCTGATGGATCATTTCTCCCACCTTCATTTGTACAGTGGATATGTTGGCTGAGTGATGCTCTGCTTGCCAAGAATCCAGCAGCAGGAGTTGTGCTCCTGTAGCTTCCGTTTGAACATATACTTAATCTTCCCATAATGGGTAGAGGGAAGATATACTCCTAAAATGATAGCCTAGAAGAATACATGTCAAAAGTAAGGCTGGATATGATAATGTAAGACCAGATACTATAAAACTCCTAGAGAAAACATAGGCAGAACACTTTTGACATACACTGCACCAGAATTTTTTTTGGATTCTTCTATCACTATGAACAAAGCTAGTGGAGGTGTTGGAATTCCAGTTGAGCTATTTCAAATCCTAAAAGATGATGCTGTGAAAGTGCTGCACTCATTATGCCAGCAAATTTGGAAAACTCAGCAGTGGCCACAGGACTGGAAAAGGTCAGTTTTCATTCCAATCCCAAAGAAAGGCAATGCCAAAGAATGCTCAAACTACTGCACAATTGCACTCATCTCACACGCTAGTAAAGTAATGCTCAAAATTCTCCAAACCAGACTTCAGCAGTATGTGAACCATGAACTTCCAGATGTACAAGCTGGTTTTAGAAAAGGCAGAGGAACGAGAGATCAAATTGCCAACATCTGCTGGATCACTGAAAAAGCAAGAGAGTTCCAGAAAAACATTTATTTCTGCTTTATCAACTATGCCAAAGCCTTTGACTGTGTGGATCACAATAAACTGTGGAAAATTCTGAAGGACATGGTATACCAGACCACCTGACCTGCCTCTTGAGAAACCTGTATGCAGGTCAGGAAGCAACAGTTAGAACTGGACATGGAACAACAGATTGGTCCCAGATAGGGAGAGGAATATGTCAAGGCTGTATATTGTCACCCTGCTTATTTAACTTATATGCAGAGTACATCATGAGAAACGCTGGGCTGAAGGAAGCACAAACTGGAATCAAGATTGCTGGGAGAAATATCAATAATCTCAGATATGCAGATGACACCACACTTATGGCAGAAAGTGAAGAGGAACTAAAGAGCCTCTTGATGAGAGTGAAAGAGGTGAGTGAAAAGTTGGGTTAAAGCTCAACATTCAGAAAACTAAGATCATGGCATCCAGTCCCATCATTTCAGGGCAGATGGATGGGGAAACAGTGGAAACAGTGGCTGACTTTATTTTTCTGGGCTCCAAAATCACTGCAGATGGTGAGTGCAGCGTAAAATTAAAAGATGCTTATTCCTTGGAAGGAAAGTTATGACCAACCTAGACAGCATATTATAAAGCAGAGACATTACTTTGTCAACAAAGGTCTGTCTAGTCGAGGCTATGATTTTTCCAGTTGTCATGTATGGATGTGAGAGTTGGACTATAAAGAAAGCTGAATGCCGAAGAAGTGATGCCTTTGAACTGTGGTGTTGGAGAAGACTCTTGAGAGTCCCCTGGACTACAAGAAGATCCAACCAGTTCATCCTAAAGGAGATCGGTCCTGGGTGTTCATTGGAAGGACTGATGTTGAAGCTGAAACTCCAGTACTTTGGCCACCTGATGGAAAGAGCTGACTCATTTGAAAAGACCCTGATGCTGGGAAAGATTGAAGGCAGGAGGAGAAGGGGATGACAGAGGATGAGAAGGTTGGATGGCATCACCAATACAATGGACATGGGTTTGGGTAGACTCTGGCAGTTGGTGATGGACAGGGAGGCCTGGAGTGCTATGGTTCATGGGGTTTCAGAGTCGGACACGATTGAGCGACTGAACTGAACTGAACCTAGAGTAATAGAAATAAAAGGAAAAATAAACAAATACAACCTAATCAAACATAAAAGCTTTTGCACAGCAAAGATAACCATAAACAAAACAAGACAACATACAGAATGGGAAAAAATATTTGCAATTGATGTGCTTCACAAGGGATTCATTTCTAAAATATATACATAACTCATATAGCTCCAATAAAAAAAAACAATCAAATAATGGGAAGATTTCAACAGACATTTCTCCAAAGAAGACATACAATGTCAAATAGTCACATGAAAAGGTTCTCAACATTGCTGATTATTAGAGCAACACAAATCAAAACTACATGAGGTATCCCTTCACACCACTCTAAACGGCCTTCATCAAAAAAATCTACAAATAATAAATGTTGGAGACGGTGTGGAGAAAAGGGAACCATCCTACACTGTTGGTGAGAATGTAAATTGGTGCTGCTACTATGCAGGACAGTCTGGAGCTTCCTTAAGAACCTAAAAATAGGTTGCCATATAATCCAGGAATCCCACTCCTGGGCATATATCCAAAAAAAAAGAATACTAATTCAGAAAGATATGTGTACTCAAGTGTTCATAGCAGCCCTGTTTACAATAGTCAAGACAATGTAGCAACCTGTGTTCATCAACAGATAAATGGACAAAGAAGATGTCATGTATATACATATATAGAGATGATATATATATATATCACACTGTTTTTGTTATTTTTTTCCCAAGAAAAACCCAAGCAAACCTTCTGGCCAACTTGCAATGTGTGCCAAAGTGCAATATGTGCCACTTGCAACAATATGGATGGACCTAGAGGTTATCAGGTCCAATAAATCAGACGGAGAAAGACAGATATCATATGATATCACTTACATGTGAAATTTAAAAAGATAACAATGTATGGCTAAAACAATAATTTAAAAAAAAATTAAAAAAAAAAAATAAAAAGATGATGCAAATAAACTTATTTATAGGCTAGAAATAGACTCACAGACACAGAAAACAAACTTATAGTTATCAAAGCGAAAAGAGGGGCAGGGAGGGATAAATTAGGAGTTTGGGATTGACAGATACACATTGTTATATGTAAAGTAGATGAGCAAGAAGGATACTGTATTGCACAGGGAAATATATTCAATATCATGTAGTAATCTATAATGGAAAGAAATCTTAAAAAGAATACATATATGTATATATGTTTAACTGAATCATTTTTTAAAAAAGAAAAAAAATGTATGTGTCAAATATGCTTGTTTGGGGGCTTCCCTGGTAGCTCCGCTGATTAAGTGCGACCCCATAGATGGCAGCCCACCAGGCTCCTCCGTCCCTGGGATTCTCCAGGCAAGAACACTGGAGTGGGTTGCCATTTCCTTCTCCAATGCATGAAAGTGAAAAGTGAAAGTGAAGTTGCTCAGTTGTGTCCACCTCTTTGCGACCCCATGGACTGCAGCCTACCAGGCTCTTCCGTCCATGGGATTTTCCAGGCAGGTGTACTGGAGTGGGGTGCCATTGCCTTCTCCAGCAATGCAGGAGGCCCTGATTCAATTCCTGGGTCAGGAAGATCCCCTGGAGAAGGGATAGGCTACTCATTCCAGTATCCTAGTGCTTCCCTGGTGGCTCAGATGGTAAAGAATCCACCTGCAATGCTGGAGACCAGAGTTGGATCCCTGGGTTGGGAAGATCCCCTGGAGAAGGGCATGACATCCCACTCCATAGACTGAGAAGCCTGGTGGGCTATTGTCCATGGGGTCGCAGAGAGTCAGACACGATTGAGTGACTAAGCGCGCACGCGCGCGCGCGCGCGCACACACACACACACACACACACACACACACACACACACAC
>ML662438.1:6844592-6921177 GCA_007570785.1 Antilocapra americana
CACACACACACACACACACACACACACACACACACACACACGTACGTGCTTGTTTGGGCAGACCTAAACATAACACTTTTTTAATATCTTTTTTTCATTTCAATAGTTCATTCTGATTCATAAGCTTCTCAAACATTTTGGGAAGGGCCTTCAGCCCAAACAAAGAATTTTTCTCCCAGAACCTTTAAAGTTGGGGAGTGTTTTGACCTCAGAAGTGTCCATTCTCCATCACAGTGGCTTTTGAGATCACAGCTGAATTCTCAACATGTTTTAGGAATTTTAGATTCCAGCCCAAATGGTGAAGAAAGTGGCCACTGTTCCCTCTTTTTGTGGGCTAACCTCTCAGGAGAAGCAGCAGATTCTGCCCTTGTGGGATCTATGTCTAGGTGGGAGGCAAGATGATCCCAGGGAAAGGAATGAGCGACCTGCAAAAGCAGAACATCTGTCCCCAAGGGACAGTCTGCAGCCTACACACTGTGCATTCCAGGAGAGAGGCGAGGAACCCTAGGGAACACAGCCTGAACGCTTCTGCTTCTGAACCACTGGGCTTTCTTGTGCAGATGTTCTACGTGGCTGCCTGCCCATCACTGCTCCACCTGTCAGACCTTCAACTTGGCTTTTCCCCTTTTGTCATGGAACCTTGGAGAGTCAGTCCACAATGGTGACTTTCTGATTACTTGTCTTAAGTAATTAGACAAGAAAAAATTGTCATGTTTGTCTGCCGGGCCATCTGCTGGGCCTTAGTCATTCCAAACTCCTTTTTTCCATCCTCTGTCCTTGGGTTCTGAGGCTCCTGGATATATAATATTTTCTTGTCACTTGTTGCTCATGATTTGACTCATAAGCCCAGCCTTCATCCCTGCATTCCACCCAGTCTCATACTGTCATCACTGGTGACTTTGACATATGTGAATCCAAAACACTTTCTGGCTTCACTTAGTTGACCTGTTAGCCAGGTTCAACACTTGAATGTTTCTTCTTTGAAATGTGTGTCTCTTTAAGCCTCTGTGACCCACAGTTTATTTGGTTTTCTTCTGTATTTTGGTCCAGACCACCTTGGGTAGCTTTTTCTCCTTAGTTCTAGCTGCCAGAGTTTGTTAGATTTATTCCTTGGCTTTGTTCACTATCCCCTATTTTCCTTTAAAGGAGATCTTAATCCCATCGCTTTATCAGCCTCCTTATCTTTGCTGCAATATTGCTGTTTAACAGACTACCCTAGAATTCAATGTCAGATAGCCCTGAGCATTTTCTGCCTGAGGAAATTGAGACTCAGGGAGAAATACTACCTTCTTACAGGGGACATAAGTGACATAAGCCTCCAAATCTGATGCTCCAATCACTGTGTTTTCTACTGTATTATGAACTTAGGAACTATGATATCCATCTCATTTCTATCAGTAGACAATATGGAGTTATCACATTTCAAAATAATTTTTAAAAATTCACCCATATTTGTTTTCTAAAATTCTGTACAAATATGCCATTGATGTCTCTTGCTAACCTCCTTTATCTGATACTTAAATGAGAGCTTTCATCTCTGTCTAAACCATTGTAGTGGTCAATTCCTATGAAGGTATTAATTACATGATATATTCAAGTTTAGTATAATATCAGTATAATGTTACTCATTTGGAATGAAGGAGGTATCCATAAAGATTCCTTGGTGGCACATAGAAATAGGTGATCCTGACTAGCTTATAGGGGAGGGGAATTTATCAGAAAAGTAATAACAAACACCTAGAGCACCTCCTTTGAGTAGATACCATTCTAAGCATTAAAATCATCAATTCCTAGAGAACGCTGTATATAGGCATCATCACTAGTCTCACAGATGTGGAAACCAAGGCACAGAAAAGTTAAATGGTAACTTGCTCCAAATCACACAGTTAGAGTGTGGCCAGTCTGGATTTGAACCCAAGCCATGTGGTTCCCAGAGTTTGGCACTATAGCCTATCAAAGGACACAGGGTAGTCGTAGAATGGAAGAGAAGGCTACAGAAGCAGGGTAGAAGAGGGAAGAAACCAAGGTATGGTAAAGAACTGTCACTGGGATAAGTTATTTCTAATCATCCCCACCCCCATCTCCCAAACCCCTGCCTGCATCAATTAAATGCTCCAGATGCAAAGCCCAAGGAGAGAAGCATAATTGATCTTGCTTGGGGGGGGGGAGGATTGGTCTTCCCTGGTGGCTCAGATGGTAAAGCATCTGCCTGCGATGCAGGAGACCCAGGTTCGATTCCTGGGTTGGGAAGATCCCCTGGAGAAGGAAATGGCATCCCATTCCAGTACTCTTGCCTCGCAAATTCCATGGATGGAGGAGCCTGGTAGGCTACAGCCCATGGGGTTGCAAAGAGTTGGACACAACTGAGCGACTTCCCTTTGGGGGAAGATAGGTCTCCTCATGTGATAGTTCCAAGGTTTGGGAAAGGTAGCTAGCAAAACATGCCCATTTCATGGAGAATGAAAGATTTTTATTCATATAACAGGATGACCACATAGCAGCTCTGTGAGAGATCCCACAACTGCCTTAAGAACATGTCTTCATAGACTTCTTTATTTGGGAGAGATGTCCCTACTCGTTTCCCACCTTCCACCTCTGCCCCAAGGCCACTCTGTAGACCTCATATTCTCCCACTTGAATTGAATCACAGCATGTTTAAATCTCCATCAGGTGAAAACTCTTCCCTAACCCCATGGAGCTACTGATTCCACTAGAACTCTGATTCCTCACAATCCACCGTCTTGAAATGACAATTCATGATCCCTACATACCTCCCTTCCTGTACAGTCACTTCCAGATCACCGTGGTCTTTTTTCTTCCTCTGTCATTCCTGTCATTCCACCGATGTTGCCCTTGCTAAAACCACCAGTGATTGTATTTTGCCAAAACAAACGCTTTTCTCTCCTTATCTTTATAGACTTCTCAGCAGCATTGACAGTCTGAACACCATGTCCTTCTGGAAGCTCTCTTATCTGTGATATGCTCTCCTTGGGTTTTCCTCTCTTTTCTATAGAACTTTCCTTCATAATGCATTATTTGGCTTTTTTTTCCTCTCAGTTAATTGCCTAAATGTTGGCATTTCCCAGAACTTCTGCTCATCTCACTTTTTACTTTCAACTCGAGGGGCATCATTACTTATATGTTCATGAATCTCAAATCTCAAGACAGAATTGTCAGTCAATCTCCAAAACAGCAGCCTTCCACTTAGAAGTATTATTGGTACCTCAAGTAGGTCCAAATGCTCACACACCTTGATCTCTAATCATGTTCATTCTTCTCAACTAGCTAAGCGAATGTCACCTCCATCTCCTCACATAGAGCCAGAAACTTCAAAGCCACTCTTGTCTCTCTCTTCTTCTCCCTCATCCCCAACTAGCCACCATGTCTTAGAGATCCTTCTTTTTAAATATCTCCTCTATCGACCACGTTCTCTCTAGTCTCCCTACCGCTGATGTGATGTAGGCACTTATCATTTCTTGCCAGAATTATTTCAAGGACTTCCTATATAATCTCTCTATCTCCAATCTCTACCTTCTTCTATTCTCCGCACTGCTGCCAGAAAGATTTTTCTTAAATGCAAATATAATCATGTAACTTCCAGAATTAAAATCCTTCTGTGACACCCACACATTCCATGAGGAAATTCAAATTCCTAAGCTTGGCACACAAAACTCTTTGTGATGAAGCTCCTGTTGCCTCTAAGCCTCATAACTTGTTAGGATCTCTAGAGCCTTTTAATCCAACCGTAGACAAGCATCCATGCTGCTTCCTGTTTCTTAAATGCCTTCTATACTGTCAATACTATCACTAAAATTCAGGTCCACCCATAACCTGTGAATGTGAGCTTAACCCACAATTAGCGTCTTTGTTAGGTTAAGTCCTAAATCCAATATGACTAGTTCATTAAGAAGAGGGGACAATGGACATAGACACAAATACTGGGGAGAAGCTCCTGTGAAAAGACAGGAGCAGAGCCTGGAGTGATATATGTACAATCCAAGCACTGTGGGCAACCACTAGAAGCTAGGGGAGGGACGTGGAACAGATTCTTAGAGCCACCAGAAGGAACCAACTCCGCTGACACCTTGGTCTCAGATTCTAGCCTGCAGAATAGTGAGAGAACAAATCCCTGTTGTTTCAAGCCACCCAGTTTGTGGCATTTTGCTATGACAGATGTAGGAAACTAATACACTCTTCCTAACTCTTTATTCCCTTGTGAACCTCAGTTCAGCTCAGCATCTCCTCCTCTGGGTAACTCTTTTGGACCTCCCGCACCCTAAGCCTTTCCCAACCCCTAATTTAGATACCTCCCCTCTGTTCTCATAGCCTTGGTGCAAGTGCGTAGCCCCTTTATAAGGTATTGCTTTGCTGTCAAACATTGCTTTTTGTTCCTTTGTTTTTATTTGTTAAGCAGTAAAGTCTAAAAGGGTAAAGAGAGTGCCTACCTGGCAGGCCTGGTATCCTCCCTGGCACCGGCAAGGAAAAAAAAAGTGTGCAGTTAACACTGGTAAAAGTTTAACATGCCTCAGAAGAAATGTGCTTTTATTTCCTTCAAATAGAAAGTTATAAATCATCAAGTAGAGTGGACATAAGTTAATGGGATAATAAGATCTCACATTAGACCAAAAATGTGCAATGTATTGCCAACAAAATCACTTTAATATAAAGGAAGAGCTGTTTCTATTATTGAAGTTAGTTTTCACTAGCTATGATGAGAATCTTGTCCATGCCATCTCAACTCATGAATTGTTTGCTCTGCATTTTTATTCACTGCTTTGACTATCAGTTTTTTAACAAAAATAAATATTCTATATTCTTTTTAGACAATAAAATAAATGGAACCCAGGAAAGTTTACATCATGCCTTGTCAGCCTGACTATGAGCAGTTGTGTTCTCTCTCTTGCTTCAGCAGTGCACATCCTTTATTGGGATAAACCCACAGATTTAGAAGAATTCATTAAGAAAGGATCAATCCAAAATGTGTAGGCACTAGCCTGAGAAAGACCTAGCCTGAGAACTTACTTTGCAGATGTGTTGGTGCTTTTCATTGAAAATGACCTCTTCATGGCCTGAAGTGGCTTAGTGGGCTATTCCCACTTGATTATCATGGGGATTATGAATTTATGTCAGAAATCTCACAAATCTGTGGAAATTCACCTAATAAAGTTATAACGAGCTAGCCGTGTTTGCTTTTAAGAATTCATTAATATGATAATTTGTCATACATGCAATTATATTACCCTCAGATGGTAATGGAGGCCATTTTTTTCTAAAAGTGATAAGAACATCACCCACATCTGCTCAGGCCTAAGAAGACCACATGTCATTAAGATTAACAAAGCTTGCCAAGGGCCTCAGCGTGTAGCTTTGTAAAACCTCTTGCTTAACTGAAGGCTCTAAGATGAGTTGAAAGCAGGGCCTTCACAGTAATTATTTTTGTATCCTCTCAACTCTTATACAGCTAAATAAAGGGCCTGAAGTACTAAACATGAAACATACTACTTTTTTTAGCTATTTCAAAAATTTTTAACATACATGAGTGCTAGGCCTGTGGTAGGTACTAGAGAGACACAGAAATGAGCAAAACTTCATTCCGGCCTGTTGGGGTTGGCATCTGCTGGGGACAGAGGCAATTTAAGTGCCAGAGATTTCAATAGGAACACAAGAGGAAAAGGACTCATTCCAATCTGTGCAATCAGTGGAAATAACAATACAGATCATGGTACACACAAAGTGGACTTTGGGAACAGCTGCAAGTTTAATGAGAAGTAAGGGAGAAGGAGAAATGGTAAGGCATCAGGCATGAAAGGTGTAAATAATGTTATTTATATGTATTTATATGTGTGACATTTAAACCTGTATATTAACTCATTAATTCATTCATCAAACATTATCTAGCTTTTGCTACATTCCAGGCATTGACAGTATCATGATAAATATACCAGTTCTCACCTTCAGGAAGTTCCTCCCTAGCGGGGAAGGAAGAACAAAAAGAGATGATTGGAATATAATATAATGAGCTTCATGAAAGAATGAGATACAGGGCATTAGGAGATCACACTGTTGGTGAAACTGAGTGAGGTCCTACCTAGGGAATCTGAGTGTAAGTGACAGCAAAGCTTCCTTGAAAGTCAAGCAGGAATCCTCAACAGCATATTAACAAACCGAATCCAGCAATATATAAAAGAGATAATACATCATGATAAAAGTGGACTTATGCCAGAGACACAAGGATGGTTCAGTATTGTGCAAATCAATCAATGTGATACACCATATTAATAAAGGGAAGGATAAAAATCACACAAGCATCTCAATAGACACAGAAAAGGCATGTGACAAAATTCATGACAAAGATTCTCATCAAAGTGAATATAGAGGGAACTTATGTCAACATGACCAAACCAGTCGGAATGGCTATCATTAAAAAGACTACAAATAATAAATACTGGTGAGGATGTAGAGAAAAGGGAACTTATGTACACTGTGGGTGGGAATATAAATTGGGGCATCCACTATGGAAACTGGTATGCAGTTTCCTCAAAAAACTAAAAGTAGAACTACCATATGATCCTGCAATTCCACTTTGGGTATATCCAGAAAAAGAAAAAAAAAACACTAATTAGAAAAGATACATCCACCTCAATGTTCAGAGCACACTATTTACAATAGGTAAGATATGGAAGCAACTCAAATGTCCATCAACAGATGAATAAAGAAGATGTGGTAAAAATACATAAAAGAATATTAGTCAGTCATAAAAAAGAAAGAATGTCATTTGGAGCAAATGATGGACCTAGAGAATATTATGATTAGTGAAATAAGTCAGACAGAGAAATACAGATACTATATGATATTAGTTAGATGTAGAATCTAAAAAATAAAACAAATATAAGTAGCAAAACAGAAAAGACTCATACATAGATACAGAAAGCAAACTAGTGGTTACCAATGGGGAGAGGGAAGGGAGTACAAATCACGGGCATGAGATTAATAGATACAAACTACTAAGTATAAAATAGATTATATTTTAGGGAATTACAGCCACTGTCTTTTAATAACTCTACTGGAGATGAGATAATCTGTAAAAATACTGAATCACTATGCTGTATATCTGAGACTAACATAATATTAAATTATGTTAAATTATATTTAATTTAATAAATTATATTAAATTATTTCTAGTAAATCAACTATATCTCAATTGTAAAAAAAGAAAATTGAGCAAGAGTTGTCAGTGAAGGGGAGAGGGCATTTCATGTGCACATTGAGAACAACTCCTGGACAGATGTTAGAAGAGAGAGACAGCTTGTTGGCAGGAGTGGTCAAGGGTGGGGTGGTGTTGAAACAATGCATTTTTGAGCATTGCTGGAGCTCCAGATCAGGGCTGATAGAGCAAAGCAGCCATCTGTTAAGAGATGAAACTAAAGGGAGCAGCAAAGTGAGACTGCGCTGGGCTTTTCCCCTTGCTCACAGGCAGTCACTGAGGGGTTGATGGGGCAGGTGTGTGGAGACTGGAGGTAAAAAGACCTTTCAGAAGGTGACTGAAGGAGGTACTGAGAGAACCAGGGTATGGTCTCAGGGACAGAGAGGAAGGGATGGATCTAGGAATACTGAAGCTATGAAATCTCCTGTGCACCATGACTGACTAGATGTGAAGGGTGAGTTGGCTGGGCTATCCAAGGTGTCAGGCTGGAGCAGTACAGTAACAGGTAAGCGCGTGTGTGATGAAGGTGCTCGTAAGACACCATATAAGTCTGTGAGGGAAGGGACCCCACCACCTTCAGAGGGTTCTGGAAAGTTTTGCTGAGCAGGATGACCCCTGAACTGAGACCAGAAGGGTGAAGAGTTAGCCACGTGAAGGAAAGGGTAGAAGGGAGGTCACTCAAGGCAAAGAAAACAGCATGAGCAGAGGCAGGAGGCTGAACACAATGCGTTAGAGAACTACTAGCAGTTTAAGAGTTACTGTGGCCCTTATCTTTGAGAAACATTTCTCTTTGGGAGAGGCTCCATTAGCAAGAGTGTTAATAATTTTCTAGAATCTGATGACTTGGATTCCCACTTATGAACTGTGTGGCCTTGGGTAAATGACTTAACTCCTCAGTGCCTAGAGCTTATAACACGGGGATGAAAGTAGCATCTACCTCATGGGGTTGTTGTGAGCTCTTGGAAAAAGGCTTTGCACACAGTGTTGGCTAGCCACAGCAGCAACATATGTAGTGTTAGTCACAGTACAACTACTTGTAGTTTCTTACTACAAGTAAGTTAGAAACTTACTGCCAGGTAACCTTCCAAGTCCACTGCCCCTTCCCCATCTCCTTTCCCTTACTCCATCCACTCCATAATCACGGAACAGCCAAAGATCATGATGGTCCATAACTTGACATTTTAATTCTGAAAGTATTTTGGAACCTTAGGCTGCACCAAAAAGATCTCAATTCTTGACTCTGTCCTCCAATGCACTTCTTTTTGCTTTTCTCAAATCTTACTATGTCCTTTCTGCATAATTATTCCTGAAAGAAATGATCAAGATTCACCTTTTATACAAAATGGAATTGAAACGGATGGGGGAAAGGCACATAAAGTAATTCAGCATCCAAGAACTGGCAGAGAAACTGGGTGTTTGGGAGGGAATCACTATGTACAAGGAGCTCATTAGAACATCCACTCTTTGCCTACATCTCTAACTCTGCTACTCCAGCTGCTTAATCTATCCTCAGTGGACAAGGAAGTTATACACTAGTTTTCCACTTAGATACATCATTTCCTTGCTTGACTTCATCAGTTGCTTATCTTTTCAGCTCTTTCCCTTTTTCTTTTGCAAAATATCGATATATCTTTTGCTTTAACTTCTAGACATTTTCCTTTTCATAGAGGTTGCTCAATCACACTCACTTCTTTTTTTAAATAGAAGGAATATATTTTTCTCATGTAATTACACATAAAAATTAACAGGACACAATACTTAAGTGGTTGTCATGTTCTCTGAATGTTCTAACAAAAGTGGTAAAAGGAATTATCAATAAAAGTCAGAATACTGGTTTGCTAAACACAAAAACGTTCATTTCAAAAGCTGAACTGCTTCAACAAAAGTGTGGTTTTTGCTGATCATCTTGTTAAAGTTATACAGATAACAGTATCAGGTGGGTGATGCTCATTATAACCATTCTATCATGATGACCCAGAAATCTTGTCCTCAGCTTTTTGATTCCTCATACTCTGGCTGGGACTGACTTCAGACCAGCTTTGATATTTCTCTTCCAGCCAAATTCACCTTTCATTGGTGCTTTCCTGTATTCTGTCTTTATCACATCAGATAAAGACATCAGATAAAGGTTTTTTCATTTGAGAATCCCTACCTCATAATTGGAAAGCTTACTTTAAAAAAATACTATAGATCCTTTGTCCTTTTTCATTTTAAAAACGTGACTCCAGCTTCAATGTATCTGCCTTTTCTATGTACATCTCTTATACATTATAAATACATTCCTATTTTTATTTTATCTCTTATCATTGGTTCCAGAAGTTTTTTGACTTTCAGAATGAGTAGAAAACAAAAACCCCAAGGAAGAAAAGTTACCGGGTACTGACTGGGAAATATATGCTTTATTTCATTACATTAAAGATACTTTAAATATGATAAATATCTTAGATACAATAAAGCCACTTAAAAAAAGCAACTTAATTTTATAAGGATTTAGAAGTATCACAAAAATACTTACAAAACAAATTATTACTATTTTTTACTCTACTATGCTAGTCTCAAATTCCTGAAGAATTTCAACACTGAACTCAATGGAAAACTGAACTAAGTAAACATTTATTGAGGAGTGCTATGTTTAAGGCATTGTGTTAAGTTTGGGGGGTGGGCTATGCCAGAAAAGCTGGCTGATGGGCTTCAGAACTGAACATTTTAAGGAAGATACACCTCTCAGAACAACTACCGTACTAGGCTTGTAAAGGAAAGTGCTAGGAGGGTACAGGAGGGCAAATGTTCAAGTGACACTGGAGTAAACTTCAAAGGCTTATTGCAAGTGCTGGTAAAGATGGCGAGAAAAACATATAATGTTATTTCCTTAAGTCTTGACATTTTGGGGTTATATGTTATTAGAAATTAGTCTACTGTGGCTTACACATTTGAACTGACTAAACTGGACACTGTGCTATTTCATAGCACATGGTAAAGATGTTAGTTGCGGTTTTAAAGTTGAGCTTTGGGAGTGAGGAGAGAGACTAAGGAAAGATTCAAAGATGGGAAATTATAGACTTACTGTGGTCCATTATGCCTGGAATTTAAGAGTATATAAAGGAGGAGAGCTGGGAGTTGTGTGAAAATGGGGTATGGTTTGGGATATTCATTGGGAAAGATGGCTCTTGGCCCAATTCTATTATGAATAGACTTGCGTGCCAAGTTAAGAAACTGAATTTTATTCTAGAAATTATTTCAAAGCCCTATACTTTGAAATAAGTGAAAATAAATCACTAACTAAAATGTAGAATGAAAGTACAGAAAGAAATGTGTGTATTTAGAGATGTTTTTGAAAATTCAGCAAATCATAATAAATCCTAGAGTTAAGAAAGATTGATGATCTTAATTTATCTACTTAAAAATAATTGTAATATATAGTGGGACTATATGTAACTTTGTTATGTATTTTCCAAGTCTCTTGTAAATGTGTTATCATACTTTCATAATTTAAAAAATTAAAAAGAGGAAAGAAGAGAAATATTGATGAGCTGGTTCCATGATAAGATTGATTTTTACTGATTGCTATATAGAGGAAAATGTGCCTGGTTTCAGTGTTGGGGCAGCAACTTATAAATGATGACAAAAAGGTGTTATCAATCTTTTGGGGAGGTCCCATAGTTTTTTTTAATTGACATATAGTTGACCTACAATATTATGTTAGTTTTAGAATTATACTACACAGTGATTTAACATTTCCATATACCATACAATGATCACCACAAGTTAGTAACCATCTGTCACTATACAAAGTTATTACAATATTATTGACCATCTTTGTTATGCTGTATATTACATCCTAGTGGCTTATTTATAACTGGAGATTTGTACCTCTTAATCTCCTTAACCTAGACAGCCTTCAGAATGGGAGAAAATAATAGCCAATGAAGCAACAGACAAACAATTAATCTCAAAAATTTACAAACAACTCCTGCAGCTCCATTCTAGAAAAATAAACAACCCAATTAAAAAGTGGGCCAAAGAACTTAACAGACATCTCTCCAAGGAAGATATAAAAATGGCTAACAAACACATGAAAAGATGCTCAACATCACTCATTATCAGAGAAATGCAAATCAAAACTACAATGAGGTACCACTTTACACCAGTCAGAATGGCTGCCATCCAAAAGTCTACAAGCAATAAATGCTGGAGAGGATGTGGAGAAAAGGGAACCCTCTTCCACTGTTGGTGGGAATGCAAACTAGTACAGCCACTATGGAAAACAGTGTGGAGGTTCCTTAAAAAGCTGCAAATAGACCTGCCATATGACCCGGCAATCCCACTGCTGGGCATATACACCGAGGAAACCAGAATTGAAAGAGCCACGTGCACCCCAATGTTCATCGCTGCATTGTTTACAATAGCCAGGACATGGAAGCAACCTAGATGCCCATCAACTGACGAATGGATAAGAAAGCTGTGGTATATATACACAATGGAATATTACTCAGCATTAAAAAAAAATTCATTTGAAGCAATTCTACTCAGATGGACGAAACTGGAGCCCATTATCCAGAGTGAAGTAAGCCAGAAGCAAAAACAACAATACAGTATATTAACACATATATATGGAATTTAGAAAGACAGTAATGAGAACCCAACATGGGAGACAACAAAAGGAACGCGGATGTATAGAATAGACTTGTGGACTTTGTGGATGAGGGTAAGGGTGGGATGAGATGGGAGAAGGGCATTGAAGCATGTTAATTGTCATATGTCTAATCAATCGCCAGCCCAGGATTGATGCTCGGGACTGGTGCAGCGAGATTTCCCGGGGGGGAGGGAGGAGGGAGGGGGGACCCGGAGGGGAAGCATATGTAAACCCATGGTGATATCATGACAATGTATGGCAAAAACAATAATAAAAAATAAATAAATAAATAAAATAAAGACCCTGGCTTCTTTCAAACTGCTGCCTATGCCAGGACTCAGAGAAAAGCTGATAAGAGGTTACTATGCTGTGATCTTTCAAGATCCTCATGGCTCTGAAATTCAGTGGCACATTACTCCATGTGTTTAAATGATTAATCAAAAATTGTAGAGGGCAAATGGCTAAGATGGCAGAGCAGGAAGACTCTGAGCTCACCTCCTCCCACAGACACACCAAACTTACAGCTACTTACAGAGCAACTATCTATGAGAACAACCTGAAGACGAGCAGAAAAGATTTTCCACAACTAAAGACACAAAGGAGAAATCACAGCAATATTAGTAGGAGGATCAGACACGCAGTGTACTCAGCACTCATCCCCCTGGACTGGTGAGCCATGAATGGAAGGAATGTCATAATCACAGAGGTCCTCCCCAAGGAGCAAAGGGTCCAAGCCTACAAAGGGCTGAGCTTGGGGTCCTACACGAGGAAAACAAGCCTCAGAACATCCGGTTTTGAAAACCAAGGGACTTACGTTCAGTGTGCCAGTGAATTTCAGAGCCCTGAGGATCTTAAAAGATACAGTATCCTGCTCCTTGCCTTGGATAGTGTTCCCCAGAGTAACTGCTGATGTCCCCAAGCCTTTTGTGCTTTCTCACTGTTTCTTTAATAGCGTACATTTTCAAGGTGGCTGGTTTGAGATGAGACACAAGATGTGATTCTGGAAGACATTTTCCCCTGTTTTAAAAGTAAACTGGTTTTTACCTGAATCAAAGCAGAGATGCTCAGTCTCTTAGATAAAATTCTAAAAAACAATCAGCATGATTCAAATAGATTTTATGATTGTTTTATGCTATCTGGTCACTTATTCATAAGACAGTATAAAAGTGTATATATATCAAACCGATATTCTTTTAATTTTTCTCCCCTTTGCTAGTGATTTTCTGAGTTAACTAAGTTTACATTTCCACCTTCAGGACTGAAATGTAGCATTAATTCCATATAAATGATACATTTCATATTAGGGCAGCAGCAGGAAACAGACAGGCAAGTTCTTAACCTGTGTATCTTTGCTTTGATTTAACTTTGCAGGGATGGGAGAAATTTTTGTCAAGTAGGAACCTGCATGAGTCACTGAAAAACAGTATGCTCTTGTCAGGACAGTATGGAGCTCTTCTTAAATGATAGTGGAGCTAGGTTTTATGCTTTAAAGGCTGTAGATATTAATTATGCTGCAAATTTAGCCTATGATTTATGTTTTAGAAATGAACATCACACACACAAAACTCACAAGGCATGGTTAATTACATTTTTTTTTAATTCCTAAAAGATATTGAAAATGAGAATTCATTTCTAATAGCAATAGAAATGCTGTAATAATAGCTCCTATTTTAAGACTAATAGAGTTCTGCCAAGAGAATTCACTGGTCATAGCAAACAATACAAGAGAAAACTCTACACATGGACATCACCAGGTGGTCAACACCGAAATCAGATTGATTATATTCTTTACAGCCCAAGATGGAAAAGCTCTATACAGTCAGCAAAAACAAGACCGGGAGCTGACTGTGACTCAGATCATGAACTCCTTATTGCCAAATTCATACGGAAATTGAAGAAAGTGGAGAAAACTACTAGACCATTCAGGTATGACCTAAATCAAATCCCTTATGACTATACAGTGGAAGTGAGAAATAGATTTAAAGGACTAGATCTGATAGACAGAATACCTGATGAACTATGGATGGAGGTTTGTGACATTGTATAGGAGACAGGAATCAAAACCATCCCCAAGAAAAAGAAATGCCAAAAAGCAAAATGGCTGTCTGAGGAGGCCTTACAAATAGCTGTGAAAAGACTGGAAGTGAAAAGCCAAGGAGAAAAGGAAAGATATACCCATTTGAATGCAGAGTTCTAAAGAAGAGCAACGAGAGATAAGAAAGCCTTCCTCAGCGATCAATATAGAGAAATAGAGGAAACCAATAGAATGGGAAAGACTAGAGATCTCTTCAAGAAAATCAGAGATACCAAGGGAACTTTTCATACAAAGATGGACTCAATAAAGGACAGAAATGGTAGGGACCTAACAGAAGCAGAAGATATTAAGAAGAGGTGGCAACAATACACAGAAGAACTGTACAAAAAAGATCTTCATGACCCAAATAATCATGATGGTGTGATCACTCACCTAGAGCCAGACATCCTGGAATGTGAAGTCAAGTGGGCCTTAGGAAGCATCACTACGAACAAAGCTAGTAGAGGTGATGGAATTCCAGTTGAGCTATTTCAAAACCTAAAAGATGATGCTGTGAAAGTGCTGAACTCAATATGCCAGCAAATATGGAAAACTCAGCAGTGGCCACAGGACTGGAAAAGGTCAGTTTTCATTCCAATCCCAAAGAAAGGCAATGCCAAAGAATGCTCAAACTACAACACAGTTGCACTTATCTCACATGCTTATAAAGTAATGCTTAAAATTCTTCAAGCCAAAATCCGCTGAATCATTGAAAAAGCAAGAGAGTTCCAGAAAAACATCTATTTCTGCTTTATTGACTATGCCAAAGACTTTGACTGTGTGGATCACAACAAACTGTGGAAAATTCTTAAAGAGATGGGAATATCAGACCACCTGACCTGCCTCTTGACAAACCTGTATGCAGGTCAGGAAGCAACAGTTAGAACTGGACATGGAATAACAGACTGGTTCCAAATAGGAAGAGGAGTCCGTCAAGGCTGTATATTGTCACCCTGCTTATTTAAGTTATATGCAGAGTACATCATGAGAAACGCTGGGCTGGAGGAAGCACAAGCTGGTATCAAGAGTGCCAGGAGAAATATCAATAACCTCAGATATGCAGATGACACTACTCTTATGGCAGAAAGTGAAGAAGAAGTAAAGAGCCTCTTGATGAAAATGAAAGAGGAGAGTGAAAAAGTTGGCTTCAAGCTCAACATTCAAAAAATTAAGATCATGGCATCCAGTCCCATCACTTCATGGCAGATAGATGGGAAAGAGTGGAAACAGTGGCTGACTATTTTTCTGGGCTCCAAAATCAGTGCAGATGGTGATTGCAGCCATGAAATTAAAAGATGCTTATTCCTTGAAAGGAAAGTTATGACCAACCTAGACAGCATATTGAAAAGCAGAGACATTACTTTGCCAAAAATGGTCCATCTAGTCAAAGCTGTGGTTTTTCCAGTGGTCATGTATGGATGTGAGAGTTGGACTATAAAGAAAGCTGAGCCCTGAAGAATTGATGCTTTTGAACTGTGGTGTTTGAGAAGACTCTTGAGAGTCCCTTTGACTGCAAGGAATTCTAACCAGTCCATCCTAAAGGAGATCAGTCCTGAATGTTCATTGGAAGGACTGATGTTGAAGCTGAAACTCCAATACTTTGGCCACCTGATGGAAAGATCTGACTCATTTGAAAAGACCCTGATGCTGGGAAAGACTGAAGGCAGGAGAAGGGGATGACAGAGGATGAGATGGCTGGATGGCATCATCAACTTGATGGCCATTGGTTTGGGTGGACTCTGGGAGTTGGTGATGGACAGGGAGGCCTGGCATGCTGTGGTTCATGGGGTCGCAAAGAGTCAGACATGGCTGAGTGACTAAACTGAACTAAGACTATTATGCACAGAATATTGCTCTAAGTCTTATTTATTTTCCCCAATAAGCCAGCAAGGAAAATATTATTCTCTCAATTTTCAAATAAGGAGACTGAATTTTATTCCTCATCTGCCGAGTACTCCAGGCATGGTTTTCACCACTGAACCCTTCTCTCTGACACTCTTCTCTGTTGACTTTCATTTCCACTTTTGGTCAATCCCTTTGCAGCCTTAGATCAAACTGTTTCCTTTTCTGACCCTTAAACATGGGTTTTGTCAGGAATTTTTCTCTTTAGTCCTCTTCTTTCCTGTCCTTGGAAATCTCTTTCACACTTAGAGTATCTAATGATACTGATCTAATAGCTGTAACTTCTTTACAGGCACCACTTTTCTCCACACTCCCATACTCCTTCATTTTACAACTATGGACCTGCATGTCATGCCAGTATCCCAAACTCAACATGGTACAGCAACTGGATGGTGAATTTGGCTATCCCATATTCGACATCATTCTGCCAAAATAAACTTTCCCTTTTGATAACTCTGTTCCTATTAACCTGGCTGGTTACTCAGCCAGGTCTGGCTTAAAATCCTGGAATGGTTTTGACAGCTTCAAAGCCCTCATCCCCTATAATCATGCAGACCCCAACTCCTGTCACAGCTCTGCCAGAAATATTTGCAATTTTCCTTCCTATAACCAAGACTCAAATAACAATACTTCTCACATTTATATAGCTCTTTAGAATATACAGAGCTCTCACAGATATTCTTTCTTATAATTTCCACATTAACCTTAAAGATTAAAAAGAATGAGGCTTCAGGAATTTCTGTGATTTATAGCATAGCTTCTGACTCTTGTTTTCCAGTTTGAATCTTTCAACCCTTGAGCTCTCCAGGTCATGCTTGAGCTGGTATAGGTGCCTCAGGTATGGTTTTTTTGCTTTGCTTCAATACAGCTTATATAATCAGTAATAGTCACTGTCTTATAATCACTGTCAAATGACATTATCTTAAAAGACTGATCACTTCACTTTCAGTTCAGAATCCTTCAGAGGCTTCCTATATTGAAACATGTTCATATTATTTAACATGCACTGAAGAATACCTCCAGTTTGATTTCAACACCACTTTGATTTCACTACATTGGTTTCCACAAGCCTGCTATGCTCCAGCCAGACAGAACAACTCTCAGTTTCTTAAACATGCATCTCTCAAGCATTTGCCTGAATTTCTGTGCTCAGCCCATATTGGTGTGTGTTCTCCACCTCTGTCTTTTATTTCATTTATTAATTATAAAACATTGATGTATCAATAAAACATAGTGTATTAGGGACTGGATGAAATATGGAGCACACTAGTAAATAAGATAGAAAAGACTCATTTCTCAAATACCTTAGGAACTAAGAATCTCAAAGTTCAGGATAAACACCATCCTCTCCTCAAAGTAAACCTTTCTGATGCTCCTGGCAGGAAGTGGTGACTTCCGTCTCTCAACAGCCACAGTCCAGTGAGAAGACCTTTATTACAAGATTTATCATGTCTTATCTCTCACCCTAGGTTGTAAACTCCATTTTTGATACAGAGTCTAAGTGGCTCAGTATTAGTGCTCATAGCACGTAGTATAGCACTTCCCATATTATAAGACCTTAATAAATAAGATTGGAGTGAACAATCACCTTCAGGGTCTGTGAATGTGAGACTGGCAAGAGAAGGGGTCATAGCCCATTCACACACAGCAAGTAGATGACACAGCAAGTGCACAATACCCTCACCTACATCCACCATATGGTTAACATAGAATTCTTAGCTGATATTCAGGGCCCCGTGATCCTTGCCTCCATCCATTTAAAGAGAGTTTTGAGATCTAAACTAACCCAGGATTTCTGGACATCAGAGCACAAATCTGTTCAGTCTGCACATTTTTCTACGTCAATAAACAGAGAATAGGATTAGCATCTTCTCCATATGGCCTAATTTTCTGATCTCAGAACAAAGAGGATGCTAAACTCTGGACCATGATTCAAAGCTGAATTTATTTTTTAAGAATTAAAAATATGTACAATAATATTTACTTTTTTGGGGTACAATTCTATGAGTTTTGATAAATGCTGTATAACCATCACCACAGTCAAGATACAAAACTATCCTATCATTCCCCAAAGAAAGTCCTTGACTATTGACCATTCATTTGTAGTCAAATTCTCCCCCACTCTTAACCACTCATTTGTTTTCCACTTCTGACTTTGCTTTTTCTGGATTGTCACGTAACAGTAAAAGTACAGAGCTATTTCAGACTGGCTTCTTTATTTGACATGATATATTTGAAATTCATCTGTGCTGTTGGTTGTATCAGTAATTTCTTCCTTTTCACTGCTGGATAGTATTCCATTGCACAAGTGTGCCACTGTTTGGTTATACATTCTCTAGTTGAGCTATATTTTCAGTATGTCTTGTTTTGGCAATTATGAATAAAGCCACTAGAAACAGATCTTTGGGTTACTGTAGATTTTAATTTCACTTAAGTTAAAAGGAGTGGAGGTGCCAGGTCATGGGGTAACTGAATGTTTAACTGTATAAGCAACTGCCAAAATACATTCCATAGTTGCTATACCATTTTGTATTCCCACTGGTGACATGTGAGAGTTCCAGTTATACCACATCTTTGCCAACACTTGGTACTGTCAAGCTTTTGTTTTGTCCTTGTCATTCTAGATGCATAGTGTGGGACAGAATTTTAAAACTCCATCATTTTAGAACCAGAATATTTCCACTTCCATATTAACCCACATTAAACACTTGCTTCTCTCCCTCACTTGAATCTCTGTATTATCTTTCTCACTAGATTACAGATTTATTCTTGGTAAGAAGTAAATCTTGGGCTTCCCCAATGGCTTAGTGGTAAAGAATCTGCCTGCAATGCAGAAGATGCAGGAGACGTAGGTTTGACCCCTGGGTTGTGAAGATCCTCTGGAGGAGGGCATGGCAACTCACTCCAGTATTCATGCCTGGAGACTCTCATGGACAGAGGAGCCTGGCATACTACAGTCTACAGGGTCTCAAAGAGTCAGACATGACTTAAGTGACTGAGCATGCACAAAGAGTAAATCTTAGCCACCTTTGTATATATAATGCACTGTCACTCTAACTCATGTGCAGAGATTTGCAACAATAGGCAAATAACACATGCTACATTGGGCTTCCCTGGTGGTTCAGATGGTAATCTGCCTGCAATGCAGGAGACCCAGGTTTGATCCCTGGGTCGGGAAGATCCCCTGGAGAAGGGAATGGCTATCCACTCCATTATTCTTGCCTGCAGAATTCCATGGACAGAAGAGCCAGGTGGGCTACAGTCCATGGCGTTGCAAAGAGGTGGAGAAGGCAGCTTATCTCTAAATGAGCCTTTTCTTTTCTGTAACATTATATTATATGAACCTTCTGTAGCACCTACGGAAATCTAAAAATGGAGTTTGGAATCTATTGTGGCAGAAAATATGTTCATCATTACATCATTCAGCCGTGTGTTGAGTTAATCTCATTAACTTCTGCATTGCAAGATGATATATATTTTGAAGTGATGTGCTCAGTGGCTTAAATGACATGAATCCAGGAACTTTTTTTTTATAGACTTTTTTATAGACACTACTTTTGAAGCTTTAGTCTTTGAGTGTAAGTAAACCAACAACTCATAGTTGCATACAGAAGAAAATTTGTATAAATAGAAGAAAACATCTTAAACATAATCTATGAGCAGACTGGAACCTGATTCCTTCAGTTTAAAGGATTCTCGCAGAACTCAAAAACAAGGGGCTATCTGACCTTAGACATTTCTCTTTCTATTTATTGACTAGTTTTTGTGATGGTTTTGTACCAGCTTCCAATTTAGCGTAAATGGAAATCCATTTCCAGAATTCTCTTCTCTAAATGTTTGTTCATTACACTTGGCTACAAGGAAAATCTAGGTGAGCTTTGGAAGGCAGAAGTGAGGCAGTAGTGTCACTACTCTCAGAAGGGCACTTCACCTTGGGGAAGTCAAGTAGCAGCCAGGTTGTGGTTCTTTGCCTCTCATCAAATCCACATCCCCTGGAGAAGGAAATGGCAACCCGCTCCAGTATTCTTGCCTGGAAAATCCCATGGGTAGAGGAGCCTGGCAGACTACAGTCCAGGGGTTTCAAAGAGTTGGACATGACTGAGCACACAGATCCCCATCTTCACCTTCTGGGCCAGGTGCACGAACAGCTTTGCGATACAGAGTGCCAACTCCTTCCACAGTTCTCCCAGATCACCGGGGCTGGATGGGACAATTGTCTGACAGAGCTTCTTGTCTGCCTTTGCCCATCCTTACTTAACATCAAGCTTTTCTTCCCACTACCAGCTCTGTTAGGGCTTCCCTAGTAGCTCAGATGGCAAAGCATCTGCCTGCAATCCAGGAGACCTGGATTCCATCCCTGGATCAGGAACATCCCCTAGAGAAGGAAATGGCTATCCACTCCAGTATTCTTGCCTGGAGAATTCTGTGGACAGAGGAGCCTGGCGGACTACAATCCACAGGGTCACAAAGAGTCAGACATGACTGACTAACACACACACAACACACACCAGCTCTGTTAAACTATGATGACTTCAGACCTAAAACCAGATGCAAAAGCAACTACTTTTCATAAACTTTTCTATAAGCTCCCACAATTGTGTGAGGTCTAGAATTTATAATAAATCCATTATTCCATATCACCATAGTGGTTAGTTCAGTTGCTCACTCATGTCCAACTCTTTGCGACCTCATGGACTGCAGCACGCCAGGCCTCCCTGTCCATCGCCAACTCCTGGAGCTTACTCAAACTCATGTCCATTGAGTCGGTGATGCCATCCAACTATCTCATCAATTGTCCTCCCCTTCTCCTCCCACCTTCAATCTTTCCCAGCATCAGGGTCTTTTCCAACGAGTCAATTCTTTGCATCAGGTGGCCAAAGTATTAGAGTTTCAGCTTCAGCATCAGTCCTTCCGATGAATATTCAGGACTGATTTCCTTTAGGATGGACTGGTTGGATCTCCTTGCAGTCCAAGGGACTCTCAAGAGTCTTCTCCAACACCACGGTTCAAAAGGATCAATTCTTTGGTGTACTCAGTACCATATAGTACTGCTTTCCTAACTGATACAGTTTCCATTAAATAATTTGTATTCAGAATACATGTGCATGCACACTCAGTCGCTCAGTCACGTCTGACTCTTTGACTGTGGCCCACCAGGCTTCTCTGTCCATGGGATTATCCAGGCAAGAATAACTGGATTGGGTTGCCATTTCCTCCTCCAGGTGATCTTCCCAAACCTGGGACTGAACCCTGATTTCCTGCCTCTCCTGCATTGGAAGGTGGATTCTTTACCACTGAGACAGCTGGGAAGCCCCATTGAGAATACATACTTGGTTACAGATGTTCTTTTTGTGCATGGCTTTCTTTCTTTTTAAATATATAATAGTGTTAAGTGCAATCATACTGATTTATTAAATCTAAGTACATCATTTTACCTTGTCTTTGAGAAAAGGACTTGGACTATGCCCTTTTGCTCAATTCCTCTCAAAATTACTAGGCTAGGAAATCAAGATTTTGGGCTATCAAGAGAATACAGAAGAACTAAGAAACTATTATAATTTGAACTTTGGTGTAATTACCAGCATTAAAAACCACCTGTGCTAACTAGCTGTTTCTTCAAAATACGTTTCAATGTGACACTTGAAATCTTATATATCCTAAGATAAAACATAAACATTAAAATTTTGAAAACAATTTCATAGTTTTTAATCAATGTATGTGTATCAACCTCTTTACTTTTTCTTAATATTAAGAATTTATGATCTTTAAAGGCATTTTTCATAGAGGAGAACAAAGAAGGCAATGGCACCCCACTCCAGTGTTCTTGCCTGGAGAACCCCAGGGACGGGGGAGCCTGGTGGGCTGCCGTCTATGGGGTCGCACAGAGTCGGACACGACTGAAGCGACTTAGCAGCAGCAGCATAGAGGAGGACATGGATAAGTCCTTATTAAACATAACTGAACTGAGTAAAGAGTAAACTTCAACTTCCTGTTTTTTTGCAAAAAAGAAAAGAGCAGCAGTGCATGAACGACCACAACGAACTGATCCTCTGACGCTTTTCTCACTATTATATAGAAACCCCAGCAGGAAACCACAGCTGTATCCTTTTTACCAGTATAGGAAAATCTTATGAATTGCTAGCAAGCATAAAAGAACTCTACTGACATCACACAGATGTTTGTGACAATTCTACTCACCACACTCAGGTGCTTTACAACACTTTCTCAAACGTTTCTCAAGGACAAAATTCCCAAAGAAAAATAGTGATAACAATAGTTATACCATGACTATGTGTTTGGGCTTCCCAGGTGGCTCAGTGGTGAAGAATCTGCCTACCAATGCAGGAGACACAGGTTCAATCCCTGTGTTGAAAAGAGCCCCTAGAGTTGGGAGTGGCAGGCCACTCCAGTATTCTTGCCTGGAAAATTCCATGGACAGAGCAGCAAGGAGAGTTACAGTCCATGGGGTCGCAGAGTTAGACACGACAAGCGACTAAGCATCATGTATTTGGAGGTAAATTATACAGAAAAACAGTAAACACTGCTGAAACTCAATTCATCCCTCAAAGTCACTGAATTAAAAAACACCTGATATGTTAAAATTACTCATTCCACTCAGACCCGTTAAAAATGTCTAGACAACCACCTGTATTATCCTCTACAGAAAAAGTACTGTATTTTTCCCTTTGTGTTCAAAATGGCCCAAGCATTACACCATTTTAGCTATGAAATATAGAAAGTCCTTTTTGTCTACTCTCATATATAATCCTACTCAGGATTTACAAAGCACATGTTTTAAATTTGTAATTGAGCCTTGATAATGTGCTTTTATCAATGAAGGGACTTTCCACTGAGGATCTCTTAGTCATTCAGAAAGTACAAAGAAAAAATTATGACAGAAGCCCAGCGTTTCTGAGGGTTTTAACTTTAGTGGGAACCACAGACATGTATACTCATTTAAGAATGAAGTCAAGGATATAGAATCGCGTAGCTTTCTTGTTTGCCCACATTACCTAGTATGTAAGTTCTCCATAGAATATTTGTTTCAGGAGTACCTGGCATAAATGAATGAATGCATGAGTGCTTGGTGCTGACAGAGGAGGGGGCCGGATAAGAAGAGTATCTTTAAGATCCAGAAAAGGCTGGAAGACTTAAAATTCAGAAAATGGGCCCAAGGATAAAGAAAAAAATGCAAGCCTGTTAAAAATAATTGGGCTTTAGAGATAGAGTTGATCTCCGGAATTTCTGGACCAACTTTCTCATTTCTATAGAGAATCTGAGATGCCTTGGGCAGTGGCATGTTTTCGTATACCACCTGCGCAGATTGTGACATTTGTGTTACCTCTCATGATTTCTGTTTCATATACTTCTTATCTAAATGATTTTTCACTTCATATTTTCATTTACAAAATATTTTACTTAATAGTTTTCTTTGTGACCCCATGGAATTCTTCAGGCCAGAATACTAGAGTGGGTAGCCTTTCTCTTCTCCAGGGGATCTTCCCAACTCAGGGATGGAACCCAGGTCTCCTGCATTGCAGGCAGATTCTTTACCAGCTGAGCCAAAAGGGAAGCCCAAGAAAACTGGATTAGGTAGCCTATCCCTTCTCCAGCGGATCTTCCCAACCCAGGAATCGAATTGGGGTCTCCCGCATTGCAGGTGGATTCTTTACCAACCGAGCTACCAGGGAAGCCCTCTTATCTAAGTGATTTTTTGCTTAATATTTTTCGTTCAATTGAATGTAACTGGTACACTAGTTAAAAATACTAGCCAAGCCTTAAGAAATGGTACCTTGTAAAGTCACAAGTTTGTTGTGTCAGTGATATATTTTTCATATAACATGTTTAAAAATACATACTTTAAAATTTATACTAAGTATTTTTCTATTAAGATAAATTTGTAACTCTTCAATACCAAATAAATATATATACTACCTAAGATCATCTCACAGGTCACTGGTAGAAATCTCTTGCACTTTGAAAAGCAGTGCATTCTACTGTGCCACACTCTGGAACAAAGAGTTTGGTTTTTGAAAGAATACCAAGTGGTAAAGACATTCCAGACTGATGGTAAGAGTCCAACAATAAGCCTAGTGCCTCCAGGAGACTTCTGTTTGGTTTTTATATTTAACGAGAAAAAAATCAATTGCTTATTATTAATACTTAAAAAATTAAAGCAGAAATCAAGACTTTAATCCAGTGAGTGAATTTTCATGTTCAAAACAGACAAATCTATGTATACTCATCCTCCTGTCAAGCACCATTAGTTTATTAGAAATAGTTTTAAGAAGAAACTTGTCTCAAATGGGCCTCCTGTGCATAGATTACCTTCTGTTCATCCTTCAGTCTGCAACTAGAACACTTAGCTGTAAGCTATAATAAGGAATTGCTCACTTTCATAAGTAAATGACTGTCTGTGATTAAACATCAATCACGGAAACACTAGTTCTATAAATAGTTTCTAGGTCCAGAGTCCAGAGGTAAAGCTAAACAGACTTGCCTGGTTTTCTTTCTTGTTATATGTGTGTATGTGCACATGGGAAAACATGTGACTGTGTACAATATATTTGGTTTTTCTTTCAAGAAAAAAAGACATGTTGTTTGTATGACATATATGTCACCTGGATATTCTGATAAGACATTTTGTTCTGCTATTTTTCTGCCTATACTATGATTTATGAAGCTTTAACTTAAAATGTTTGTCCCTGAGCTCACCCTGTTTGCTGAAAGAATGACTTATCACTGATCTAGAAGCTTTCACATTTGCTTTTTAAATAACACAAAATGAAATCTGAGATAGGAAAAAGCATCCTGTAAAATCCTATCCATTTCTCATATTTTGACCCACAGCATTAATAACGTTCATATTAATATATTGCAAGGTATATAGCATAGTGGTAAAGGGTGTAGCCTTTGAAGTTAGACAACTCTGGATTCTCAGATCCATCACTTAGTATCTGAGGGACTTTGGGCATGTTATTTAATGTTTCCTCCTCTCCAAAATGGGGGAGATAATAGCATTATACAAACCTCATGTCACTGTTGTGTAGTCGCCCAGTCATGTCTGATTCTTTGTGAACCCATGAACTGTAACCTGCCAGGCTCCTTGTCTGTGGGATTTCCCAGGCAAGAATACTGGAGTGGTTGCCATTTCCTTCTCCAGAGGATCTTCCTGACCCGAGGATTGAACTCGCATCTCCTACAAGGGCAGGTGGATTCTTTACCACTGAGCCACCAGGGAAGTCCAAACATCATGTGTATGTTTAAATGAGAAGTGAGTTTAGCAGATGCTATTGGCAGATGAGCCTAAAGAATGAAAGAGTTGGAGGTCATTAATTATACCAACTATAATCTTCCCCGGTGGCTTAGATGGTAAAGAATCCATCTGCCATGTGGGAGTCCTGGGTTGGGAAGATCCCCTGGAAGAGGGCATGGTAACCCACTCCAGTACTCTTGCCTGGAAAATCCCCTTGGACAGATGAGTCTGGCAGGCTACAGTACATGGGGACGCGAAGAGTAGGACACGACTGAGCGACTAAGTACAGCATAATCTGCTTATGTTTAGTTTCCTTACAGTGGAAAGCAAATAGACAAAAAGGAATGTATTCCATTCTCTCATGCCCCGGAACCAAGATGACAAAGTGGCCTGAGTGGGTCCTTTGGACTCTTGTTCCTATTTATCCCACTTAAATTCCTCTTCTCTCTTGTGTCTGGCTGGCCTTTTGTTCTCTCCACTCATCATCATTAGTTCTGTAATCCAGGTACTGTCCCCCTTCTCCCTGCATTACTGCCTTCTGGGGAACAAGGCTAGGAAGTTCTGTAAGTAGGGGCAAACACACAGAGATGGGCTTATTCACCAGGGCTTTGCAGAGACATGGATTACCATTTGAACTTCCAGGGTGCTAACTCCGGAGAGGAAGACCAGGGGAAAGTGATGAGCATCATCTTAGAAACAAAACAAGGGTATGAGGCATTTTGCCAAGCAGCTATGAAAACAGCCAGGTATTTTCAGTACCCTGAAGTGGGCACACAACCCAGTAATGATCTGACTCAAAGTCACCCCCCAGGGTGGACGTGATCCCTGAGAATCTAAGCAATACTCTAAAACCATGACCTTTAAACTATCTAATAATTCACTAGTATATCACAAACAGTTCATGAGCAAAGATAAAGTATCAATGACAGTAAATGATTTATTAAAAGAATAATTAAAGCAGTTCTCTCTAATGTCAACTATGCTGATCTCGATAATAAAGTCACTTCTATAATAATGTTCAGAGAAGGCAATGGCACCCCTATCCAGTGTTCTTGCCTGGAGAATCCCAGGGATGGGGGAGCCTGGTGGGCTGCTGTCTATGGGGTCGCATAGAGTCGGACATGACTGAAGCAACTTAGCAGCAGCAGCAGCAGCAGCATAATAATGTTACTCTCATTCACCTCACTTGCATTTGTAGATATTTTCCTGATTAGAAAAAAAAAAATAGAGGGGATGGAGTTACACAGAGTTTCTTATGTACTCATGAGGAGGAAACTCCCTACAGTCTTCAGACTAGCCACCAGCAGAAACTCGGATTTCTTGATCTATCTACCCCATCTTGGTCACTCTTGTGATTCTCTGTTTCTTAGTTGTTTTTAGCAGGATAAAGTTGAAAATACATGTGTCTACATTTTTATTTTCAAATTTATGAAGGAAGTACAGTGGGGGGAAAGACCTCCAGTTTTCATGTTGGCCTGGCTGGGAAAAAAAGGAACCTAGGTATGATGAACAGGTAGTGAAGCTGTGAAGATGGACAGAAAGTGATCTGAATCACCAGGGCCTAAGTATGGAAGAGGAAGCCATGGGGTGGGTGTGTGGTTGGGACTGAGAAAAGAGCCTGGCTGGTAGGCTACTGGGGGAATTCCCAGAGGTCCTGACCAGGAAAAGAGCCCACTATCACTGTGCTGAGCCACATTTATCAATAAATTTATCTAATCCAGTAGTCTGAGAATTATTTGAGAATTCAGACTACGTTTTATCCAACTCTGAATCCCTAGCACATAGCACAGGGTTTTACTTATAAAGTATTCAACACCCAACTTACTAAATGATCCAAACATCTGTCTTCCTTAAATCAGGGCCTTCTGCCAATCCCTTCTCACATTCTGTACTTCAGCTCCTAAATGAATTCCTATTTCCAGTTTGAGGAATGTTTTTATTTGATTTACCAAACGGAAGTACTGATGTACCCTCAACCCAGTCCAATTCAGATTACTTTTATCATCCCTCCTGAGACCTGGACCCAGCACTCAAAAGCCACAAACCCCAGAGGGATGATCTTTAAAAGTCTATCACTGCAATTTTAAACGTCAAAATAACCACCAGGGGAAAAGGAGGATAGTTTCATAAAAGAACATAAAAGTTATAGTGCAAGTCAATTTAAGTCACTGGACACCTCTGGTTTTGTATATATTATCCATATACTTCAGGGGATATGATGCCTATTACTTAAAGACTTAGACAGTATTCTAGAAGGGAATACACTCTGTCCCAAGGAAGCATACAGTTGATGTGGCACCGTGTCCTCTGTTGGCTTCCATTGATACTATTCTAAGCATTGTCTTCTTGGAGTGAAGCTGCTGAAGCACCGACACTTTGGGATTAATAATTAGGTGCGAGGATGTTTTTAGAAGTAAAGTGGGAGGCACGATATGGGGGTGGCAGGCATGAAGTGTGCACGAGGAAGAAGAGTGGCAGCTGAAGTTGAGAAAGTAGGAGAGATTTCAGAGAGCTGGGAAGAGCTTTCTCTACTTCAGGGATCTGCCTGTGTTTTCTGCCTGTTGTCTCCAAAGTGCATTTGCTTTTATTTGCAACATGAATAAATCAACACTGACAGGGTCACTTCATTTTCAGCCATATTAACAGAGCCGTTCCACACAGTGAAGTGGTCAGACCGCAGAGGGATTTGGGCTGCTGTAGCCATGGGTTGGAATCACTACCAACTACCATCATTAGATGACCCTTCGTCAGTTGCACAGACACAGTCACAAACTGGGAAACAAGTCAATGCCACCCCTGACAGTTTATTCTCAACTGCCCAGTCTACCAAACAGAATACACCATCCATTGAAAGCTTGAGATATGTTTTGGGCTTTCAGGAGGCTACACATATGTAGTGGCTACAGAAAGAGTTGTATATAAAACAAAGATATGGTGCATTAAAAATATATAAAGCTAACCAACAAGGACCTACTATATTGCACAGGGAATTATACTGAATATTTTGTAATAACCTAGAAAGAAAAAGAATCTGAAAAGGAATACACACACACACATATATAACTGAATCACTTTACTGTATACCTTAAACTAACACAATATTATAATTCAACTGTACTTCAATACATAAAGCAATCCAACATAAAACTGATAACTGATCAAACTTTTTTGCTGCTTTGTTTTGTATTTTGCAACGTGGTACCATAAAAAGCATGCAAGCAAACAAAAATTTCCACTAGTCTGTTCTTAACAGACCAGGTCAACTCTGCATTCATTAGCCTTTCACAGAATCTACATATTTTGATAATGAGAACTGTTTAGATTCTCATGAGAGTATATAGGAATTAACTACATACTGCACAATAATCTCTCTACTCTGTAGAGTGCCATCAATTTCATGAACACACTCAGAGCACTGGAGAGCTCAGTGGTACTCAAAAAACATCTAGTTCAGGCCATGAGAACTCAGTATCTATAGCTCGCACAATTAAGGGAAGCTGTTGAGTATAAGGGATTATACGTAGTTTCAGTGTCAGGGAGACAGTAGGGAGCAGTGGGGTCTGAAGTGTAATAAAGTCTGAAGTGTAATAAGGCACATACTGTTACTCAACTCTGGCTTAGAGAGTGTGGATTGGTGTTTCATTTTTATAATAGGTCTTATTTTTAAATATTGTCTTAATTAAAAAAAATACCTGCAGATCACATAGAACAGGATCTTCCTGCTGGCCGGTTTTCAATCTCTGATCTAGTACCTATATTCTCAGGCTTTCCTGGTGGCTCAGCACTAAAGAATCTGACCGAAGCAACTTAGCACACACATATATCCTCAAACCTGTCTGAGCAGTTCATGGGAAGCATACCAGGCCCCTCAGATGCTCAGTACGAAGGATTCTCCTGCTCTGAGACTCTACATATGCAAACAAGAAATCATCCCCCAAGTGAAAGGAAAAGGCAGAGGATTTTCACTCAGTCAGAGCTTAGCCCCTGACCCTGACACTGACAGATTTCTTTCCGTTCTCTGACTGCTTTTAGAACTTGTTCTACACGAAAACAAGGCCAGTCCTCCAAACCCATCTGTCATAAGCAATTTTTACTCATTCAAGGATGCAGGGGGAAATGTACATCGATTTATTAACCTTAGCTCTGATAAAATTCTCATTAGCTTTAAAATTCTAGTCACTTCATTTTTTGCTTGCATATATCAAGGAGAAATCATTTATAGGATTCAAAGGAAGGCATGCTTAGAGAATAACACAAGTAAGGATAAATTGCAAATTCATGTATAAAATAGTAGTTAGAAACAGGTCTAAAGAAGCATGGAGAGTTTGATAAATTAATTGGGCTTTAAACCATGTTTTGAGGGGATTGAGAAACTAATTTCAGATGAAGAAATAGGCATTCCAAAATGATGTAATGGCAAAAGTAAAGACTAAAGTCCACCAAAGTAAAACCCACAATGAATCAAATATATTTTTGCATTTTTAAAGAACAACAAAAATTTTTTTTATTAAACATTTTTTTTATTAGTTTTGCCAAACAATGACATGATATCACCATGGGTTCACATATGCTCCCCCTCCAGAACCCCCCTCCCTCCTCCCTCCCCCCGGGAAATCTCGTTGCACCAGTCCCAAGCATCAATCCTGGGCCGGCTATTGCTTAGACATATGAAGAACAACAAAAATTTTTAAAGTAGATCACAAGAAAACACACTTACAAGCAGAATGAATAAAAAACAGTTCAAAAATCATGTTATATTCAGCAGCCCTGTCCTACACAGATATAATTCATAATAAAAACCCAAAGGCGATGCAAAATTCTGAATCCTGATAATACTTGCTATATTGTCCTTATTAAGGCAGACACATAAGCATAGGGTATTAGATTTCAGAAAAAATTTCAATAAGAATTTAAAGAAAAAGATGCTCTTATTGCTCAGAAAATATACTGAACACAGTTAACTCCCTCAAGCATTTCATTTACTCTGAGTTTTATGCTATAAAGAGTCTCCCATAGACACAATATGGTTAGCTTAATTTGAATTTATCTAGAAGTCAATATCCTGAAAAAAACAATCAAGAATCTATCCACATAAACCGTCTTAACTGATACCCCCTAAACTAGATCTCTTACTTTGTTGGACCATTTGCAATTCAGGCTTTAAAAAAAAAAAGTATTCTCTCTAACTCCTTTCCCTCCAGAAAATTAGTAGATGCAAATGTGATTTTTTAAGTAGCTCTGGAGGTCTCTGTCCAGCTTTCCATTACTGAATTAGCAACAGTCCTGAGGTCCTTCAAGGCGCTTGTGATTTTATAGATTTTCACTCTCTAGTCTTGAGTTTTTTCAGGATTTGCTTGGTTCTGCTGGTGTCACCGGCTGTGACTACTGACTAAAGCAATCTTCCTAGAGATGGCTTGGGGATCTACGAGGTTTAGAACCCAAAAATTAACATTTTAAAATTGAATCTGATTTGTGAGGCCAAGAAAGTGTCTGGTCTCAGATCACACAGTAGATCCTCAAATTTTTTCTGCCTCATTAGACCCTTGAGACAGAGATCACTGTACTGATTCACAATCCAGGAAGGAGGAGGCAGGAATAATTAGATTTCCCTCCCGCTACCACTCAGGAGCCCTTCAGACCCTAACTTCAGGTCCTGCTCCTCCTCCCCTTTGCAGAGAATCAGAACTAGAAAGTGGAGGTCTAGACTGTTTTGCCCCAGCGGTTTAGGACAATTTATTAACTTCTCTGGGACTCATCTGTAATCTTTCCTCTTTCTTATAAGTAAAGGCTGGACACTAAACAGGAGTGTCCACAATGGCTATTGAAGTCCTTTGTTAACTATTACAGAATACAGATTTCTAAGCCCTACCTACAGATTCAGATTCCATAGATCACAGCATCTAACCCTCCAGCTAAGGGTCAGTTATTACTGACTGGAAATAATAATTCGGGCCCTCAGTTATGCTGCTAGCATCAAAATAAAGCTGTCAGTCTAATCACAGGCATGTAAAATTAGAAAGCTGCTATTGTATTGCCAACTGTAACATGCCCAGATCAAAAGCTGTGAAAATTTTTCTCACTGGCATTCAAGACAGTACTTTAGTTGTAACAGTATGTATGTATACGTATGTATTTATGTCTTCCCCCATGAAATTTAACAAATGCCTTTTCAACTCAAATGCAGCCTCTACATGTTTTTATTATCCCAGACTTGACTCATGCAAAAAAGTTAGATTATCACTAATGTAAACATTCTGAAGTGGAGAAAGATGAAAGAAGTCCGAAACATATTTATAAAAAGTGAATTTCCATATTTGATTGCCTTCTAAATCAACTAATTGAAGCACATGAGGCTCTATTTTTAACTGGCGATGGTTCTTTTGGTTAAAGGTACAGGTTTATTCAAGAGGATATCAAATTCCCAAGACTGTTTTATTGCTTAGGAAAGACAGCAAGAGCTGAGAGAAGCCCACCAAAAGTTTTCAGAAACACACATAACACACTTTCTTCTCTGATTTTATCTTCTTACAATAACTGTTTAGCTACAGTAGATGTTAATTCCTCAAGATGCATATAGATATATTTACAGATTTAGTTAAAATGATGGACAAGTCACAGAGCAACTGTAAAAGAAAGTCTGGCAGTTTCTGCCCTTTCTTTTGGGATTCTGAGTATCAGGTGGTCTGATTCCTCCTCACAGAGCTGCCAGTGATGAGCAGGGGACACTACACCTATAAGGCATTCAGGAAAGAAGGGTGTTGAGAACAAAAGCAGGGTTTGCTCCATGTAAGACAATCACTTGATCACCCTTGCTCCTCTGTGCCAAAGACTACATTTGTGTTCTGAGAAATGAAATAATCATGCTATATTGTGGTGTGTCATATAATTTCAGTAGTTCAACTATTAAATTCATTTGAAGCAAGGCTTAGCCAGTAAATTATTGCAAAAGAAATTAAAAAATGGCAGAAAATAACAAATAAGTGACTGACATTATGGCCTTTCTGTCTAGATTTCTTAAAGTAGTAGGACTAAGAGAAGAAACCTTAGGTAGAAAATAATATAACAATTTTTGAGTCATATTTTAGTCTAAACAGAAATTCTGCTGTTATTTTCTCCCCCACCTTGATACTCATTTTTTTTCTTTTTTAAATGATTTTTAAATAAATCTCACATATCCTCACCTCCTTCTTTACTTCCTTCTTCTATATCCCCATCCCTTCCTCACTGCCCACCTGGATCCATCCATCTTTCATAAACTACCTTGAGTTCTACCTCCACTTTGAACTTTTCTAAATTAATTCAGTTCCCAAGGATCTCCCTGTTTTCTGATTTTACTGCCATGAGTTTACTGGTAAATTATGATGCCTTGCCTTTCTCAAGACAAGTTTGCTCTTCAGTGGTTTAGTCACCAAGCTGGGTCTGACTCTTGGAATCCCATGGACTGTAGTCCACCAGGCTCCTCTGTCCATGGGATTCTCCAGGCAAGAATACTGGAGTAGGTGGCCATTTCCTTCTCCAGGGGATCTACCCAACCCAGGGATCAAACCCAGGGCTCTTGCACATTGCAGGCAGATTCTTTACTGACTGAGCTACAAGGGAAGCCCTATATTCTGATTGCTGTTCAGAATATGGTGTAAATGCTTGTGTAGTAGATCTCTAGGTGACTTGCAAACTGGAAGCATCTCTTCTTTGTATCACTTAAAGCAGTAGCTTTCAGACTTTTAAAAATGATGCATGATATGATATCCATTTTACCACAGTCCAATGTGTGTGTGTATCACACACACACACACACACACACATATTGTTACAAGAACAATATTTATTCACCCTTCTATTGTTTTACTCTATTTTGTTCTTTGAAAATAAAAATGCTATCAGACCCAGTAAACTGACTTCACAGTGGGTTGTGACCACTGGGACTATTGTATATATTTCCTTTACTTAAAAAAATTATAATTATCTGTGGCCATTGGCCTCTGACTTTTCTTGCATTACTTTTTTTTTTCCTTTTGGAATCATCTGGGACAATTGAATGCTTGGAATATACAGTATTTTCCATTCTTTTGCCCTGAGCACTGCTGGTCAAAAGATAAGATTCCCTGAATTTCTGTAAAACTCAAATCTCCATTCTCTCATTCTCTTTTTTTTTCACAATATGCACAGTAGGTAGTAGACATTTAGGCATAGAGAATTCTAACTTTCTCAATGACATATCTCCCTTTTAATCAGGGTATTATAAATTCAGGTAAATATGGTTTCTAGACATTTAAAAGAGATAAACTTGGGTAATGTGAACAACACAGAGCTCAGTATGAATGTATTTACCTAAGTCGTCTGGATCAAATGAGTTAACAGCTCTTCTGGACTTCAGTTTGAAGATGGATCCACCTCCTTCTCTATCCCCATCTTTCCATCTTCATCCCCTCAGTTTTTCAGCCACCTAGAACTACTTGTTCTTCTTCAGCCTCTGTATAGTCTAGTCCCTATAAGAGGAATGCCCTTCTTTGTCCTCTTTACCAGGCTAGTTCCTCACCCTTCAAATCCTTGGGAACTGTCCTTACTCCTCTCCCACAATGTGACTTTCATAGCACCCTGTGCTCTCCCCTTCAGAGCACTTAACTAGCTCTTCCTCCCTCCTTCCCGAGTTTTATAGGCTGAAACTCTTCTATTTCACAGTCTAGGGCCATGTTGAATTCAGGATAAAAATATGGAGAAGGCATAAATGAATCAACAAGTGACCGCATCAAGGACAGCCACTGAAAAAGCTAGAGTATGATCTGGGACTGACTGGAATTGTGTGTCTTGACCCTCCAAGGCCAATCATTCATGACTTTATGATTCTATGACCATGATTTTAGTGTTTTCCTGAAGGGTGCAGATTTTGTAACTGGAAATTCATATAGTGACGGCAAGCTGTGTCCAATACGTTCTTTCAACTTAATTTAGGGCACAAACAAGGGTATTTTGAAGGGACAAATAATGAAGTATGTTGGGCAAGTGTACAGAGGCAGTTTTTAAAAAATCACTCAGATTTTAAAACTGCTGGTTGGAACCTACCCCGACTTCCAGTTGGGGGTTCAGACCATGCCTCAGATCTCCATTTCCCACGTGAAGCTATGCACTTGAGATTTTGTCCTCATCATTTTCGTTAGTCTCACACACACATTCTGCATGGATCTTCATAAGTTCCTTTGCACTATTTCCAAAATAAGTTCCAGTGATATAACATCTAGGCTTGCCATGGCAATTACTACTTTTTTTCTGTTTATGAATCAACAACCTACCCCCCACCCTGCCAACAAACTAAAAGCAGCAAAGCTCTTGAAAAATGTTCTTTGCGGTCCTATTTGAAAAGAATATTCCCTAATACAAACTCCTGCCATTCCCAAGTAGCAACAGAGAAGATTTTCTTCTTTATGCTGTGACTCATGTATCTTTATTCCCACAGCTGCTACTCAGGGCAGGCCACTGGTGAACACAATGGAAAAGAGAGGAGTTTATAACTGGAAAATAAGCACATTCAGGAGAAGTACACTCAAAGCATTATCAAAGTAAAATATGCAGCAGTACCAACAAGAGCAAACAAAAGCCCACGCAAGAGATGTGTAAATATTTCATGAAGCTAAAGCCTTAATCAACTCTCTCTCCAAATCTTGCTGGTGTTGTAAACACTTCAGTTTCCTCCAGTCCCACCATGACCCAGATTCTTTGCAAAAACAAAATGAAAACATGATCCAATGGATCTTTAACAAATGAGGTGTGAAAAATATTTATTAATAGATAGAGCATATCCAAGGTATTGCCTTAACAGGAAGAAGAGGATACCTTAATAAAGGTGGTTGCTTCTTGATGACTTTCAGAGCTTCCTTTCTTCCCCCCCCCTCCAAGCCATTGCTTTTTCCCCCCTAACTATGCTGCTCTCAGGACATTTACATCATTTTAACCTTGAACTACCTACACCCCAAGCCAAGATTTCTCCCAAGGCCCCTCTAAAAAGCCCTTTAAACCTGACCAGACTTTGCTGCCTTCCTATCAGCCAAAATCACTTTCCAGTGTCTAAATTCTTCCCCCCTCTTTTTCCCCCCACTCTTTCACTGCCCATTGTTGCGTCTGAAATTTTGCCTATATCTTTTCGATCTGCCTGGATGGCGGACGGATCTTTTGGGTGTATTGGTTGTCAGTGTTTTTCAGTGATTTCTTTTCTAAAATCCATCTCCAAAGAACTGTTTATAGCCTGTAGTCTATCCTGATTTAATGTGGTTCCAAAGTTCACCTCTAGATACTGAACAGGTCTCTACAATGATTTCCCTTTATCAACCTCTACCTGTCCTCTCTCTGCGTATCTCAAGAAAAACTATATATGTAATGTGTGTATACACACGCATATAAACACATGTATATAGTATGCTGACCTTAAACGGAGTAAGTGTAGGAAAATGAGAAAAAATGTCTGTGCATTATTGCCAAACACACACACACACACACACACACACACACACACACACACACACACACACGCACGCACGCACGCACGCACCCCTATTTGGGTATTCACAGTATGCAGACCTGATTGCAACCCCTCATCTCCCAAGAACAGGAACAACAGGCGTCTTCGCCGGTTTACCTTCAAAGCCAGAGCCTAAGGGAGCAATGACCTTGCCGAGAAATTTATCACCTGCGAGAAAGGCTGCCCCTCCGGGAGCTCGGGACGGGATGGGAACGAGAGCAACAGGCATGAAGGATCACCTGGCAAAATGTGGGACCGAATCCATCCCCCATCAGTACCGAGCACACCACAAAGCTGTGGTCTCCCAGGGTTGCAAGATGGGCAGAGGTGGCGCGGGGGGCGTCTCCTCCCGCGGCCGCCGGTCACCTACCTGCTGTTGGCCGGCTCACTCCGGCGTGGCGGGGCCGCTGCCTGCGCTTTGGCGAGGGCTTCCAGTCGCAAATCACACGCAGCGGCTCCCGGCGCCACACCGATGGCTCAGCGGGCTCCGGAGCGGCGGTCCTTTGCAGACCTGTTCCGGGAGGGAGCTGGGTGCTAGCAGGAACTGAAATTACTTTGCAAAGAGCAGAGGCGGCGCGCAGGAGCCGGGCGGAGACCGCGGGGGCCACCCCCACTCCGGGGCTGCAGCCGTCGCCGCCCGGCACTGAGCCAAATTGGAGGTGGGAGTTCACGTGCCCGACTGCTCGTCCTTCAGGCCCGGGCTGCGCCCATCTGTCCTCGCCGGGCACCGCTGCCCTGCCGGAGCATCCAAGAAAAGGGCGGCAGGAGCGCAGGCAGCGGTGGCCGAAGCACCCGCAGCACCGGCGTCAGAAGCACCAGCGACAGCAGCAGCAGCAGCAGCAGCAGCAGCAGGACGCCGAGCTCCGCCCCCGCCGCGCCCCCGCCCAGCCTTCCGCCCCGCGGGAAGGGCTTGCGGCGGTGGCTGCTGCCGGCCAGGGGGCAACTGGGCACCCGCTGGCGGGTTGCGGTGCTTCTACAAGGAGACTGGCAGCAGGTGGAAAGTTCAGAAGGAGATTAAGATAGAGGGCTGGGGCCCAGAGCAGCTCCGCGGGAATTCTGGCCCTCGCTCCCACCCACAGGTCACCAGATTCCATGGCTGTGTCTTGACTCCAGCACACGGTTTACAGTAGAGCCAAGGGCAGAGACCTGAAACCGAGGAGACCATCCCGGGTTTTCTCGGTGTTGCGAAAAGTACAATACCCCGCGCGCATTCGGAGATGGCATTGCTGACAGTGTTCCTGCCCCATGCCCCCTACCGCCCCAACTCCCCTCTCTTGGGCATTGATGGCTTTGGAAAGCGTCCACTCAAAGTGGCTCCAGCAACACTGAATGGATGTGTAGTATGGTTAGCAGCTGCAGATGGTGCAAATGAAACTGAAAAGAGGTGATGTTCACCGACTATTTGTTGGCAGGCACTGTGCAAAATGCTTTATATGCAGCCTCTGTAATTCTCTTAAGGACCCAACGAAGTGAGTGATATTCTCCACTTTACTGATGAGAAAACTAAAGCTTCGATGATTTAGACACTGTGCTTCAGGTCACACAGTAGTAACAGCATAACTGGAATTTAACACTGCAAAAGAGATCCTCTCACTCATGGGGATCACCTGGGGATCTTGTTAAAGTGTAGGTTCTGACTCAGTAGGCCTGGGGTGGACCTGTGGATGTGTGGTTACTAATCAGTTCACAGGGGCTGTTTGTGCTGCTGGCCAAGGGACCAAACTTTCTAAACCACTAAGCCAGGGATTTTAATAAATTTCTTCTTTTATGCCAGCTCTAGGTGATTGATCGCAACTTCCTAAAGGTAGGTTAAGAAGGGTTCTAATGCTGTGTTTTGGCTCTTGCACAAAGAATGTTGCAGTCCATTGTGTGTGTGTTAGTTGCTCAGTTGTATCTGACTCTTTGTGACCCCATGGACTGTAGCCTGTTGGACTACTCCATGGAGTTCTCCAGGCAAGAATACTGGAGTGGGTAGCCATTCCTTTTTCCAGGGGATCTTCCCAACCCAGGGATTGAACCCAGGTTCCCTGCATTGCAGGCAGATTCTTTACCATCTGAGCCACCAGGGAAGCCCATTAGCCATGTCCAGTTTGGTTAGTAGAGGGAAGCTTGCGACAAGTATGCTGGGTGGCCATCCTAGCAGTAGGCTACTTCTACCACTTCTAAAATAACATGTTGGTTATTGAGAATGGTTATGATGTAACATGTAAGGATGGATGTCTTCATTCCACACTCAACCCTTGTTAAGAAAGCCTTAAGTTAAAGTTTTACGCTTCACGTTTACATAACACAAAACACTTTACAAAATGCTCATATGAATGATTTCTTCTGTCTTCATGACTCTGTAAGGCAGGTATAATTTTACTTTACAGGAAAGGAAACTGAGGTAGAGCAATTTTCCTGATATTACACAACTAAAAACATGTGATAGGGGCTAGATTGTGACAGATCCCTAGCTTGGGGCTTTTTTTTTTTTTTCAATTATTAACCTGCTGTATTAGTTTCCTGTTATTTGCTTAGTCATGTCTGACTCTTTGTGACCCCATGGACTGTAGTCTGCCAGGGTCCTCTGTCCATGGATTCTCCAGGCAAGAATACTAGAGTTGGTTCCTGTTCCCTTCTCCAAGGGGTCTTCCCAATCCAGAGATCACACACAGGTCTGCAATAGTTTTCTCCTGTTGCTATAACAGATTGCCACAAATTTAGTGGCTTAATACAACACAAATTTATTATTTTATAGTTTTTGAGGTACAGAGCCTGAAAATTGGTTTTATGGGGCTAAAATTAAAGGTTCATCAGGGCTATGCATTCCTTTTGAAAGCTCTGAGGTGAGAATCTGTTCCTTACTGTTCTTTGCTCAGTTTCTAGAGGCATCTGCCTTTCTTGGCTTGTGACCACATCACTCAGACCTCTTTTATCCTCTACCCTGACTCTGACTCTCCTGCATCCCTCTTCTATAAAGTCTCTTGTGATTATTTTGGGTTAATCCAGATAACCCAGAATAATATCCCCATCTCAGAATCCTTAATTTTTATATCTGCAAAGGCCGTTTTGTGATGCAAGGTAACATAGTCAGAGGTTCCAGGGATTTGCTATTTTGGTAGGATCATTATGTCTACCAAAGCTTCACTTAGTACTTATCCTATAGTTTCTACTATATTTTACTCATCCATCTCTTCTGCTTGATTTCTCAGAGTGCTGGGAAGTTCTTTCAATGCAAAAATTCACTTGAAACTCATTCAAGAGACAATAACAAATGTATACTGGCAAGAGAAACCCCAAGGCCATGAAAAAGCCAAGAGGATGGCTAGGGATTGTGGTCATGAAGTGGACACATAGGATTAGGAGGTGTTTATTGGGCTGAATGGAACAGGTAATCCATAAGGCAAGTCCTAACTACAGGTATAGGCTCACTTTAGCAGTACAGAATTTTTTTTAAAAAAAGTTCTACTTCTCAAAGGTATCTTGTTGCATGATGAATAAAGCAAAAGCAAAGTTGCTCAGTCATGTCTGACTCTTTGCGACCCCATGGACTGTAGCCTACCAGGCTCCTTTGTCCATGGGATTTTCCAGGCAAGTGTACTGGAGTGGGTTGCTATTTCCTTCTCCAGAGGATCCTCCCGACCCAGGGATCCAACCTGGATCTCCTGCATTGTAGGCAGATGCTTTACCATCTGAGCCACCAGGGAAGCCATGATGAATAAATCAATTCAAAACCCATACAAAATTGAATATAACACCAAATTCCAAAGCATTATAATTATCAGAGTAATGATAAATAGTATGACAGTACATGAAGCAAAGCCAAATCATATTATTGAATACCTCAAGGAATTTATAGAAAGACTGACATACACAAGTTTAAAATATTATTAGGAACACAAGGTTTGTGGGAAAATGAAAATAATAAAGGATTTGAACAGAAGAAACAATAGGAGAAGCAATGTGAGTTGGTACATGATTAATTGCCAAGTGAATTAAAGTGAAAATTTTATTTGGAAGTTAGGTTTATAGAGGGGAGTGGAGATACAGCCGGAAAGGTAGATTAGAAAATTGTTTTGTAAAGCATCTTAAATGTCAAGTTATGGAATTTAGACTTAACCTGAAATTATAATGACAATAACAATACCTTATGTCCATGTAATGCCGAATAATTTACCAAGCACTTTTTACATATTTTCAGTTATTTGACTTATTCTCCTCTGACCCTGGAGAAGCAGGCCAATGTGTTCGTAGACACATGAACACATGTACACTTCACACCACAAGAAGAAATATAGCCTTCCTAACAAAGATGTGTTCTCGTCTACTCTATATGCAATAGCAGCTCCCTCCTCGCTTACCTGTCATTCTTTCTGTCCTCCCTAGCCTGCTTTATGTGTTTCCAGCAGACTTCCTACTGCATTCTGATAGAGTGTATATTTGTTTATTGTCTCTCTACTGTTTTTGAGGGCAGGGACTTTGCCTCTTTTTTCACGGCTAAATCTCTGTCACCTACAGCTATACTCATTTATTAAGGGTGAGCCCTTAAATTTGTCAGGCGAGTGTAGATGTCACCCAAGGGTATGTTCCTTGGTTCTTGTCTCGTCACAACAAAGGTTTGGAGTGATGGACATTGAAGCCCTCGGCGGGCCACTGCTCTCTGGTCTTGGACAGACCGTGTTATAGCTCTTAAATAAATTAGTGTTACAGCTCTACTTCATTTAGAAGATGATAGCCAGAGACTTCATCCTCGAAGCATGAGGGCATGCCCATCCAAGGCCGTGAAGAGAAGAACACTGCAGCGCGTGGGAGAGAGAGGGAGAGTCTGCCCCCTGGGCCTGTCCTATGCAAATTGGGCTTAGACAGGAGTGCTGTTCTATATGCAGTTCTCACTCAGGTCCTTGGACCTTCCTTGTTCTTGTTCTATTTTCTTGGGCTTTTCCCTTCCTTGTCTTCTAGCCACCGCCATTTTGGACTCCTGTTTCCTATTCTAACTACCTAACAAATTAAATGAATCATTACTCTAATTCATAGATCAGAAATCAAAATGCAAGATATTTAAATAAACTTTGTGAAGTCCCACAGCTGCTCAGAGCCTTTACCAAGACTAAAGCCAAGGTTCAGCCCAATGCTTTTTTGATAGTCTGTTTCTTTTCTGAGTGAAATGTCTTTGGGGCATTTAAACAGGGGCAGTACTGTATTTTAAAAGGATAAGAATTTGAGATGAGAATCTTTTCTAAACGTCACATCTTGCCTAAAAACTTCAAAATTTTAGCTGGATTGGCAAGAAGCATCAACAGGAGGAAGTTAGCAATGGTTGATTCTTGAGGCCTCCCATCAGTGCTGTATTAGTTGGCGCTGAGTCATACTGTAAGCTGTTTTGTAATTGTTCTCTGGTTAATTCATATGTACGTATCTTGACACTTTGTATTACACTTTTTGGCTCAGGGACTATAACCATTTTTATTTTATTTTTTTTTTGTCATGTGACTATAGCAGTCTTATATTTGAAACTCAAGGAGGAAATAACTGTGTTCCAAAACACCTAAATATGCAGGTCCAAAAAATGAAGGTTTTTTTTTTTTTTAAACTGCCACTTTTATATTCATGCATTCTGCCCAGTGGTTATTCTTTAGTTGCTAAGTTGCGTCCAATTCTCTTGCAACCCCATGGATTGTAGCTCACCAGTCTCCTCTGTCTCTGGGATTTCCCAGGCAAGAATATTGGAGTGGGTTGCCATTTCCTTCTCCAGGGGACCGTCCCTACCCAAGGATCAAACCCATGTCTCCTGTGTTGGCAGGCGGATTCTTTACCATGGAAGCCCATTCTGCCCAGTACTGGACTCTACATAGATCTTGTCACTGCATGGTTACAGAATGGCTGCCGTTGCTTTAGAAACCATATCCTTACAAACTACAGTTAGGACAGTGTATGGGATTCAAATATGCCACTGCAAAATATGCCACCTTGCCATAAGGATTGTTTTGAACCAGAGGAAAATGAGAACAAACAGATGCATAAAGAAGCCTTCTTAAAGTTTCCCTTATATGACTAAAAGCAGAAACTTCTGAGAAGTGAGGATTACCCTAAATCCCCTCTCCTGGGAGAGTGTAAGGCCACGAAGAGGACAGAAACCTTGCACCATGATAAGTCTGCAAACAAATCTTATTAAAGTAATCCTTCTCTTTCATTAGGTTTCCCCCTAATATTTGCCTTCCCACAGTTTGCTGCCCCTAAAAGCTAAATTGCCCTTTTCCTTTGTCTTGTCATTTCTATACAAGTTTATTGTTTTTGTCAAAATGCTCTATAAGTCCAAGTTCTAACTGCCCCTTTGAGTTACTCATCACTGAGTTTCTTCTGGATCTATGCCTGATGTACATACATGTTAATAAACTGTATTTTTCTCTAATTAATATGTATTTTCACTGTCTAATTTGCAGGGCCCCAGTTAGAGAGCCAAGGAGGATAGAGGGGAAGAAAGCTTTTTCTCTCCTCTATAGTAGAAAGAAAAAGATTCCATTGGAAAAGGGAACATCATCTTTTTACAGAGGAAAGAATATTTTCCAGAACCCACTCTCCTATTTCCAAGTCATTGATCAAAATCCAGTCACCAGATCACCCAAGGAGTTTGTGAAAGTGAGCACGTAGCCAGGAAGAACAAGCTTGCTTTGGTTTTTCTAGGCTAGATGTCCCAGTGCCCCAATTGAACCCGAGGTTCTCTTATTAAGAGAGAAGGAAGGTAGGCTCTAGGATCAGCCCTTAGCAGTTTCTTTCACCGAGAAATCAGTATAGAAATACTGAAGACTCACTGTAAGGTCCATTTTGATGTTACCTGACTGCCTTTCAATTTCTGGCAAGTCATGTTAAGTCAGGCTCCAACCTATTTTCCTCCCTTTCTCCTTCTCTCTCTCTCCCACTTCCTTCCTCTTCTCTTTCTCATTCTTCTTTTCTCTTCTTTTCTTTCATTTTCTCCTTCATTCCCTCCCTCCCTCCTTGCTTCCTTCAGTTCCTCCTTCCTTCAATCCTTCTTTCCTTCTCCCTTTCTCCTTCCCTCTCCCCTCCTCTAATACTAAATGGCTTTCTGCAGCATCATTTTTGGTCATATTTAGTGTTCTACTGTATATTTAATCAGTGCCCTGTTGTCAAATGTTTAGGTTCTCACCATCAGAAATATCCTTACAATAGGCTTGTTCAACTGATTGGATAAGAGATGCTCAAGTAACTGCTAGTCTTACAAGTGTCATCTTTTTCTGCTCCCTGAACTCATATTTTCCATTCCTGCCCTAGTAGTTTGTAAAACACAAGAGTATACTGTTCCACAGCACCGTGACTTTGTTTTGATCTGTGCCCCCCTCAACCCACCCCCTGAGTGCCCTTTTCTCAGAGCCACTTACCAAATCTATCTGGCAAAATCTAGTTTAGCGATCACCTCCTCCTGGAATCCATGTGCGGGCCACCCATTCCCATATTTAATTACTTCTTCCTCTGTAGACACACCTGGTACCAGTCTTTGTTGTAGTTAAAAATTGTACTATAATTTTGTATTTTTATTTGTTTTTCTCCTCTAATAGATTCTGAATTCCAGGAGGATTAAATCTTGGTATATTATTTCTGTTTTCAAACTTGACACATTGCCTATTGATTGTTAACAATTTTTGAATTCCAGGCCAACTCAATTTTTAAAGGGTCTTGCTATGCTTTAGTTGTACTAGACAATTTAAACTTTATTAGTCTATTTAACGTCAGAGAAGATGGAATGATCCTTTTATAACAAGAGGCATACAGCTAACTTGAAGATGAGCGAGGAGTCCTAAATTACTTTAGGCTCTGAAAACTGGTTGTGCCTACGCTGTCGTCATAGGTGTGCAGTGTGGCAATGTTTGGTTTACATTTGGCCAATTTAGCCATATGTGCTTAAGGGTAATAATCATCACTTCTGTTTACAAATTGCATGTCATACATGTAAAAATCTATTTTATACAGGACCATTTTTCAAATGATTATTTTTCTTCCAGAAATTTTAAGGCTATGAGGAGCAAACAATTAATAAAAAATAAAAAACCACAAATAACCCCACAAAAATGTGCTGAGTTGACATCAGCTACTGAAAAACTTGTTTTAAAGATACAAGGTGGGAAGGACACCCAAGGACAGTTTATGGAAGGGAGCTGCTGTTTTTGTCTTTTAAGCATTTACCCCTTGCTGATGACTGTGTCTCAGTTTTCCACCAAGGAACCACACTTCAGTCCACGTGAGTGGGTGGGTCTGACCTTGATCTAAGGTGAACATAAGACCTAGGACAGAGCAATAGAAGGTTCACCTGTCCCTGGCCACAGTGGTCGGTTCACAGATGGGTGAAAGACGCACGCTATTGCTGGAACTCTTGAGAGAATGGGGTCCCCTGGCTAGTAAAATGTAAAACTGAGGCTGCTAGTGGGGGCCACTTGGGGGAAGTTTGCACGAGGGAAACATAAAAACCAAGGAAAGCAGGGCTGGCAGACGAAGAGAAAGACATGAGTTCTGTTTCTGGTGATATCATATAAACCACTACCTTCACCATCCCCAGTCACGTTCTACTATGGAAATTTTCATTGCTCAGCCATTTCCAAGGTGGGTTTGTCTCCTGCAAGGAAAGAGTTCTTGTAGGCTCTTACAACAGACGCACAGTGAGCCTTCATATGTCCCTCAGAACAGAGCGGCGTACCTGGTGTTTGGCAGTGACGCTTGTGGTCCCGTAAAAAGGTCTCTGGTGACTTGGTCACACTATTCTTAAAAGGAAGCAGCCATCTGCTCTCGCTTCTTTTTCTGAAGCCTGCAAATGACCTTGTAACTGTGTTTCTTTCTGTTTCTCTGCTTACACCACTATTCTTTGAATTCTTTTTCTCTGCACAACCGGCATTCAAACTTCCCAAGAAAGAGAATCTGACTGGCTATTTGATACAGTTCCTTCAATGTATGAAGTGCTTTTTCACAGGTTGTTCCCTTTGGCATGCTTTCTTGTGCCAGGGTTCCACCCCCCTCTTTTTGGCTAATACCTATGCATCTTTCAAGTCTCAGGGAAAGCCATTTCCTCTACAAAACCTACCTGAGACTCTGGAATTGGGTTAAGTACTTCTTTGTGTTTCTAAAGCATCTACCTGTTCATCACTTGGCATTTCATTGTCTATTTATTTTGTCCACCTCTTCACTACCACTCCTAGACTGTAATTTCTTTGAGGACAGGAATTTTTTCTTGACTTATATCAAGCACAATATAGATAAAAAAATTGGTTAACTATTAAATAAAATAAGTAACAGTGAGATTAGGGTGTATCCCAAGTCTCTGTCAGAAATACCATTGACCAAAATAGCAAGGGGTCTCCAGAGTTAGTCCACTCAATATATTCAAGGTGTAACATCAGGAAAAGGACTGAAATACAGCTTATGTAAAGAAAACTGTAGAGTGAGTTGAAAGTTTATATGCCCATTTAACTTATGTAAATATAAATATATAGTATTGGGGAGGGATGGTAAAAGAAATACAGCAATAACAATTTATATGGGATTTGGGCATGACATTCTACCATTTAGCATCTGACCAGGGATTAGCATGTGATAAGAGACAAAAACCTGCTAGTCCCTCAGTAAGGCTCTCATAGTAGCATCTTCTTAATATACTGGGGATGATTTTGATGTTTAAAGGTCCATCCCCTCTCTCCTAAAATATGACATCTAAACACTATCAACCACTTGCTTTGGTATTAGACTAAAGGGTCAGAAATCTGTTTCAGTGCTGAAAGAAAGGATTCAGAAGAGGAGTTACCACTTTCTTCTAATGAGAAGAATTGATGGATGATTGATAGACTGACAGACAGATAGATGAACTAGTGTTGATTGTATCTTTTGATTACAGAGGCTTGGAAGTCACTGCTTTTCTCTTGTTCCGTGTTGCTATTAATATAGACCCCAGGCTTTTTACCATGTATGCTCAAGACTTCAGATCCAAAGCCAAGTCTGGCCAAGACAGGTAGGGGACTTTCACCCTCTAGCTGGTAGACTATAGAAATAATATTTCTGCATTGAACGTAAAATGATTGAGGTGGGTTCTGGGCTACTGTCCCTACAATGATGATCCACCTTCATCTCTGTTCTCTACCATTTCTTCCTGGTTCATGTGGTCCCACTACTCCTTGATTTCACAGTAATGCCCCATCTGCTGGCATTTCAGCTTGCTTGCTGAAGACCCTGACCCTTATTTTTGTTTGCCAATCCTTTTTCTCCAAGGGCAATGGGCTAATTGAAACTTGGTGCTGTTTCTCCAGTAATTGGGTGAAGTTCAGCTTTAAATTAGATGGACCTCCTGGAAGATCCCCTGGAGGAGGGCATGGCAACCCACTCCAGTATCCTTGTTGGAAAAACCCCATGGACAGATGAGCCTGGCAGGCTATAGGCTATGGGTTTGCAAAGAGTCGGACACGACTGAAGCAACTAAGCATACACACAGCTGAAAAAAGAGTGCAACTAATACATGGCTTCATGTGTAACTACTATCTAGAGACTGGCTGCCTTGCCTAAGATGGCCCCACCTTCTTAGGGGAGCAGAGACTACTTTAAACATGTTAGCTGTTAAGTTCTTTGGTCCACTTTTTGATTGGGTCATTTATTTTTCTAGAATAGAGCTGCAAGAGTTGCTTGTATATTTTTGAGATTGTTTGTCCGTTGCTTCACTGGCTATTATTTTCTCCCATTCTGAAGGCTGTCTTTTCACCTTGCTTATAGTTTCCTTTGTTGTGCAGAAGCTTTTCATTTTAATTAGGTCCCATTTGTTTATTCGTGCTTTTATTTCTGATATTCTGGGAGGTGGGTCATAGAGGATCCCGCTTTGGTTTATGTCGGAGAGTGTTTTGCCTATGTTATCCTCTAGGAGTTTTATAGTTTCTGGCCTTATGCTTAGATCTTTGATCCATTTTGAGTTTATTTTTGTGTATGGTGTTAGAAAGTGTTCTACTTTCATTCTTTTAGAAGTGGCTGTCCAGTTTTCCCAGCACCACTTGTTAAAGAGATTGTCTTTTCTCCATTGTATATTCTTGCCTCCTTTGTCAAAGATAAGGTGTCCATAGATGTGTGGATATATCTCTGGGCTTTCTATTTTGTTCCATTGATCTATATTTCTGTCTTTGTGCCAGTACCATACTGTCTTAATGACTGTGGATTTGTAGTATAGCCTAAAGTCAGGTAGGTTGATTCCTCCAGTTCCATTCTTCTTTCTCAAGATTGCTTTGGCTATACGAGGTTTTTTGTATTTCCATCCAAATTGTGAAATTATTTGTTCTAATTCTCTGAAAAAGACCTCTGGTAGCTTGATAGGAATTGCATTGAATCTATAGATTGCTTTGGGTAGTATACTCATTTTCACTATATTGATTCTTCCAATCCATGAACACGGCACATTTCTCCATCTGTTTGTGTCCTCTTTGATTTCTTTCATCAGTGTTTTATAGTTTTCTATATACAAGTCTTTTGTTTCTGATGCCAAAACTCCAGTACTTTGGCCACTTGATGCAAAGAGCCAACTCACTTGAAAAGACCCTGATGCTGGGAAAGATTGAGGGCAGGAGGAGAAGGGGATGACAGAGGATGAGATGGTTGGATGGCATCACCGACTTGATGGACATGAGTTTGGGTAAACTCTAGGAGTTGGTGATAGACAGGGAGGCCTGGCGTGCTGTGATTCATGGGGTCCCAACAAGTCAGACATGACTGAGCGACTGAACTGAACTGAGAGTGTCCTTTTAATAATTTAACTAAAATTTACAACAATGTAATAGCTAAGAACTATCTTGGAAGTGACTCTTAGTAAATAAAGAACTCAGTTAACAAAACTTGAAAAAAAAAACATGTTAGCTGTATATTATAAAATTTACAGGCACTATTACTTCTTTCAGAGTTAGGCCCATAAACCAAATCAATTTCTATAGTACACACTTCCGTGGTTCTCCATCCTGCTGACATCACCAACATTCTCCATAGAAATACAAACATTAGTCCACAATATCTGTCAGCTGGTAAATGGATACATAAAATCTGGTATATCTGTACAATATAACATTGCTCATCAATAAGACAAATGAAATGTTAATACAGGCTCCAGTTAAAATGTGGACGAAAGATCTGAATAGCAATTTCTCCAAAGGAGTTCTACAAAAGATCAATAAACATGAAAGAATGTTCATCATCATTAATCATTAGAGAAATGCAAATCAAAACCACAATGAGATGCTACCTCACACCCGTTGCGATGTCTACTAACAAATGATAGAAAATAACAAGTGCTGGTGAGGATGTGGAGAAATTGGAATGCGTATAGTTGCTGATGGGAATTAAGTATGGTGCAATTCCTTTGAAAAAGAGTTTGGTAGGCCCCCCAAAATTTAAACACCTGTGCTGTGCTTAGTCACTCAGTCATGTCTGACTCTTTGTGACCACATGGACTATAGCCTGCCAGGCTTCTCTGTCCATGGAGATTCTCTAGGTAAGAATACTGGATTGGGTTACCATGCCCTTCTCCAGGGGAACTTCCCTACCCAAGAATCAAACCGAGGTTTCCCACATTGCAGGCAGATTCTTTACCATCTGAGCTACCAGGAAAGCCCAGAGTTATCCTATGAACCAGCAATTCCATTCTAAATATATACCCAAGGGAAATTAAGACATACGTTCACCCAGAACTTGTATGTGAGTGTTCATAGCCGCATTATTCATGGTGGCCCAAAATTAGTATTAACCCAAATATACATCAGCCATGAACAGATAAATACAATTTAGTATATTCATAAAATAGGATTTTATTCAGAAATAAAAAGTAACAAAGTATTGATACATGATACACCATCAGAAAACCAAGAAAACATGCTAAGTGAAGAAGCCAGTCACAAAGAAACGCATATTGCAGGATGCCACTGATATAAAATGTCCAGGATACACAAATCAATAGAAACAGAAAGTAGATTAGTTGTTGCCTCAAGGTGTAGGGAGCGGGGGAAGAGGGAATGGATAATGACTGATAATGGGATTTCTTTCTGAGGTGCTGGGAATGTTCTAAAATTAGAAGTGAATACAGTAAAAATATTCAGTTGTACACTTTTAAAGGGTAAATTGTATGACATGTGAATTATATCTCAGTGAGTGAAAGTGAAAGTCACTCAGTCTTGTCCTACTCTTTGCAACCCCATGGACTATACATTCTGGACTCTCCAGGCCAGAATACTGGAGTGGGTAGCCTATTCCTTCTCCAGGGGATCTTCCCAACCCAGGAATCAAACTGGGGTCTCCTGCATTAAAGGTGGTTTCTTTACCAACTGAACTATTAGGGAAGCTTATATCTCAGTAAAGCTGTTTAAAAATATTGTGTTAACAATTAATTTAGGTGGATGGAATACTTTTTGAGAATCCTTAACTTTCATAACTCTAAGGTTGAGCATGCAAGCAACTGTTTTTCATTTCTAATTCAGTTTCCTTAGTGCATTACCCTGATCAATGATACTTACTCTGCCAAGTACATCAACCATGCAAATAAATTGATACTCTGGCTTGCATGACCATCTCTTGTGGTTTTTCCAGTCCAAATAATTCCCCCAGAGTTTGATCACATTTGAGATGAACTGATGGAATTGATTTTAGCAAACTGCCAAGTTAAATGTCCGGCCTGTATTAGCCACATACAGATACTGAATCCCCAAGAGACCCTGCCTAAAATTATTAGTCAGTCAGCAGGTTGCCTCTTGCTCTTTCTTCTTGACAGGTCTAAGCTACATTAAATTAGATGGAATGTTATTTTTCAATGTAAAACTATAAAGACTCCTATTGGAAATGTGGAGTATCACATCACAGAAGAAAAATAAACCAAATGTAAATGAAGATAATATATAGTTATTGATCTTGTCTTCTCTAATAGATGTGAAACCATGGCAAGAATAAACAGTGATTTGGCCTTCAGCATCACTACTATATCAGTAATCAATAAGAACTGAACTAATGAATGAATGAAAAAACTCATATCCTAAGCATATTGTTTGTAGACTGATGAATGTATCTCATTTGCCCCAGATGGATTAAGTTTATCTAATTATCAGGAAATTGCACAACTCAACTTGTACTCTATATACACGGTGTTTTCCAAATTTGAACAAAATAGAAAATCTGATTTATTTGTTAGAATGGTAGGAAAACCTGGCACCTCAAAGAAAAATTGTGTCTTTGTATCCTATCTTTCCACATAGAATTGTACCAGGTATCTCACTTTACTTTCTGAAACCTGAAGTCACTACAGCACTCATTATTGATGAGTCAATGAGATTGATGCCTACTCAAGATCTCAGAGAAATTTAAGCTATGTTTGGTTTCAGTGATCTTATAGACTCGTATGCATTGATATCTGTGTTAATATTATGATATCCAGTTGGCTCAGTATTCTGTGGTGGGCTTCACCATGAGGTGGTGGCTGAGACATTATTGATTTTTAGGTGAAGATCCAAATAGAAATTGAACAAATGCATTTTGTAAACTCACATCTGATTTGGTTGCTGTATCTTAAGCCTGTTATTTTGGCATGGGTGAAGACAAAACCAAACACCTAATCAGTTCATGAAATGTAAGTAACACAGTGGAACAGGATTTCTAAAAGTCATGATTCCCTACCCTGAGAGGCATGGTTATTAAACATACTAAATATATATATATATATATATATATACACACACACACACATACATGTACACATATATATGTATATACATATATAGAGAGAAAGAAAATTCCTTATGCATAAATATAGACACATAAATATATGTCCGTATCACAGAATATATACATGTACATAGGGGGTACGCAAAGTCTAGATACACAGATATTATGTTTTATTTTTTACAGATTGAAGGTGTCTCTGACAAGAGTTACGTTTGTCCAAATGTTACCATATTTTTTAGGAACCTTTTATACACATGGAAAATGAATGCAATAAAGACTTCTCTAGTTAAGAAAAAATACTTGATTTTACTAATCACCTAATGGGTTATTCTATCCACTTGTGTGTGTGTGCTCAGTCATGTCTGATTCTTTGCAACCCCGTGGACTGGGGCCCACCAGCCTCCTCTGGCCATAGGATTTTCTCAGCGAGAATACTGAAGTGGTTTGCAATTTCTTTCTCCGGGGGAGGTTCCAGACCCAGGGACCAAACCCATGTCTCCTCCATCTCCTGCAATGGCAAGTGGGTTCTTTCCCACTTAACCACCTGGGAAGGAAGCCCTCTATGTGTTAGTTCCAGGATTAACTTGTCTCTCCAATTATCCATTTCCTATAAGGAATCTCCATATTTCTTTACAAGACAGTGCTGCAAGTTACACCATAAAGCATATCAATGTGAAATGGATCTTTTTTCATTTAGCAATAATATTACCATTAGGCCTGGCTTCTCTGATAATGAATTCAACAGCAAAATGATCCAAAGTTAAAAACTAACAAGTACTAAAATCTCTACAGTCATTTAAAATAAGATTATGTTCTAAATTTTATAAAATGACATAAATAAGATGTGTGCATCAATTATTCATGGATCTCAGTGTACAAATTACATCTATAACACTAAACTATTACCACTTTACTGCATCATAATGACATATTTAAAACAAATAATCCAGCTCTAATAACCATTGCATTAATTATATATGATTCAAGGAACAATTTTGTTTGTATTCTTACAATTTGGAAGGAGCTGGGAGGAATCATATTTTGCCAAATTCTCATTAAATTTGCTTAAAGTCTGAGTGGTTGATTTTTTTTCTCTTGATAAGTTTTTCTAGAGCAAGAAGTCTTCAAACTTATTGAACAGTTCTGATGAAAAGATATTTGTTAAGATTCTACCATATGTTAGATATACTAAGCAATAAGGACACAAAGTTAAAGAATACACAGACCTGCCCAGGAGGAATTAATTGTACTGTAGGGGAGACAGACACATCATCAGTTGACTTCCATACAGGAAGGAGTTATGTGTGAAGCACTATGGAGCACAGAGCAGCTGGAGTTTTGGGAAAAGAGAGGATCCTTGAGACGAGTTAAATTCAAGATAGATAGGAGTTAGTGGGATAAGTGGAATGAATAAGAGATATTTGTGAAAGAGGGTAACCTAGGCTGTGCTCAAAATGGGTGATTAGAAAATAGAGTCATTGCAGTATTTATATATTCGAAGTCTTTATCAAGAAACATCTCTCTTAATAAACATCTTTCTGAGTGTTTTAATCATACACGGGGTAATGTTCTAGGTGCTACAAATACAGCAATTAAGAAAACAGACTATAAAGTTGCTGACATTTAGGAGTCTACGTTCTAGTGAGAAAAACATGAAAACGGAATGAACAAATAAATAGATATTATAATGTCAGATGGTCTTCCCAAATGGTGCAGTGGTTAAGAGTCTGCTTGGCATTGTGGGAGATGCAAGAGACATGGGTTTGATCCCTGGGTCGGGAAGATCCCTGGGAACAGGAAATGGCAACCCACTCCAGTATTCTTTCCTGGAAAATTCCGTGGACAGAGGAGCCTGGAGAGCTACAGTCCATGGGGTCGCACACACAACTGAGCATGCATGCATGCATGCATAATATCAGATAGTGATTAATCGCATAAAGGAAAACAAAATATCAGAGTGAGGGGCTAGAGAGTGACAGGGCACTGTTTTTAGATGGAGGTGGGCGTCAGGGAACTCCTTTTTGAAGAAGTCGTTTTAAGTAGAATGAAATTAGAGGGCAAGTTGTGTGAATATCTAACGGGAACTGCATGTAGGTTGTTAAGCACAGCCTGTACAAAGATTCTAAGATAGGACCTTGGTTTAGTAGCTTTAAAAATAAACAAAGAGGCCAGAATGTCTGGAATACAGTAAATGAGGGGAAGGACAATAGGAAATGAGTTGATAGAGGTGGCCAGAGGTTTCCTAGTTTCAAAGCCATACTGTATTGCCTGGATTTCTTTGCAGGTGGGAGCGTGTGGCCATATGAAAGAGTCCTGACCCCTCAGTTCAGTAGCTCAGTCGTGTCTGACTACTTGCAATTTCATGGACTGCAGCATGCCAGGCTTCCCTGTCCATCACTAACTCCCAGAGTTTGCTCAAACTCATGTCCATCAAGTCAGTGATGCCATCCAACCATCTCATCCTCTGTCATCCCCTCCTCTTCCTGCCTTCAATCTTTCCCAGCATCAGGGTCTTTTCCAATGAGTCAGTTCATTGCATCAGGTGGCCAAAGTATTGGAGTTTCAGCTTCAACATCAGTCCTTCCAATGAATATTCAGGACTGATTTCCTTTAGGATGGACTGATTGGATCTCCTTGCAGTCCAAGGGACTCTCAAGAGTCTTCTCCAACACCACAATTCAAAAGCATCAAATCTTTGGTGCTCAGCTTTCTTTATGGTCCAACCTTCACATCCATACATGACTACCAGAAAAACCATAGCTTTGACTCAATGGACCTTTGTTGGCAAAGTAATGTCTCTGCTTTTTAATATGCTGTCTAGGTTGGTCATAGCTTTTCTTCCAAGGAGCAAGCATCTTTTAATTTCATGGTTGCAGTCACCATCTTCAGTGATCTTGGAGCCCCCCAAAATAAAGTCTCTCACTGTTTCCATTGTTTCCCCATCTATTTGCCATGAAGTGATGGGCTCTGACCCTTGGAATGTGGTATAAGTGCTGTATATTACTCCCAGTCTTACTCATGTAAATGTTCTGGGTAATTCTCTCGTCTCTGATTTCCCGTCTTACAGAGGACTCTGAGACCTTGGGCAGTCCTGGTCTCTAGCTAAGCACATTCCTGTTCACTGACTAGGAATATTTGCTTTACCAAAATACAATCAACTATGCTAAGCCACAATATTTAGAATTCTTCTCTCTCATCCTCTTCTCTCTTGTCCTTGGACATCTTTCACACTTACAATATCTATCTTAATGATGCTGTCTCTGATGGCTGTAATTCCAGGCATCATCAGCAATCACTGACCCTAACTAATAAAGCTTTTAGTAGGTAGGACTTGAAAAGAGGCATCTATGGAATTTGGTACTTGAGTTTTTTTTCTTTTCTTAATCCTTTACCCTAAACATCACCCAATCAGCTTCCCTTGGGAGGGAAAACCTTATATAAGCAAAGTGGCCATAGAAGATCAGTTTGAAGCCTTTTGTTTTAAAGAGAAGGGGGACAGTCATCTTTTGTCTTAGTGATGCTGTGAGGTATTAACGTGAACTTCACAGTTTGTAGGAGTCATCAGCTTCAGCCTCCTCCCCACAGCAACCTCTAAATGATTCATTATTCCTTCATTCTTTCCCTGCCCAGTTCCAAGAAGAATAGCAGCAGTGATCAGAAGTGAGGAAAAAGAAAAATATAATCATTTACTAAGCAGAATTGAGTTTGGACCACCTCATTCATAAATAACAAAAAATTATATGAGGAAAGGACTAGTGTATTAGAGAATCTGGCTGAATAATCAATAAATTCACCTTAACATTTATTTAATAATTCTTTTGTATTTGTATCTTTGGGGTGTAAACACAGACAAATATATAGTTGTCTTTATACTCTATATCTATTAATATATATAGCATTTTAAAACATTTTTTTTCTCCCTGTAGTAATGTGCCTCTAGGTTCACTTTTTATTCTCCTATATTTGTAAAATGTCATGGTACCACAATGAACATTCACTGCTTCATTGTGTTTTTTATTGGGCATATACTCTGCTTTTGGCACTGTTTTAGGTGCTAGGGTATAAAACTCCCTGCTCTCATGGAGCTCGGGAAAAAAAATGAAATTTGATTATAAATAACTTGGTTTTACTTTGGTATTGGTTTCCAGTTTCCATGGTAAGAAAGTTCCACAAATTTAATGGCTTGAAACCACAGAAATTCATCCTTTTCAAGTTCTGCAGGTCAGAGTTCTGCAAAAAGACTGCACAGGGCTAAAAGCAAGATGTTGGCAGGTTTGGTTCTCTCTGGAAGCTCTAGGGGAGAATCTGTTTCTTGTCTCTTCCAGCTTTTAGGGGTTGCTGGCATTCCTTGGCTTGTGGCCAAATCACTCCACCCTCTGCTTCGATCATCACAGTCTTCTCCTTTGTCTGACCTGCCCATGTCCTTTATTAGAACACTTATGATTTTATTGGGCCTACAAGCATTATCCATTGTAATCTCACCATCACCAGATCATTTATGTAATCATATCTGCAAAGTTCCTTTTGCCAAGTAAGGTGCCATATTCACAGGTTCTGGGGACTAGGGTGTGAATATCTTCAGGGGTGGGGGGATCAGGTGGGGAGCAAGTTTTCACTCTAAAACATTTTTTCATTATTTAAGAACAAAGGACTTATTTCTCTTTGGGGAATGCTTCCGTTGGAGTGTCGTAGAAGTTGTTTTTATAAAAGAACGATTTCATTTACTTTCTCCTAGTTTGCAAGCAGGATGCTACAACAAAGCACATGTGAGTCCATTTCACTTGTAAGCCGGGTGTTCACAGACTCAGTTCTGCCACTTTCCAGCTTGTGATCTTGGGCAAATTCTTCAGCCACTGTGATCCTTATTCCTTTATCTCTGTAAAATGGTGATAATATTAACAGGACCTTTGTCAACTGTTGTTCTCTTTGTCTGTGAATCACCTGAGATAAACATGAAAAGCGTCTGGCTTACAGTAGGCAGTGTTTCTCAACTTCTGGTACACAGGCTTGCAGAGGCTCCACAGATAGGATTCAATTAATTTTTGATCCTCTGGATTTACATGCAAGATTTTGTTTATATGTATAAATGCACTTTTTTTGTGTGTGGGAAATCTTATATCTGTTTTTCATTACATATTCTAAGGGTCTATAAACTTGTCAAATACTAAAAATCATTGTACTAGATAATCATAATGGTATTTCCCTTTTTACTTTCAATTTCTCCACGAGTGGGATTGGTTCATTCCTTTCCCCCATCATAACCACAAACTTGACCTATAGGCAAGTCTTCTGAGTGAATACTCACAGTGTATGGTAACACCAGTGATGCATGTTTCATCTTTTTATAATGGTGGTTTCTTGTACATAGAGCACATCCAGTTTAAAGTAGTTGATATGCTTACCTATCACAAGGCAGTGTCTTTATGATATTGATATTTTATCACGTTCCATTTCAACTTCCACTATTCCTCTTAAAGGAATAAGCATGACTTCAGCTGCCAGTAACAGTTTAGCCTTTGTCTGTCTGAAGTTTTAAATTTCATTTCCATCCACTTGATTCAAAAGTCATCAAATGTCCTGTCTTCACTTTGCCAACACTCACTGGCAGCTTCTTCAACTTGCCTATTTTAGCCCAGTTTACTGAGCCACGAGCATGTTTTGGAGACTAAAGTAGTTTGAATGGAAGGCCTTTATTGAGCCCATGTGCATGGCTTGCTTATTTCAGGACACAGAAAGTTGTGGCTCCATGATATGATCTTGTCACATGGTATGATTATTTTTGTCCATTTCTTTTACCCCTTATACCTAATACCTTAATGTATGCTCAGTCGTGTCCAATTCTTTGCAACTCTTTAGACTATAGCCCTCCAGTCTTCTCTGTCCATGGGATTTTCCAGGCAAGAATACTGGAGTGGGTAGCCATTTCCTACTCTGATACCTAATACCATATCTAGAATATAGTAAGTGCTCAGGAAATATTTGTCATATTCAATCAAATGTTTATTAATGCCAATCTCTTATTTTTTTCCTCATGTAATCTACTTTCCCTTCTATTTCCTTCTCTATTAATGATACCAATTTAATACTGTGATTATTTATATCAGGGGTCAGCAAACTATGGCCCTAAGACCAAGTCTGGCCGCCACCTGTTTTTGTAAATTGAAAGTTTAACAGGAACATGGCAGAGTTAAGTAGCTGTGAAAGACTGTGGACCGTGAAGTTTAATATATTTGCCATCTTGGCCTTTGCAGTGTTTGCCAACTGCTGACTTAGGTGAAGATGCCCCAGCCAAGTTCTCTCTTGGGATGGAAAAGATTTCTGTCCACATTGCTTTCTTACATATGGACTTTTCTCCCTGATTTTCCCACAGTTCATTCTTAATCTCCACTTACACTGAGGTCCACCTTGTTGAACTCTTTGTAAATTAAGAATAATAGATGTGACCTCTGGAGGGCAGGAATTGCATCACACTTTTCCTGCATCCTTGATTGAACTCAGTAACTATTGCTTATGTGAGTGTGTTCTTCTCCAAAGATCTGAGCAAATATCTTACTGTTTCTGATCATCTCTAGACTTTGTTGTAGCTATATTATGTAGAGCATAAGGGTTTTTTTGCAAGATACTTACCTGTATCTTAACTGCAGCTTCTGTGCAAGTAGATGCTTCAGAGCTAATTAAAGGAAAATCTTCAGAGTGGGCAAAAAGCCCAGAAATGGCATCATGGGAAACACAGAGAAGTATGCAAAGAGATAAGAATAAAACACCCACTGATTTTCTACAGCACTTTTAATGATTTTAGAGTATGTTGTCTAGCCACAAAATAATCAATACTAAGAAAAGGAAGATCTACATAGCATGAAGTGGCACTTTATGTTCCATCTTTTATCTAAAATATTAAAAATATATAAACCACTAATATAGAAGTGGGTACAAAACAACTTTACTTAGTAATGGTGAGAAAGACATGTCTTACTCTGGACTGGTTGAGTGACATTACTAACTCATAGAGTTTGAGATATGAGATAGATGAGATCAAACATTTAAGAATGTTTCTTTTTAGTAGTCTTCTCAGATTCTAGCCATGGGAAGGATCGGACACTTCAACCTATAGAATGTCGTTGGAGGAATACTTAAAATTGATTAATCTATTTCCTCAGATACTCCACTGATCTCATGACATAGAAAGCTGAGCTTTCCTAGGCCTTCCTGAAGTGTTAAGGGAATTCTCTGGTGTTAAATTTCAGAACTTTATGCATACACATGGGCTTTCTTGGTAGCTCAGCTGGTAAAGAATCTGCCTGAAGAGCAGGAGACCTGGGTTCAATTCCTGGGTCGGGAAAATCCTCTGAAAAAGGGATAGGCTACCCACTCTGGTATTCTTGGGCTTTCCTGGTGGCTCAGATGGTAAAGAATCCACCTGCAATGCAGGAAACCTGGGTTCGATCCCTGGGTTAGGAATATCCCCTGGAGGAGGGCGTGGCAATCCACTCCAGTATTCTTGCCTAGAGAATCCCATGGACAGAGGAGCCTGGTGGGCTACAGCTCATGGGGTCACAAAGAGTGGAACATGACTGAATGACAGAGCACACACACACACACAAACATAAACCTGGGAACATGCAGCACACTTTTCTGTCACCCAGTGGCTGCAAAATAGCATAAAAAAACCTCTCAGATACATTGAGATAAATGGACTCACCCCAAATCTGAGCTCACTACCTCATAAAGAGGTGAAAAGACTATGAAGTTTACCCTAGGGTAGGGATGGTCTCTGGGAAAGGAAGGCTATGGGGCAAGGGTATTTGCTTGCTTTTTTTTATTTTTTGGGGCTCCAAAATCACTGCGGATGGTGATTGCAGCCATGAAATTAAAAGACGCTTACTCCTTGGAAGGAAAGTTATGACAAAGCTAGACAGCATATTGAAAAGCAGAGACATTACTTTGCTGACAAAGGTCCGTCTAGTCAAGGCAGTGGCTTTTCCAGGAGTCATATATGGATGTGAGATTTGGATGGTGAAGAAGGCTGAGCACTGAAGAATTGATGTTTTTGAAGTGTGGTGTTGGAGAAGACTCTTGAGAGTCCCTTGGGCTGCAAGGAGTTCTCACCAGTCCATCCTAAAGGAGATAAGTCCTGAATGTTCTTTGGAAGGACTGATGTTGAAGCTGAAACTCCAATACTTTGGCCACCTGATGTGAAGAGTTGACTCATTGGAAAAGACCCTGATGCTGGGAGGGATTGGGGGCAGGAGGAGAAGGGGATGACAGAGAATGAGATGGCTGGATGGCATCACCGACTCGATGAACATGGGTTTGGGTAGACTCTGGGAGTTGGTGATGGACAGGGAGGCCTGGCGTGCTGTGATTCACGGGGTCACAAAGAGCTGGACACGACTGATGGACTGAACTGAACTGAACTGAATGACAAGAAACTCAAAGGCCACAAAGGCATATTTGAGTTTAGTAATGTGCATCTAAAAATTCTGAAGTCTAGAAATATTTCAATTAACCAAATCTGATCACAATAATTAAGTATACACACATCACATGGAGACACAGGCATATGCATTTGTTTGTCTCTATCTATCTTTTTGCCTACCTACCTACCTCTATCTATTGCTCCATAGCAATATCTATTGCTCAAACAAGTTGTTGGCAATATAACTACAGTAGCAATAAGATCTGTATAAATTAAGGTGAATAGTAATCAGATTTCCTCTTTCATATGTTGCTTAATAGTTGAGCAAACAGAGATAATACACTTTTTACTTATGGGTTACAGTCATGTACTCTCTACCTTTACTCGTTTGTGGTCCACTACTGCCTTTGAGAATAAAAATATCACTCCTACTAGGGTACAGGAAGAAGAAGATGGCAGCCCACTCCAATATTCTCACCTGGAGAATCTCATGGACAGAGGAGCCTGGTGGGCTCCAGTCCATGAGATTGCAACAGTTGGACATGACTTAGCGACTAAGCTACCACTAGGGTACAGATGAGTGACTCATTCATCACTAGGATAGGTGAAAGCTGCTGGATTCAGGAAAATTAGTTTTGCACAAATTTAATATATAAACCGACTCAATCATTAGTCTTACTGAAAACATAAAGCCTAAGTCCTCTTGGGCCATATCTAGATGTTACAAAATTATTGAATAACCCTGGACGAGATTTAACTTCTATGTGAAAGGTAGGTTAATTTTTATTGCTGGTGGAGTCAACATAATTATGTAATATTTTACAAAAGTTTCAAGACAGTAATAAACCTCTGATCCTTCATGTCTTTGTATATACCTTGTTCTAACCTAGAAACTACTCCTCTGACAGCTCACGTTTAAATCTTATTAGGTATACACTGAAAATTATGCCAAAACTCCACCCCTGCCAACCACACTATCACCATCATCACCTCCTACATTCCCTCTATCATACTTAGTATTTCTAAAACGTTTTTAATCTTATTGTTTCCTTCTCCCACTCTATCCCATAGTTAGTACTTATTTTTGCTCTATCTCTTGGATTTGAATATTATTCTGATTAAGAAGTGTCAAGCTTCAATCTCCAAATTTTCCTTTGCTCAAACATCTCCTTAAACCCACTCAAATCTTAACCTCACCATGGTCCCCAAGTGCCCCGCTGAGTTAGTCTAGTAATGTGGATTTCACTGTTCTTCCTGTTGAAAATATAGATTATAGGTTAAATAAAAATCACAACTAAAAACAGCAGTCTTATTTTGAGCTTCCCCAGTTCTTTGTGATTGAGACCCTAACAACAGAAGGCAAGCCAGCCAGAGCAGGGGCAGTTTCTCCAAGGCTAGGCGTCATTTCCAACCCTTCAGTTTAGCTAGAGCATGAGGACTTTAAACTAGAATTACGGTAGAGGAGAAGACAAATCTGTAAGGAACACCTGCATCAGTTGAGACACAAGTGGAAGTAATCTCTATCCTTAACTTACCTGTGGGGAAAATTCTGGACTTCTCAGACCTATTGTCTGGAGCTTCATAAGGTCTAGCAGTTTATCATGAGAATGAGCATAATGTATTTAAAGCACAGTAAGAGGAACTCATTTAATGGCAGCTTTTGTTACTAGTCTTTATTTCAGGGAGAGAAGACTTGTAAATAAATTAAGAATGAGTTGAGATATTCAGAACTATGGTGGCAAACACATCCTTATCCTCGAATATCAGATAAATGTGAGAGGGAATCAAAAGGACTTGACTGTTACAAAATTTGTCTTCACTCAATTAGAAAGCCACCCCTCATAAGCCCACTTAATGCTTTCCTCACCAAGTTCCCCAGTGACTTGCAAAGTCTGAGGGTCTACTAAGGTAGATTTCACTGTTCTTCCTATTGAAAATGTAGGCTTATAGGTATCTTAATTTGGGCTGTTGTAACAAAAATACAGCCTGTCCCTGACTTAAAATAGTTCAAATTAGAATTTTTTGACTTTATGGTGGTGTGAAAGCAATATGAATTCATTTGAAACTATTCTCTGAATGTTGAATGTTGACCTTTTCTAGGCTAGTATTATGCAGCATGATACTCACATGATGCTTGGCAGTGGCAGCAAACCACAGCTCTCAGCCAGTCATGAGATTATGAGGGTGAACAACCAATACACTTACAACCATTCTGTTCTTCATTTTTCAGTATAGAATGCAATAAATTGCATGAGATGTTCAGCAGCTTATTATAAAATAGGCTTTGTATTAGATTATTCTGCTCCAAAGTAGGCTCATTCATGTAAGTGTTCTGAGCCCATTCTAGGCAGGCTCAGCTAACCTATGGTGTTCTGTACACTAGGTGTATTAAATTCATTTTTGAATTGTGATATTTTCAACTCCATCATAAGTAGAAGAAGGTTTGTACCATATCTAGGACTCCCATAGACAACAAACATTTCTTTCTTATTGTTCTGAGGCTGGGAAGTCCAAGATTAAGGACTACAGCAGATTTGATGTCTAGTGAGACCCTGCTTCCTGGTTCATAATCATCTTTGTCGTATCTTCACATGATGGAAAGGGGGCAAGAGAGCTCTCTGGGGCCCCTTGTATATTCCATTCGTGAGGATATACTCCCATGACCCAAATATTTTCTCTTTTTTTCCCATTGTTTTTCATATTTAATTGGAGGATAATTGCTTTACAATGTTGTGTTGGTTTCTACCATCAACCTGAATCAGCCATAGGTATATTATGTCCCCTCCATCTTGAACCTCCCCTCTGACTCCATGCCACCCCTCTAGATTGTCACAGAGCACTGGGTTGAGCTCCCTGAGTCATACGTCAGATTTGCACTGGCTTTCTATTTTACATATCATAATGTGTATGTTTCAACCAAATATTTTCTAAAGGCACCGTTTCTTGATACCATGACATTGGGCGTTAGGATTTTGGCATATGCATCATGAGGGGAAACAAATATTCAGAGCTTTGAGATAGGTTAAGTAAAAAGTACAGTTAAAAGCAATAATTTTCCTCCGATTTATTAAGCACTACCCCTCCCCTAAGACATGTTTACTCTTTAAGCTAAAAAGTGACATACTGGATCTATGCTCCAATGGCGTCTGATAACTTCCATTTACTATTGGAGTGTTTAGAATGTAATTATGATGTTCAGCCCCAAATTAGGGCAGAAGATGGCCCTGCTCTTGATGTACAACAAGATGAGAGGAGGCAAGTTAACGTGTTTCCTTTCAAAGGCCTGTTGTATGACATCATTAACCCAAGAAATTGAAGAATGTCTTGAGGATCTTCATCATTTTGGCCTCTGAAGTAGTTTTATGTGCTCGATTTAGAGGAAGTCACCTATACGGGACTTATCAATAGAAACAAAGGCGTGAAAGAGCTATCAAATTCCAGGAATTGGCCTCTCTTTCCCAGGTCCCACTACAAGGAACTTGTTGATTTCTGATGGTAATGGGGGCCATGCAGCAACATCATTGGGTTCTGCTTTCCCTCTGACAAAGCATATGACCTCAGACAAATTATAATCTATCTGGGTCTTGTATTTTTCATCTAGAAAATATGGGAATTGGCCTAGATGACTACATTCCTTTAGCTCTAATATCATATCAACATCATTATTTTGATTACTGTTCTGAACTTTCACATCCTCCAGGGACCCTGGATGCAGGAAATAAAAGTTGGACAGGAAATTAGGAGTCCTGCTCACTTAATGACTGGTGGAGTGAGAACAGTCACCACTCTCTGGACCTCAACTTCCTCTTCTGTAATGGGGTTCAGTGAAGAACAAACCAGGCATGTTTCTTGCCCAGAGACCAGAATTGTGGGTGTGGGAAAGAGAACATGGAGCAGGTGAGGTCAAGGGTCTTTCCACCTCTTAGATTCATCTTAGACACTTTGTCCACCATTACTCAAGCAAAGCTGAAATTAGAGGATTCATGAAATCTAAATTCCTGGTTTTTGTTATGTTAGTTTTCTTTTTTTGGCAGGTAGAAAGACTGACCAGTAAGGAGAAGAAAGCAATTCTTAAAAATAATTTTAAAATCCAGTCTCCTGATACATAAAAGAACTTCTCATAAGCCCAGGGACAAAAAACTTTTTAGAAAAACAGAATTTCACAAAACTGTTTGTTGTTTGTGTTAAGAGCATGAGTTAATGAGTGATAATTACTTAATATCAAACTCTTGCCCTTATTTGTTAAGAAAAACAAAGGGCAGAAAAATCTACATTGTGCTATTCTGTATTATTAACCTTATAGATTGCCATTTCTGAGAATTACAAAGAACAATTAATCTTAATGATTAAAGAGAGGCAGTGCATTGCTCTTCACCACTGGTTAACTTCTATGATGGCAATTAACTGCCCTTCCCAACTCTGAGATTTCTGGAGGTTAGAAAGGACATACCATTATTTACTGCTCAGTGGTTGTAGATTGGTAAACCAGAAATCAGATTATTTTATGTTTACACTTCAATTAAGCAACAAGAAAGATAAACAAATAAGACTAAATATAGTGTTGCAGGAAAAACTCTTTCTGGTTGTCTTCTTTAAAATTTCCCAAGCTCAGACGGCTATAAGAAATGTGAACTAGAATCTTTTCTTCCAGGTTGTGTAAGTTAAGTCTGTGGCCCCCATTTTACAGATCAGCTAGGATCAAAACAATTGTTATTAATGAGTAAGGCTTTGTAGCTATGTAACAGTGAGGAGTAAAAGAATACATAGGTGAAACTTGTAGCTGCAACTTTAAAAAAATACAGTATTTATTCCTTCATTCCTCAGTACAAAGTAAGCATAGACCCTAATGAATTCTTGCTATTACTATTATTTCCTTGGTTCTTTATTTCTTGACCAATATACTATCAAATATCCAAATAGCTAAATGTGTATTTAAATAATGCTTGGGCATTTTCGAAAAATTAAAATATTTAGTTTTATTTTTAATATAGGCACATTTTTTCATATAACATAGCATTGTATTTTTAAGAGTATAATCCTAGTTCCATAACAAAGAAAATAAAATGATGATTTACAAGAGAGAAAAAGCTGGCTTTGATGCTTTAGTTATAAATGCTACTTTCCTTGACTGGAGAAAAGACTATGTTACTTAAGATCTTCACTTTCTAAGCTTTCTTTCTTTTTTTAAATTTTTCCTCTTGAGTACTATCTCCAGAGATTTATGACTAAGGAGCTCTCTGATTAATTCCCTTCAGAAAACATCAGGAGGCAGGTAAACTGCAAAGTAGAAAAATCATCCTGCTTTAAGTACTTAGGCCTTCTCTTCATTGTGTCACATCAGCTCAAGAGAGTCGTAAGTCTGGAACCTCTGTGCTTTGTCACAGCGGTGTAAAATCACTACAAACAGACTAGTGAACCTTGAATGACGACCTTGAGAGCGCCTCCAAGGCATCATCCCAAAGGCAGCACCATTCTTGAAAAAGCAGCCATAAGCTCATTTAGAATATTCTGAGAAAGTTTTGAAATATGGACTTGTGAGCACAGTAACCCATGTGATGCCAGACTGTGGGGTCCTGGGGTCACTGAGGTTTTGTACAATAATTATAGTTGTGTTTCTTTGATTTCCCTGCCCCCTCCACAGAATTCTCATGGGAACCCCCACCCTTGCTCTCCTTTCCTCTCTCACCTCCAGGGTTCTGGGGACTTCAGATTCTTTCTCAGTGGCTGCTACAACTTTGCTGCTGCCGCAGCCTAGACCAGACCAACCCTGTCAGTGTTGCTGCTGTTGCTACTCCCATTCAGTGCTCTTGTTGCTTTCTCTTCCCAATTTTACTTTCCCTTGTCAAAACTTCTGACATCGGTCCTAACAATGATGAAGAACAGTTTCTTTGTCATTGGTAGGTGCTTTCTAGTCTTCCAAGGCTCCACCTGGCTGTTTTTTACTTGCTGATACCCTGTTAGGAATTTTGGATATGATTACCAAAGCCCTAGGTTAGCATGGCAAATACATTTCTCCTCAGTGATTGCTGAGTAACACAAACTGAGGCACACAAAGAAATCAGCCTAAGATTTCTGCCTTCTCTTATGTTCTGTTTCTGAGGCCTCTACTCCTACTCCTCTTCTTTGTGTGGCTGTGCTAAGATTAGGCCCAAAGTTTCTTCCCCTCAAACCCAGGAGATTCTACTAATAGAACTTTGGGTATTATGGTCTGATTTCCCAGACTCTCCAAGGCAAATACAGTGAAGAGAATCTGTATTAGTTTTCTACTCCTGCTGTAACAAATGACCACAAATGTGGTGACTTAAAACAATACGGATTTATTATCTTATAGTTTGTAGGTCAGAAGCCTGGTGTGTGTCCATCAAACTGAAATTAAGGTGCCTGCAGGCTATGGGGAGATTATGTTTCCTACTTAGTTAGCTTGTTGGCAAAATTCAGTTCCTTCTAACTGTAGGACTGAGGTTCTTGTTTTCTTGCTGCCTCCAGGGGGTCATTTCCAGCTTCTAGAGGACACCACATTCTTTTGCTCATGGCCTGCTCCCTCCACTTCCAAGCTAATAATGGCAGAAGGAGTCCCTCTTTTTTTAAGATATTTTCCTTATTCTTCTTCCACCTCATTTCTCTACCTTTTCTTCTGCTTCCCAGATCTGCTTTTAAGAATTTACATTATTAGATTGGGCCATCTAATCTCAAGGTCCTTATCCTTGATCACATCTTTTAAAGAAATTTTTCCTTGTAAGATAATATCCTGGGGATTAGGGTGTGCATATCCTTGGTGGGGTTGGGGGGTGGCTATCATTATTTTGCATACCACAGAACTTGCTCATTCATTCTTGGTGTATTAGTATTTCTAAATTTCATGACTAACATTTAATGGAAAGTCACAAATGTAAATCATGCTCTGCATTAGGTGACTTTGATTGAAGTAAGAAATCAATACGGGGGGTGGGAGTTATTCATTACATTACTAAATGGAGAAGTTCAGGCAGTTTCAGACACAGATTGATTCAGGAATTTGCCTTTCTTCCTCACATGCCATTCCACTTCTCTGCTAATTTCAAATTCAGGCAGGTTGCTTCTTCATATCTAGGTTTTTCCCTTATTGTTCTAGTAACACCAGTCAAAGGAAAGGTTTTATTTTTCAAGAATTCCAACAAACATTTGGCAGACAATTCTCACTTGCCCTGTTTTTTCATATTCATCTTAAAAGCAAACACCCTTTTGTTAGGATAATTTGGTGCTTTGATTCTCTAGAGATGACTCACTGTGCCCAGCTCTGGAGCCAAGTGATGGGGTCAGGACCATGAAATCACAGGGATTGAAAGTGGATAGAGGTACTATTATTTGAAGGGGTGTGAATACTAAGTAAGAGCAACATATGTCTACCATTATTTCTCAGAATTTTAGGAAAATACTACATAGAGATTTAAGTAAAAATAAAAGTTTCAAGAGTAAGAGAAAACAGAAATAGATGGCCCTTCTATAATGCACGATACAAAATATGTGAGTACATCAAAATTACTTATCTTTCATGTGCACGTTGTACATTTATGTGCATTCTACATATATTATCTGTGTGATTTTAAGCACATTACTTAATCTCAATTTTCTCATATACAAAAGTAATAGTCCTTACTTTTCCAAGTTGTTGCAGGCACTAGAGATAATACCAGGCTTCACAGGTGGTGCTAGTGGTAAAGAACCTGCCTGCCAATGCAGGAGATGTAAGAGATGCGGGTTCAATCTCTGGGTCGGGAAGATTCCCTGGAGAAGGGCATGGTAACCCACTTCAGTGTTCTTGACTGTAGAATTCCATGGACAGAGGAGCTTGGAGGGGCTACAGTCCATAAAGTCGAAAAGAGTCGGACAAGACTGAAGCAACTTAGCATACACGCACAGAGATAACACATGTGGAGGACCTACCAGCATGTCTGGTAGATGGGTGATGTTTAATGGATGACAGATATTGTTATCATCATCCATATCATTATTTCAATAAACTCAAGCTTTCTCACTGTTTGAAGAACAGTTTAAATTATAGCACTTCTATATCTAAGTTTTCCTTGAGGGCAAGTAAGCTGCTTGTAATGTTCTACTTTAAATGTCAGGCTTGAAATGAAATTTTGATCAATTTGTTCTAGAGCCATTAGGCCTTTTTATCGACTCAGCTCTAAGGAAAACTCCAATAGTTTTAAATATATCAATGCTGTTTGAAGTTAACTTTAATTTAACATAAACTGAAGGCAAAGTGAGGTCAGACTAGCAACACTGCCAACATGAAATTTGCATCCTTCCAAGATGTTCTTTCCTTGCTGCTCATCATTAAATCAAATTTCATTTAATTAGCCCAAATGGATATGCTTTTGAACCTATATATCTCTCTTCTCAATCCTGAGCTAACTACTACTGATAAGTAGGATTCTCTGCAAGCTCCATGATGGCAAGGGATGTTTCTTTTTCACTGTTTTATCTGTCCAATAACCCTGTACTGAGTCTACAACTAGATGCTCACTAAGAATTTCTTGGTTGAAACTTGTTTAGAAATCAGGATACAGAGTATGTGTGAATTCATTTGTATGTGGTCTAGTAACTTGCTGGAGGTCTATAGCTAGCGAACAGCAGGGTGGATGTGAGCCCCGAGAGAGGGCCTCCACTGCCCACCTCATCACCTCTATATGACCTGCTTCACTATCCACCTTGCCCTAGTCCAGACCTTTCCTGTAGTCAGCCAGAAAGGCTAAACACTCAAAGTTTAAGCTCCTCTTGTGCCCCAAATCAAGGAAAACCATCACTGAAGAGGAATGGGAACCTTGTTCTCTTTTGTCAGTGAAGTCTGAAAAAGTTTGCTGCTCCCCTAACCTCCTTCACCGCCCAAGTCTCATTGGAGAAGCTTTGTTATCTGATTCCCAGGTAGGGCCATGGCTTCACTCTGCTCCAGGTCCTACTGGGGATGGGGGTGGCCTTGCTGGTGTTTCTCCTTCTGCCTTTTTGTTCTTTGCGTCTCTGAGATTGGAGCCCTATCCTGAACTCCACTCCCTTTACCTGGGTCCCTAAAATTCTCACCCCCTCCCCACTTAGCTTCTTAAAGCTTCCTTCCCTTTGGAATCTTCCCTGGTGGCTCAGATGGTAAAGCGTTTGCCTACAATGCAGGAGACCCAGGTTCCATCCCTGGGTTGGGAAGATCCTCTGGAGAAGGCAATGGCAACCCGCTCCAGTACTCTTGCCTGGAAAATCCCACGGATGGAGGAGCGTGGTAGGCTACAGTCCAAGGGGTCACAAAGAGTCAGACATGACTGAGCAACTTCACTTTCACTTTCTTTCCCTTAGGAAGTGGTGCTGCTGACAGGCTTTGCTTGTAGCTTGAAAACACATCGCCCAAGACCTCACTGCACTGCTGGCTAGAAGTCTTTGTAGGTGTTCTGAGTCAGATTGCCTGGGCTCAAGCCCCAGCTGCATAACATCAGTCAAGTAATGATGTTTGAAAATCCTTGGTTTTCTCATTTATAAAATGAGGGTAATAAAGTACCTCCTCCTAGGCACTGCCATCAGGATTAAATAAGATAATGCGGGTAAAGTCCCTGGCACAAACTGAGGAAATGTTAGCTATTATTTATGTCCTTCTGGTAGTCTAAATCTTAAAAAGTTGCTCTCAGACTTGTGGCTTAGGATGTTGATTGTTTCGTAAAAAGGTTTTGCTTCTCTGTTCCCCTTTGCTGAGACCCTGGTCTGTGTCATTGTGGGCCCCTCATTCCTAGTGCGGCTGGATTGACAGCAATTATGAGTAGCCATGGTTCTGAAACCCTGAGGCCTTAGTCAACATAAGACCAGTGAGGGTCCAAATAGGAGTTCAGTGTCCAAAAGAAGTCCACACAGACTGGGGAATAAGGAGTGGACAGAAGTGACGTGGATTCAAGGGGTATGAAATCACCACCTAGATCCTGAGTGAGTTGTTCGTTGGGTCAAATTGAGGGCATGATTTATTTCATGTTCCAATGGAGAGTGGAACTTAGAGGTTTGATACCTTTCCTGGCTTTCTCGTGAGGTTTTCAGGACCAGGAAAGGCTTGGACGTATAGGGCACACTGTAGTATACACTCAGTATTAGCTTCCCTTAACTGCTGTAACAGATTGCCACAAGTTTAGTGGCTTCAGACAACACAGATTTGTCATCTGCAAGTTCAGGAGGTCAGAAATCTAAAATGATCAGCAGGACTGCATTCCTCCTGGAGGCTCTAGGGAAAATCCACTTCCATGACTTTCCCAGCTGTGTTCTTTGGCTACTGGCCCTTTCCTCCACCTTCACAGTCAGCAGTGTAGCCTTTCCGAATCTCTCTCTGTGTTTAGATAATGACTCGCTACTGGAAAAGGAGCGAGTTACACACAAGCTTGCAAAATATTAAAAAAACGAGTAAACTCTTTCCCCAGTATTTGGTGTGTAAAACACGTGTGTGTGTGTGTGTGTGTGTGTGTGTGTGTGTGTGTTAGTTGCTCAGTCGTGTCTGACTCTGTGCGAACCCATGGACTGTAGCCCACCAGGCTCCTCTGTCTATGGGGTTCTCCAGGCAAGAATACTGGAGTGGGTTGCCATCCTCTGCTCCAGGGGATCTTCCTGACCCCGGGATCAAACTTGGGCCTCCTGCATTGCAGGCAGATTCTTTACTATCTGAGCGACCAGGGAAGCATGAAACATTTGCATAGCCTCAAAAACTGACAACTCTTTTTTGGCACTAAAATGAAGTGTTGATATTTTATATAGCAAATAGTCACACACACACACACAGATATTTTTTGCAAAATAATAGAGGAAAAACCCATATCAAATATAGGCTTAGCAATTTAGTTCAAAGGTTTGTTTATTAAATTCTCAGAGAAATATTCAATAGCCAGATAAAGGAAGAGAAATCACAGGGAACGAATAATTTTTACACAGAAATTGCTGTGAGTCCCCAGGATCCACAGTATATGCTTAAGACACCCTACAGAGGTCTTAAGGGGTGAAACTTTAATTTTAATATATTTCCCCTTAAAAAAGCCTCTTTGGTGCCCAGAAGGAACTGGCATATATAGGAAAAAATTCATAGAGGTGGTAGATGTAGGTATGAAGCTATTAAAAAACTTTTTCATGAGTGTCATGTTCATTTATGAGCATAAAGGAACCTTCCACCCCACCAAGACTCCAATTTGAGTTGTATTAGTTTGCAAAGGCTGCCAGAACAGTGTAACACAGATGAGGTGACTGAATCAACAGAACTTTATTCCCTCACATTTCTGGAGGCTTGAAGTCCCAAATCAAAGTATTGGCAGTGGTGGTTTCTCCTGAGGCCCTTTTCCTTGGTTTACAGATAGAAGCCTTCTCGCTGTGTCCTCACATGTTCTCCCCTCTGTTTATGTTGTCTGTGTCCTTCTTGTCTAAGGACACCAGACATATTACATCAGGGCCCACCCATACGCCTTCATTTTAACCTCTTTAAAGGCCCTGTCTTCAAATGCAGTCACATTATAAAGTTCTGGCAGTGGGTCTTCAACTTGTGAACTTGGGGTATACAATTCAGTTTATAACAAGGACTAACTAAATTTATTTTTTACATTATCTTCTGATGGAGTAGTTTATTCCAGCTGTATCCATTACTCTTTTTGGTGAGAGAAGGGTTAAAAAAACAGTAAACTTTATTGCCAATCACACCCTGATGTTTCCAAATCTGGCTGAATGACCAGTGTCACATTCAAACCAAAGTAAAATAAACCCATTCTGGGTCCAGTTCTCTGTCAAAATCATCCAGAACCATGGGGATTTAGAGGTTACCACAGAAAGCTATTTAAAGCTATCCAAACTGTTATCTGTACCTTTTTTTAGCATGTCACATTAACTCACAATCTTTTGAGGACAGAGGGTTAAATTCCTTGACTTTTGTGTTTCAGTCATTTTCTTTTCATATGTAGAGGGGTTTATATTTCAAGTCACCCTTTAGACATGCAGAGATGTAATTTATTTTCTGTAACTGAACTTAAATGGTCCATGAGCCCCCCCCCCCCACCTCTGGTCATGAATGGGGAAGAACTGTAAATTGCTCACTCAAGTTTTCTTAGTCATTTTCAGTTAAAAAATCTTATTTTCCAGAATAAGTCAATGTTTCTTACCCTGCCCCCAGGGTAAGCCCTGGGCCTCCAGGAGAGGCTGTTAGTCCTTGCTGTGTCATCCTGTCCTACTTGGTCTTGCCTGAAGTATCTCATACCTGGAGTTGAATGTACTATTCTGTTAATGAAGCTTAAACCTCAGGGCTTTTTCTGAACCCTTGGAAAGGGCAGCAGTGATGGGTTCATATGGTCATAGATTTTATAGCTTTTACAGAAGTTAAATAATAGCAACTGATTAAGACCACTGTTGTTTGCCACTTGATTTTCACTCCACCAAAACTTCACATTTATAAAATAGCTTTGGGATAGCTGTAAGACTTTTGGGGATCTGATTATGGGGAAGTTGAGATGGGGTACATTCAGCGTGTATTTAGTGTGATAGATTCATGTGGTTTACAGTCACTTCCGTGAATAGTTAAGTTATGGACTGGTCAATCTTGGCTAGAAATGGCTTCTCTAATAGAAATACTTCCGTAACCTGCTGTGCCAATTCAAAACCACGGAAGGCTGGGGTCATATGGGGATATAGCGCCTACGATGCCTGGCATTAGAGGTATGTGGGTGAGTGGGGGAGAAAAAACTTGGGGAAAAGCCTATGGAAGATTCTTCCAGTTACCAGAGGGGTAACATCGTAAGCAGAAAATTTAGTTCTCATTGACAGTTTGACATAGAGATTTTTCTTTTTAGGCCAGGAATACATTCAATAATGCAGCATATGCAATTATAAATGTTACATCTATTTTTTTCTGACAGAAATTATGCAAAGTAGAACTTAGAATTCCTGTGTTTGTGAGGTCCTGGCACAGGCAGCAGGTGCATCCATGTGTGAGGCCACGTGATTTATACTTTCAAACTACCAGTTATAAAAAAAAGTCAGTGATCCTGAGAAAGCCTCAATTATCTACCTTTTTATTCTCTCTGTAGAAACTATTACAAAATAGTTACCATATGAATAAGTGATCAAAAAGTGTGCAGCCACAAATGTATGAAAAATGTTTTATAGAGAATTTATAATTTGTTAATTATAATTATAATAAATGTATAAAACCATTTTTATTATCTAGATTTTATGATATGTCTGTTAGCTTTTATCTGTTTGTTTTTTTCTTTTCTCAAATATTTAAAGAAACATTTACTTTTATCCTTAGCATTGTATTTATCATGTTAGATTCTTTTTTCCTCACAGGGCTCCCCAAAGCTTGTAGGCAGACTTCACGCTATGAACCCTAGTCAGCTTTCCTCATGGCCTTTGAGCGGTAAACATTGCCGTGTGAGGGGGCTTGGATTCCGGCCCCTGTGCAGCGACTCTGTTCTCCTTGTCCAGATCGCAGCCGTCTTCCAGGCCTGTGTTCCCTGAGCGTGTGCATTTCAGCACTCCTCACCCCATTGCTGAGTTCTAGGAGCACTTAATGCCCCAGTGACATTCGGGGTACCCCACTGGCATGCAGGGACGTGTAGGACTTGTGAAGCAGAGGGCATACTACTGCAAGTCCTGTTTCCGAACCTATGTTCCATGCCAGTGTACCTACTGCTCCAGGATCGGTGTGTGTGGCAGGGGTCGGGGTAGAGATAGGGCACGGGGACCCTCTGTAAGGTTATCTTTACACAGCCTGCTTTGTTTCTGAATTTTGAAACATAACTGGAGATATTTTTTAATCTGCCTCCTTCCAGTGTTTGAATTTAAGATTTGTCTTACCAGTAATCTCCAAACACCGTCTCCCAAGCCCAGGATCTGCTTTTATAGCACCATGGTGCCGTAGTAGAGCATAGGCAGACTGCACAGGATCAAACACCAGAGCCATCAGGTGCAAGCTGTGTCAGCTTGGATAAGTTACTTAACCTCTCTGAGCATCAGTTTCCTTATCTGTACAGGAGGTTGTCATGAGGATGAGTGAATTAATGTGGCTAAAGCACTTGGAATACAAAATGCATGTGGTTCAGCTATTAAAATCCCCTTGCTGTACTGTAGGCCCTTGTGCCACGTCTTTCTGGTCTGTGGCTTACAGGACATTATGCTATGAGGGTCAGGTTTGTTCCCTGAAATTTAATGATAAGACTTTGGGGTATAAAACACTTTTTTTTCTTAAATCACAAAGGCCCAAAAGTTATAATCAAAAGCCTGGGTTTTAGAACTGTTGTTTCAAAGATGGGTTTCTAGTGCCTATTTTGGCAGTCTAGAAATGAATAAAAATATTTTGTTTATGCTTTCATCTCAGCTGTAAAGATAATAAATTTTTCAGAGACAATGAAAACTTCTGGCTCAAAAAAGGGAAACCTATAAAAATATTTAAAAAAGTACAAATATTAATGCAATAACATATTTCAAAATGCTACATAAATAACAATAAAGAAGAATCAACACTTTTAATTTCCTTTAAGGGTGCCAGTTTCAGACCATGAAATTTATATTGTTTAATCTTTACTGTAGCCTCTTATGTAGATAGTTTTATTTCCATTTTACTGGTAGGTAAACTGAGATTTGCAGAATTTCAAGTTACTTGCCCAAACTGTTTAGTGCGATAAGAGGTAGGCTGTGATTCAAGCTGACATTTTGCTTCCAAAAGACATTCTTTTCCCACTTATTGCTTTTTATGGTTCACCCCTTATTCTATAAAATTTAATTCTCGGAAAGAAAAGCATCTGACTGAGAAAGAGCATTTTTCTGTAAAGAAGAGGTTTCCATTATCAGCTGAAAGGCTTGTCAATTGTTGGGGACATGCTCCTGAATCTATCTATAAAATAATCTAGGATACAGGTCCCATGTGCACTGTGACATCTATTATGAAAGTATATCTCAATGTGATTGTGTGGTCAATTTTAATGAACACTACTCTTCCAGTAAATTCTGCCAATACATTGATTCTATTTAAAAAATCGAAACTGTCCTTGCGGAAAAACCTCATTGCATCTCTCTCAATTATTTGTTGCTTTGACTAAACCTCATCTTTATTCTCATCACAAATTCTTTAGAAAAACTATTCCTCCCATTCCCATAATGAATTAAATAGATCGTGTTTAAGGCAGTGACAACGAAATTTTGTTCTGAATTCAAAATAGGAATACAGAATACGTGAACTCATCGCTCTAGCTAACATTGAAAGTTAGCACCATATAATGTGTTGTATGTGTTCTCAAGCTTGATCTTAAGTAAAATTATGAGAATGATAAAATTTCCTTTATCTAGTCCACTCACTCCTTTCTGAGCAATTGCCACCTTGCATTTATATCCACCTCATAACACTATATCTAACAATCTTATTTCTAATTTTTTTTAAATATCAGAAAGCTATCTTCTGAATTTTATTTCTTACTTTCCTGTTTTTAATTGAAGTATAGTTAACTTAAAATATTATGTTAGTTTCAGGTGTGCAACGGTGATTTGCTATTTTTACAGGTTTTGTGCTTAGTCACTTAGTCATGTCTGACTCTTTGTGACCCCGTGAACAGTAGCCCACCAGGCTCCTCTGTTCATGGGATTTTCCAGGCAAGAATATTGGAGTGGGTTGCCATTTCCTTCTCCATTATAGGTTATATATATTGTAAATAATGCTTCCATGAATGCAGGGGTGCCTGTAACTTTCTGAATTGGTGTTTTCACTTTCTTTGGATATATACCCAGTAGTGCAATTGCTGGATCACATAATAGCTCTGTTTCTAATTATTTAAAGACCCTCCATACTGTTTTTCATAGTTGTTACGTCAATTAACGTTTCCCTCAACCATACATGACAGTTACTTTTCTCTGTATCCTTACCACCACCTGTTATTTATTGTCCTTTTGATAATAGTCATTCTGACAGGTGATATCTCAATGAGGTGGTATCTTGTGGTTTTGATTTGCATTTCTCCAAATCATAGTGATGTTGAGCATTTTTTCGTGTGCCTGTTGGCCTCCTGCATTTCTTCATTGGAAAAATGCCTATTCATGTCCTCTGCCTAGTTTTTAATCAGATTGTTTTCTAATGATATTAATTCTTCCAGTTCATGAATATATTATATTCATGATATATATATATGATATATATATATATGATATATATATATAAAATATATATAAATATATTTCCATTTATTTGTGTTGTCTTCAATAATGTCTTTTAATTTTCAAAGTATAGTTCTTTTACCTTCTTGGTTAATTTTATTTTTAGGCACTTAATTCTTTTTAGTGTGACTATAAATGGGATTTAAAAAAATTTCCTTCTGATAGTCCGTTATTAATACATAAACATACAACATATTTTATCCTGCAAATGTAATGATTCATGTATTAGTTCTATTTTTTTTTGGTGTAATATTTTTTTGGTGAATATTTTCTACATAAAATATCATGTCATCTGTAATAATGACAGTTTCACCTCTCCCTTTCCAATTTGGATGCTTTTATTTATTTATGCTTATCTGATTTCTGCAGCTAGGACTACTAACACTATGATGAGTAAAAGTGACAAGAGTAGACATCCCTGTCTTGTTCCTGACCTTAGAGGAAGAACTTTACATTTTTCATCATTCAGTATGATGTTAGCTGTGGGTCTGTCATAAATGGTTTTATTATGTTTAGGTATGCTCCTGCTATACCCAGTTTGTTGAGAGTTTTTATCATGAATGGATGTTGAATTTTTCAAATACTTTTTCTATATCTATTAAGATGATCATGTGATTTTTATCCTTTGCTTTATTAATTTGGTGTACCACATTGACTGGCAGATACTGAATCATTTTTGCATCCTTGAATAAATCCCACTTGATCATGATGGACAGTCTTTTTAATGTATTGTTGAATTAGGTTTGCTAGTAAAACATTATTGATAATGTTTGTGTCTATGTTTATCATGGATGTTGGCCTAAAATTTTTTTTTTCCGTGGTGTCTATATCTGGATTTATTATCAGGGTGATGTTGACCTTATAGAATGAATTGACTTTAGGTCATTCTCTGAGAGAGTTATTCTATATTTGCCTCTAATTTTGCTGTATCTATGGGAGGAGGTGAGCTCAAAGTCTTCCTTCAGGGAAGGATCTGGTATACTAATTCAGGCTAATGTCATCAGACCTCATTTTTTTCCTCTTGTATCTTCATTTTCAGTTTCCCCTATGTAGATTTGTGAATATGCTTGTCTTCCTCTCACCTTCCATCCTTCCCATAGGCTTATTTCTCCTCTGATCTTCAATTTAATTGAATCAGGAAGTGTTAAATTATTTCCATTTTGCCACATGGGAGGGTTTAAAAATAGGTTATTCTGCTCATAATCACATAATCATTTAACAATGTTCTGTAAGTTCTAATTAATGTAATAAGATTGAAATAGAAGTAAGTTGTACATACTTTTGGAAACTGAGGGCAATATTATTATTTGCAAATGTGAAGATATACCTAGAAAATATATGTGATTAAACTAAAAAAATACCATAATAAAAAAGCCCATCAACTGACGAATGGATAAGAAAGCTGTGGTACATATACACAATGGAATACTACTCAGCATTAAAAAAAAATTCATTTGAATCAGTTCTCCTCAGGTGGACAGAACTGGAGCCTATTATCCAGAGTGAAGTAAGCCAGAAAGAAAAACAAGAATACAGTATACTAACACATATATATGGAATTTAGAAAGATGGTAACGAGAACCCTGCATGCCAGACAGCAAAAGGAACACAGATGTATAGATCAGACAGGTGGACTCTGTGGAAGAGGGCAAGGGTGGGAGGATATGGGAGAATGGCATTGAAACATGTTAATTATCATATGTGAAAT
>ML662438.1:6921577-6943833 GCA_007570785.1 Antilocapra americana
AAAAAAAAAAAAAAAAAAAAAAAATAAATATATATATATATATATATATATATATATATAAATAAAAAAGTTTGGCAAAATGGCATACACGAAAAACATTTAACAATAGCTGTGTGTTATTCCAGCAATTCTAATTTAGAAAATATAATAAGAGCTTATTCACAATATTAACAAAATACACAAATTAAGTTGGAAATAATCTTATCAAGAACTATAGTTGTTATTTCAAGTACGCTTTTTTTATAAACATGTAGACAACATGCCTTTGGAATATTTGGAGGAAAATACTGTACTCTAATTATGAGAAGACAGAATATCACAATGCTATTTTCTTTCAAACAAATATGTATGTAAACTAAATAATTAAAATTCAAATGGGATTAAAAATAAAAAAAATTTATAAATGTTTCCAAGGTTTATCTGAAAAAATTAGATAAAAAGAACTAAATTAGATAAAAAGAGCTAATGAAAGTTAGTGCATGCATGTGTTCTGAGTCACTCAGTTGTATCCAACTCTTTGTGACCCCATAGACTGTGGCCCACCAGGCTCTTCTGTCCATCGGATTTTCCTGGAAAGAATACTGGAGTGGGTTGCCATTTCCTCCTCCAGGTGATCATCCTGACCCAGGGATTGAACTGTGTCTCTAGCATCTCCTGCGTTGGCAGGCAAATTCTTTACCACTGAGCCACCTGGGAAGCAGTAGGGTTATAAAAAAAATTGAAATAAAATATTGTATACAAAAATTTTGAGATTAATTAGAATTTCAATAAATTGTAATTAAAAAATATTTATGTTTATTTTTGGCTGCACTGGGTCTCCTTGCTATGAAAGCTTTCTCTAGTTGTGGTGATCAAGGGCTACTCTCTAGTTGTGGTATGCAGGTTTTTCATTGCTGGGGCTTCTCTTGTTGTGGAAGGTTCTAGTAGTTGCAGCTCCAGGGCTCTAGGGTTTGGGCTCAGTGGTTGTGGTACGTGGGCTTAGTTGCTTTGAAGCATGTGGGATCTTCCTGCACCAGGGATAGCATGCATGTCTCCTGGATTGTCAGGCAGACTCTTAACCACTGGACCACCAACGAAACCTAAGTTGCAGTTTTGTGTATGGTTATTTAGTACTAAATATTTAGTACTTAGCTGTTTTACTAAGTATTTAGTACTTAGCTGTTCTAGAATTCCCCCAGTTCTTACCAGCCTATTGAAGTAACATTAACATTAATTTCAAAATTATAGTACTTAGCCTCTGATTTTGATACTGAAGGACATCTCCAGTTTTCTGTCAAAGTTACCCCTAGTTACTTCTGGGATGTCAAGTTGTGTCACTAATATCCTGGAACAAATTGGCTAATGTTCTTCTTTATGTGTCACATCCCTAAGGTGGCTCCTCTGAGCCAACGGGCTGGCTGCCAAAGCCTCTCAGTGATACCTGGCAAAGTTGGGGAGGAATGTTCACCAGGACCAGCAGTGATAACTGTGCTCATAGCCTCCAGTGTTTTCTGTTGGTTTGTTTGTTTGTTTTGTTTTGTTTTTTTATTGGTTTCCTAAACCTTTTGCCCTTAATCCCTCTTAGCCCTCTTATCACTAGAACCTGAAGCCAGAAACAGATAGATTCAAGCAATCTCTGTCTTCCTCAGCTGTATTCACCTCATCTTTCTTCTTAGGCTTTAAAACTCCTCCATTCTATTTCAGCCCCAGAAGAAAAAGACCTGTGCATCATCAAAACACACAAACAGACTACCAGGTCATCAATAGCCAGATTCTGAGTACAAGTTTATGCTCCAAAACACTCTACTGTATAATAACTCATCTAACTCTATTATAAATCATTCATTAACTGTGATCTGTTACAGTGTATGAGGTGTCAAGCATAGTTAAAAAGTCATAAGTTTCTGAGTCACAGAGTGGAGTCATACACTATATTTGCTAGGGAATCATGAGAGCACACCAAATATATTTCTAAACTACATAGACTACATTTTCCTACTTTACTTAGATAAACCTGTTACAAAAGTTTAGTCTGGCATGACTTGGTTCCAGTTAACTGATATTGGCTCCCAGAATGCTTTATTCCATCTTGGATAAAGTCTAGGTTCTTAAAATCCATTTGAGAGTATTCTTAAGAATCCACAACAAACTTACCAGAATATAGTGTAAAGTGAAATACTAGCCCATAGCCAGTCTTCTAGCAATACTCTAATCTCTGCAGATACACAGTAGTGATTCACTGCCCTCCCACATTCTGTCAATAACTTTTCATATACTAAGGCAGGATGCCAGAACTCTGAAAATAATCATGTGCTTTCTTATAATATCTCTACCCATGTTATAAATTGACATGCATAATTATTCAGTAAATCTTGATTGAACAAACTTTTAACTGGCAGCTGTATTAGGTATAGAGGAAAATGGTGAACAAAGCACAATTTTGTCCAAAGATGCTAATTGTTTAATGGAGAAAATAGGCTTATAAATAATTGCTGATGATGGTCATGATGATGATAATGACAGTGACTGATATAATAATGATAGAAGTATAATAGGGAGAAGGATTTTTTTAATTAAAAAAATAGTACTGGGTTAATCAGCTGTCTACTGACCTCCACCTTACAGCATACTCAAAAATCAGTTCTAGATGGATTATATACAAATGCAAAAATAAAAGCAGTAACTTCTAGAAAATAACATAGGAAAATATCTTCATCCCCTTGGGGAGAAAAATTTTCATAAGCCAGATATCAAAAACATTAAGAAAGGATTGATAAATAGAATTACACTAAAGTTAAAAACTTTTGTTCACCAAAGACACTAGTAATAGAGCACACTGAAGAATAGAAGATACTATTTGTAATACACATATCTGGCAAAGAGCTATATTCAGACTAATTTTATATCAATAAAAAATATTCCAGAATATACAATTAGAAATGGGCAACACACTTGAATAAGCACTTCACAAAAGCTGTACAGTTGATCAATACACATTTGCAAAGGTGATGGACATGGTTGGTCATCATGGAAATGTATTAATAAATTAAAATACCAGTGAAACACCTTTACAAGAAAACTAAAGTTAAACAAACAAAAAAATGGACAATAAAATGTATTGGTGAAGATATGATACCACCAGTTTGGAAAACTGGCAGTTCATTACTAAAGGATCATACATTATTCAAAGTCTCTGAACTACTACTCTTAAATGAGAGAAGTGTGTACTTGTTTCTGAAAAACTTGAACAAAAATGTTAATAGAAGCATTTTTGGTTAAGAGTCAACAACAACAACAAAACAAAACAACAACTCGAAATTAGTCATTTGTCCATCAGTAGTGGAATGAAAACTACTCAATGGGGAAAGGATAGCCTCTTCAAATGGTACTAGGAAAACTGAATATACACAGGCAAAAGAATGAAATTGGATTCCTATCCCCACACCATTCATAAAAATCAGCTCAAAATGGACTAAATTTTAAAATGTAAGACCTGAAATATGAAACAACTAGAAGGAAACATAGAGAAAAATCTTCATGACATTGGTCTTGGCAATAATTTCTTGGATATGACACCAAAAGCACAGGCCATAAAAGCAAAAGTAGATGAGTGAGATTACATCAAACTAAGAAGCTTCTGCAGAACAAAGAAAACAACAAACAAAATGAAAAAGCCATCTACTGAACAGGAGAAAATATTTGCAAACTACATATCTGCTAAGTGTTTAATATCCATAACAGAAACCTCTACAACTCAATAATAACAAGCAAATAACCCAATTAAAAAATGGGGAAAAGATCCGAATAGACACGCTTCCACAGAAGACATACAACTGGCCAACAGGTCAATGAAAAAGGTGCTCAGTGTCACTAGTCAGCAGGAAATGTAAGTGAAAACCACAATGAGATATCAGCTCACACCTGTTAGGACGGTCATCATCAAAGACAAACAAAATTTACAAGCGTTGATGATAATGTGGAGAAATTGGAACCTTGTGCAGTATGTGTGAGAATGTGAAATGGCGCAGCCACTATTGAAAACAGTAAGTAATATCTTCAATATTAAAAATGGAACTATTATCTAGTCCAGCAATTCACCTTCTTGGTATAATCCAAAGAACTGGAATCAGAATCTTGAAGAGACATTTGCACTCCCATGTTTCTTGTAGACTTTTTCACAATAGCCAAGGCAGAGAAGCAAGCTAGATGTGAATAAAGAATGAATGGATAAAGAAAACATAAATACACACAGTGAAATATTCTATATTCAGCCTTAAAGAAGAAGGAAATCCTGTTACACGTGACAGCATGGATGAAACTTGAAGATACAAGATAAGCAGAGTGAAATAAGTCTGTCACAAAAGGACAAATAGTACATGATTCCACTTACATGAGGTACCTAGAGTAATCATATGTCTGGAAACAGAAAGTAAATAGTGGTTTTCAGGGACTGGGGTTTGGAGGAAGTGTGGAGCTGTTCAATGTGTATGACATTTCAGTTACATATAATGAAAGTTCTAGAGATTTGCTGTACAAGGTTGAGTTAGAGCTAACAGTAATGTACTGTTTAGTTAAAATTTTTAGAGGGTAGATTTCACATTGCCTGTTTATTTCTAACCACAATAAAAAAACCCAGTGGAATGAATAATTAAATTGAGGGTGCATTTAGCTAACAGAATATTACACATTATAGTAATTAAAATGAATGAATTATTGCTATATGGTATACTATACTATATACATGCTATCAAGATAGGTGGATCACACAATCACCATGTTTAGTGAATGAAACCAGACACAAAATTATGCATTGCATCATACTATTTATATAGAATTAAAATCAAGGAAAACCAATCTATATTGATAGAAGTCAGAACTGTGGTTACCTTGCAGGAGGTAGGAGTGATGGGTATGGAAGAGGCCAGGAAGGAGGTATTCAGAGTGCTGATGAGTGTCTGTTTCTCACTTTTCATCTGGGTGGATATGCAGATGTGTTTCACTATGAGAAAACTAATGGAGTTGTATAGTTAAGAGCTGCACACTTTAAGTAGGTTATGCCTTAATATAAATTTTATTTAGTAATAATAATATTTATTGAACATATTAGTTATCAGTCACTTTGCATATATTAACTCATCGACCCTCCCAACTGTCTTCTGAAGTAGGAATTATATTATCTATAGTTTATAAATGAGGAAACTGAGAAATGGTGCCTTCTGCTAACTTGCCCACTGTCACACAGCTGACAGGTAAGTGGTAACTGGCGTTCCATTGCAGGCAGCTTGGCTTCCCAGTTCCCTTCCTGACAACTGTGCACAGCCAATCTAATACATCAGAAGAGGAACCAAGGGCTGTGCTTTCGGTGATTAAAGCTTTCTAGGTTCATAGACAGCTTCAGGGGACACTGGTGCTAAGCACTGTCCAGAACGCTTTTAGAGGTGGGCCACCTCAGGCCTGTCTGCAGGTGTTGCAGGCCAACATTTCCACAATTTTGGCCAATAAAATGCTGTAACAGGCTTAAGTTCATATTTTTTAAAAGCAAAATCAACTAGGTTCATATTTTTAAAAAGAGAAAGCAGCTTTCTCTTTTTAAAATGATGGTGACACCCAAACAATTGTGCATATAACCCTGTTAAAATTGTGTATGACTTTTGTAATAATAATAGTACAAATTAAGTCATTTTAATAGTTATGGATAATCCAGATCTATTCCATTTATCCTTTGTCCTTTTAGTCAGAACAAGCAGCTTGGATGGTTCTTGACCATAAAGGACTGTATTTATACCTAGAAGGGTGAGACATCTAGGTTAGAAATAATGTGTAGAAATGGGTCTAAGAATCTGTTTGAGCATCACCATTGGATCAGTGGCCTGAATTTATTCCTCAAGTATAGGAATTCCAGACTCTCAGCACTTACTATTTGAGCTCCCTTCTCTCCAGTGGAGCCATCAAGTTCAGAGCTCCAGGAGGGAAGGGAGGAATGTGGACAGTGCCTTCTTCCCAGGTGGGCGGGATTGTCTCCTGGCCTCTGCTCAGGTCCCCCATCAATACAATGGGCTGGTACCTTCCCTGGGCACCATCACATTACACTTCTTAGTCCCTTGCATTCTTGGCTGTGGGCAACAGCCTTTCTCTGTTAGCATTCGGTCAATTTTTAATTTGATGTGGGCAGCTTGGACCCTTGACCTGCCTGGCTGTTGCCCATCCGGCCCCACAGGTATAAACAATATGGCACAGTGTGGCCTGGCTGTCTGCCTGTGGCGTCAGGAGCTTGTTGTCACACAGGAAACTTGCCAACCCCTCTTGAAGCCATATGCTCAGGTAACATCCTTTCGGACCACATCTCATGAAAGTGTGTGGAATTCTGCAGTGAACTCTGTGCGGAGGTCTCTCTATTTGCTTGGGGGCAGAAAGCCAGGTTTGAATTTCTGCCATCATTAGTTGCATAATGAAAGGGGTACAGTTTTAAAGGAAAGCAATCCTTGATTGCATGTGAAAAATGATGTTTTTGTGTGTCCCTTCAATTGTCCCTTCAATTATAAGAAGACCAGAAAAGTCATCTTGAGTATTGCTGAGAAGGGAGAAGAAGGGAGAATCCAGATGCCCATTTTGCACAGGTTATTTTGCGTATTGCTAAAAGAGGGATGCAAAAGCTAGTCTAAAAACCTGTGACCATAAGAGACCAGGCTTGTTGTGTTTCAAGGAGAGATAGAAGCTTAGAAGAAGGGACAACAGTGAAAACAACTGTGTAGAGAAGTAGGGCAAGGATTGAAATAAGGAATGGGAAGGCTGAGTCATGGGATAAACATGGTGGATGTTGCTTTAGTGTGGTGTGTACATAAACCTTCAAGTCAAGCTGAACCCATTCACTATCAAACCTATATCTATACTCTTTACACACTGTCTGTCTCTGTTTCGATCCCTCTTTTGAAGGAAGATTTGAAAACATCCATCAAAGATCTAATTCTAGTGAAGGGTCCACCTTGACTAGACTTTCATCAAATTCCTGCTGTTTTCCTCTAATGGTGAGCTGGATTGGTACACCTGAAAAATTAAAACTCTTTTCTTTTCAAATTGGGATGATTTCTAAACCAAAGTGATCTGTAGGCCACCACTCACATCTGAATCATTTGGGGTCATTGTTAAAATACAAACTTTTAATTCCTCCCAAATCGGTATCTCTCAGGAGGAGATTCTAGGAATCTGTATTTTAAATAAGCACTCGTGGTGATCCTTAAGAATTCGAAACTAGCAAGGAATGCTGCTAAGTGTCCTTTTTCAGTTCTTTTCTCCTGAAGATGCCTTGGGCTCATCTCTTTACATCTCTAGAGCTAAAAAGCACCAACAAGAAGAGCAAAACAATAAATACGATCTTCTTAAAAATGTCAGACTGCATTATTTTCATGCTTTAAAATGTTCAGTATCTTCCCAATGAGCTGGGAACATAGTATTTCCACGGCTGTCTGCCCTCCCTTTCTGATCTCAGTCTCTCCTACCTCATTCCAGGCTTGCTAGCCTCTGGTTAAAAGATGTATATAAAGTGTAAGATCTGATCCTTAAAACGGCCATAATTATTTCTGTCTGGGAGCCTCTGAATTCCCACTCCAAGCAAGGAAAACACATCATTCAGATCTCAGCTCCTGCTTTACTTTAGCTGCTATCACGAAGTTCTCCCTGGTTTCCCTTTTTAATATACACATGCTCGTCATTTGTCTAGCTCATCAACCTGTTTCACTTAGAACTCATTTGCTGGCATTTATCACCATCTGAAATCAATCATTCAGTCAATTACTCTTTCTGTCCTTCTTTGTTTCTATTTATCAGTCTCTGCAGTTGAAGAAGAATCATCATCTGTGTTAATGGCTATATTTTCAGTGCCTAAACTGTGGTTGGCACAAGGTGAATATTCAATAATTATTTCATAGATGTTGAGTTAAAAACACCAAAAGTGAAAGATACAAGAGATTTTAAAGCTCTTCAAATACACAATGATTCCAATTCTTTAATTTTATGATAGCTTTTTTTTTCTTACTTGAAGAATTGCATTCAACTTGATGATTCAGTTCAGTTCAGTTTGATAGCTCAGTCGTCTCTTACTCTTTGCGACCCCATGGACTGCAGCATGTCAGACCTCCCTGTCCATCACCAACTCCCAGAGTTTATCCAAACTCATGTTCATTGAGTTGGTGATGCCATCCAACCATTTCATCTTCTGACATCCCCTTCTCATCCCACCCTCTATCTTTTCCAAGATCAGGGTCTTTTCAAATGAGTCAGCTCTTCACATCAGGTGTCCAAAGTATTGGAGTTTCAACTTCAACATCAGTCCTTCCAATAAACACTGAGGACTGATTTCCTTTAGGATGGACTGATTGGCTCTCCTTGCAGTCCAAGGGACTCTCAAGAGTCTTCTCCAACACCACAGTTCAAAAGCATCAATTCTTCAGTGCTCAGCTTTCTTTATAGTCCAACTCTCACATCCATACATGACAACTGGAAAAACCATAACCTCGACTAGATGGACCTTTGTTGACAAAGTAATGTCTCTGCTTTTCAATATGCTATCTAGGTTGGTCATAACTTTCCTTTCAAGGAGTAAGCGTCTTTTAATTTCATTGCTGCAGTCACCATCTGCAGCGATTTTGGAGCCCCCCAAAATAAAGTCTGACACTGTTTCTACTGTTTCCCCATCTATTTCCCATGAAGTGATGGGACCAGATGCCATGATCTTAGTTTTCTGAATGTTGAGCTTTGAGCAAACATTTTCACTCTCCTCTTTCATTTTCATCAGGAGGGTCTCTAGTTCTTCTTCATTTTCTGCCATAATGGTGGTGCCATTATAAACTCTGCATATCTGAGTTTATAGATGTTTCTCCCAGCAATCTTGATTCCAGCTTGTGCTTCCTCCAGCCCAGCATTTCTCATGATGCACTCTGTATATAAGTTAAATAAGCAGAGTGACAATAAACAGCCTTGACATACTCCTTTTCCTATTTGGAACCAGTCTGTTGTTCAATGTCCAGTTCTAACTGTTGCTTCCTGACCTGCATACACATTTCTCAAGAGGTAGGTCAGGTGGTCTGGTATTGCCATCTTTTTCAGAATTTCCACAGTTTATTGTGATCCACACAGTCAAAGGCTTTGGCATAGTCAATAAAGCAGAAATAGATGTTTTTCTGGAACTCTCTTGCTTTTTTGATGATCCATTGAATTTTGGCAATTTGATCTCTGGTTCTTCTGCCTTCTAAAACCAGCTTGAACATCTGGAAGTTCACGGTTCATGTATTGCTGAAGCCTGGCTTGAAGAATTTTAATCATTATTTTACTAGTGTGTAAGATGAGTGCAATTGTGTGGTAGTTTGAGCATTCTTTGGCATCACCTTTCTTTGGGATTGGATGAAAACTGACCTTTTCCAGTCCTGTGGCCATTACTGAGTTTTCCAAATTTGCTGGCATATTGAGTGCAGCACTTTCACAGCATTATCTTTTAGGATTTGAAATAGCTTAACTAGAATTCCATCACCTCCATTGGCTTTGTTTGTAGTGATACTTCCTAAGGCCCACTTGACTTCACATTCTAGGATGTCTGGCTTTAGGTGAGTGATCACACCATCGTGATTATCTGGGTCATGAAGATCTTTTTTGTACAGTTCTTCTGTGTATTGTTGCCACCTCTCCTTAATGTCTTCTGCTTCTGTTAGGTCCCTACCATTTCTGTCCTTTATTGGGCCCATCTTTGCATGAAATGTTCCCTTGATACCTCTTATTTTCTTGAAGAGATCTCTAGTCTTTTCCATTCTATTGTTTTCCTCTAGTTTCACTGATCACTGAGAAAGGCTTTCTTATCTCTCCCTGCTATTCTTTGGCACTCTGCATTCAAATGGATATATCTTTCCTTTTTTCCTTTGCTTTTTGCTTCTCTTCTTTTCACAGCTATTTGCAAGGCCTCCTCAGACAGCCATTTTGCTTTTTTGCATTTCTTTTTCTTGGGGATGGTCTTGATCCCTGTCTCTTGTAGGATGTCAGGAACCTCCACCCATAGTTCATCAGGCACTCTATCATATCTAGTCCCTTAAATCTATTTCTCACTTTCACTGGATAATCTTAAGGGATTTGATTTAGGTCATACCTGAATGATCTAATGATTTTCCTTACTTTCTTCAGTTTCAGCCTGAATTTGGCAATAAGGAGTTCATGATCTGAGCCACAGTCAGCTCCTGGTCTTGTTTTTGCTGACTGTATAGAGCTTTTCCATCTTTGGCTGCAAAGAATATAATCAGTCTGATTTTGGTGTTGGCCATCTGGTGATGTCCATGTGTACAGTTTTCTCTTGTGTTGTTGGAAGAGGGTGTTTGCTATGACCAGTGTGTTCTCTTGGCAAAACTCTGTTAGCCTTTGCCCTGCTTCATTCTGTGCTCCAAGGCCAAATTTTCCTGTTACTCCAGGTGTTTCTTGACTTACTACTTCTGCATTCCAGTCTCCTACAATGAAAAAGACATCTTTTTTGTGTGTTAGTTCTAAAAGGTCTTGTAGGTCTTCATAGAACCATTCAACTTCAGCTTCTTCAGCATTACTGGTCAGGGCATAGACTTGGATTACTGTGATATTGAATGGTTTGCCTTAGAAACGAACAGAGATCATTGTGTCATTTTTGAGATTGCATCCAAGTGCTGCATTTTGTACTCTTTTGTTGACTATGATGGCTACTCCATTTCTTCTAAGGGATTCTTGCCAACAGTAATAGATATAATGGTCATCTGAGTTAAATTTACCTGTTTCAGTCCATTTTAGTTCGCTGATTCCTAAAATGTTGACGTTCATTATTGCCATCTTCTGTTTGACCATACCTGTCCCTAATTATGTGTTAGGCAGAGGAAGAACAGAGATCTGGATAATACAATTTGTGATTTTTCTGCAAATGGAATCTTACTCTAATTTGAGAGCTAAATGGCAAATCATTTCAGTCTTATTCTCTTAACGTAAAAATATTGACATGTAAGCGGTTGATTAAATCATTCAGCAAGCATTTATTGCTAGTCAATTCAGGCCTATCTTAGGCACGTGGAGTGTATCATTAGTAAGCAAAACAGTGGTTCTGCCCTTACACAGCTTACTCATCTTCTTACCTGCCAACAAGGCATTTGGTCCAATCAGGAGAATCTTCAAGTTGTGGAGAGCTGGTCCTCCATCCGGAGTCATCTTCTTTATTTGTAAAATAGTGTAATAATGATATGTTTAGAAATCTCAGCTCTTCTGAAATATACAAATAAGTTGTTCTGAAACACTTATTTTTATTTTATTTTTATTTATTTATTTATTTATTATTAGTTTTTCCAAACCATGACATGATATCACCATGGGTTTACATATGCTCCACCTCCAGAACCCCCCTCCCTCCTCCCTCCCGCCAGGAAATCTCGTTGCACCAGCCCCGAGCATCAATCCTGGGCTGGCGATTGATTAGACATATGACAATCAACATGTTTCAATGCCATTCTCCCATATCATCCCACCCTTTCCCTCATCCACAGAGTTCACGTGTCTGTTCTATAGATCTGCGTTCCTTTTGCTGTCTCGCATGCTGCGTTCTCGTTACCGTCTTTCTAAATTCCATATGTATGCGCTAATATACTGTATTGTTGTTTTTGCTTCTGGCTTACTTCACTCTGGATAATGGGCTCCAGTTTTGTCCATCTGAGTAGAACTGATTCAAATGAATTTTTTTTAATGCTGAGTAATATTCCATTGTGTATATGTACCACAGCTTTCTTATCCATTCGTCAGTTGATGGGCATCTAGGTTGTTTCCATGTCTTGGCTATTGTAAACAATGCAGCGATGAACATTGGGGTACACGTGGCTCTTTCAATTCTGGTTTCCTCGGTGTATATGCCCAGCAGTGGGATTGCTGGGTCATATGGCAGGTCTATTTGCAGTTTTTTAAGGAACCTCCACACTGTTTTCCATAGTGGCTGTACTAGTTTGCAGTCCCACCAACAGTGTAAGAGAGTTCCCTTTTCTCCACATCCTCTCCAGCATTTATTACTTGTAGATTTTTGGATTGCAGCCATTCTGAGCGGTGTAAAGTGATGTCTCATTGTGGTTTTGATTTGCATTTCTCTGATAATGAGTGATGTTGAGCATCTTTTCATGTGTTTGTTAGCCATTTTTATGTCTTCTTTGGAGAAATGTCTGTTACGTTCTTTGGCCCACTTTTTGATTGGGTCATTTATTTTTCTAGAATGGAGCTGCAGGAGTTGCTTCTATATTTTTGAGATTAATTGTTTGTCCATTGCTTCATTGGATATTATTTTCTTCCATTCTGAAGGCTGTCTTTTCACCTTGCTTATAGTTTCCTTTGTTGTGCAGAAGCTTTTAATTTTAATTAGGTCCCATTTGTTTATTTGTGGTTTCATTTCCGCTATTCTGGGAGGTGGGTCATGTAGCATCCCGCTTTGGTTTATGTCAGAGAGTGTTTTGCCTATGTTATCCTCTAGGAGTTTTATAGTTTCTGGTCTTATGCTTAGATCTTTGATCCATTTTGAGTTTATCTTTGTGTATGGTGTTAGAAAGTGATCTAGTTTCATTCTTTTGCAAGTGGCTGTCCAGTTTTCCCAGCACCACTTGTTAAAGAGGTTGTCTTTTCTCCATTGTATATTCTTGCCTCCTTTGTCAAAGATAAGGTGTCCATAGATGCGTGGATTTATCTCTGGGCTTTCTATTCTGTTCCATTGATCTATATTTCTGTCTTTGTGCCAGTACCATACTGTCTTAATGACTGTGGATTTGTAGTATAGCCTAAAGTCAGGTAGGTTGATTCCTCCAGTTCCATTCTTCTTTCTCAAGATTGCTTTGGCTATACGAGGTTTTTTGTATTTCCATACAAATTGTGAAATTATTTGTTCTAATTCTCTGAAAAAGACCTCTGGTAGCTTGATAGGAATTGCACTGAATCTATAGATTGCTTTGGGTAGTATACTCATTTTCACTATATTGATTCTTCCAATCCACGAACACGGCACATTTCTCCATCTGTTTGTGTCCTCTTTGATTTCTTTCATCAGTGTTTTATAGTTTTCTATATACAAGTCTTTTGTTTCTTTAGGTAGAAATACTCCTAAGTATTTTATTCTTTTTGTGAAACACTTATTTTTAAACATTTCCAAAATATCATCCATCATAAATTGAATATATATTCATGCTATTTCCAACAGGAAATCCTCCATATAATAATAAAGCTAAGAAAGTAGGTATATTCAAAAGGAAGAATAATAGATAACAGGAATTATTGTAGAAAACTAAAAACATCACCTTCTCTAGAAAAAGACACCATTCATTGACTAGATCATTATTCTACTACCTTTGAAAATGTCATCCTGCTCCACATTAATTTAAGAAAAAAATATCACTGGAGCAAAACCCATAATTTAACTTGCATTTCATAGACAGATATTTGTGTATATGAAATAATCCTTTCAAAATTTATCTTAATTTTATAACTTTTTGTAAATCTGAGGAATTAGTAAAAAAGAAAAACAAAACCTTGCAATCATTCAAGATTAAAACTTTATTAAAAGATTTTATCAATATATCCAAGTACAGATAAAACCAACTCACTTAAAGTAAATGAAGGTAGATGTCCTTTATACTTAAATACATGATAAAGTCATCTTTATTTCTCTATTTAGCAGAGGGGGCCACTCTCCTTCTTGCCATCCTGGGTGTTCTCAGGAAAGTCGTAAACATTCACTCTTTATTCTGATACAAAGAGTATCAGATGCAAATGTGCATAGGTCTAAGGTGTAGAAAAATAGGAAATATCAATGCTTCTTTTTCTAGGCAGAGAGGACTAGATGGTTTGCAGTTGTGCCCTTTTAATAAAGCATCCAAAAGATGAGGAGAGAGGCAGGGATAGGACTGACATGATTCTTTTGAAAAGTATAAAGTGAAAGCAAGTGTAAAGTGAAAAGAAGTGTAAATCACTCAGTCCTGTCCGACTCTTTGTGACTCCATGGACTATAGCCTGCCAAGCTGCTCTGTCCCTGAAATTCTCCAGGCAAGGAATACTGGAGTGGGGTACCATAAGCCTGATTTCTATTGTGTGTGGGGCCTGTGCAGATTGTGGTACATTTAGGAAATTGCTTTCTTCCTAAATTTGGCCAGAAACTAGTCTAAGAATGAATGCTTCTCTGTGGAAGAGTTTTATGTATGATTTAACTGATGCTCCTCAGAAGACTAGGAAAACCTGGATTCCCCTCTTTTCATTCTAGTGCACTAAAAGCCTTGAACTGTCTAGAATCTCCTCTTTCCAGCGCAGAGGTTAACTAGTCTGCACTAAATAATCTTGGAGCTGGGCCATGCATCATTGGGAGATATCTCTATTCCAAGAAATGTTTAAAGATATGGGCATCTTTAAAGCAAAACCAGCCTTGGGGCAGGGAGTGAGCTTCCCCACAGTGGTTTGGAGATGTACATCTTATCTGACATTCTCTCCAATGCACTGCATTTGACCATGGGGAAGCATGACTAGGGAGTTCAAAGACCAAATGTAAAAGGTCAACCTTTTTTGATGCCTATTTCTTTCACTAATAAAACAGTTAAACTCATATAGTTAAAATTGTTTTTCTTTTCTGTATTCAAAATCAATGTATATTTCTTAATCCTTTTGTAAATTCTGGTAACATCATTACATTCTGATGATGAGGAGAAGGATAAAGGGATGAGTCAGTAACAAACAATGAGGCATATCTCATATTTACCTTTCCTCTGATGTAGAGGTGGAAAATCCTGTGATAGCCCAGAACTCAGGGTAGACGCATCAGAGCATGATCTGTGGTCCCAAATTCTGAAAGTGGTACTTGTGACCAGAGTTTGTTAGGTGATGAGCAGCTAGGTGGCAGAAAGATGGTTCAGGAGCAAATATTAGACAAATCTCTGCTTTTTCCAATTAAAGTATAAGACAGTAACAGTGGAATAGAGAGGAGACTGATACTCAGATTACAGTTCAATGGAGGGAAAGAAAATACCCTTAAAATAAAAATTTAAATAACAAATAATTTTTAAACTTTTTTAACTTTTCCAAAGTTAGTGGTTTTCTAGAATTTGATATCTTATCATCACTTATCATACTTTCAGTTAAGACTAGCATTCAGTCATATTAAGAGTGTTGAGCTAGAAAAAGGATCAATATTGATGCTTTGTAACAAAAGAGATAAGTAAGGTAGTCCTTACTGTCACTCTGAATGAAGTAGAGTAGTCAATAAAAGAAAAGAACACCAAAATAACAGTTGACAAGATGTCTTGACTCAATAACATGTAGTCAGTTCAAAGGAATAATTATTACTGGTACAGTGAGTAAATTAGTAATATCGTACATGGCCAGATCATTCTGAATTTTGTTAGGATGCATTAAGTTTGAGGATTTAGGTGATTTGATGACACGCTGATTTAATCTTGTATATATTCCACTGCTCCAAAGGCAGCAGACACAATATAGAGATGAAAAGAAGTAATGCGATTTTGAGTCTGGGAGCTAGAGAGGGAGGTGGTTATAAAATTAAGTCCTAGAGTCAGACTGCCTGAGTTGGAATCCTCTCTGCCCAAGATCAAGGTGTTGGCAATGTTGATTTCTTCTAAGGCCTCTCTCCTTGGCTTGCAGATTGCTACCTTCTCATTGGGATCTCACATGATCTTTCCCCTGTGCATAGCATCCCTGGGACCTCTTCCTTATTCATAAGGACACCAGTGTTACTGGCTTAGGGTCCTACCCTTATAGCCTCGTTTTAACTTAATCACATCTTTAAAGATCTTATCTCCAAATATAGTCATATTCTGAGGCTCTGAAGGTTGGGACTTCAAAATATGAATTTCAAGGGATATGATTCAGTCCACAACAGCAAGTATTTGCTTATTACAGATAGTCAAAGCATGAAACTTGTTCTCTGAATATTTTATAATCTTAAATGATAAAGTAATTCAGTCACACATTCACATTGTAAAAAATAGAACAACACCCATACAGTAAAATGTTGAATTCTTTTTACTATTTGACCTTTCATCCCTCTCCATCTGGGCATCTCTGGTGGCAATAATTTGGTACGTTTCCCTAGAAAAATTTTATAGATAAATGCATGTGTATAATAAATTGTAAAATATATGTGTGTCCTTGTCATGATTGTACTATATAATTATATTGCATATATAATGGAATTAAACTCTGTTGTTCTTTTTTTATTAAGTTACAGAATTAGCCTAATTAAAAATGGCTAACAAACACATGAAAAGATGCTCAACATCACTCATTATCAGAGAAATGCAAATCAAAACCACAATGAGGTACCACTTTACACCAGTCAGAATGGCTGCCATCCAAAAATCTACAAGCAATAAATGCTGGAGAGGATGTGGAGAAAAGGGAACCCTCTTACACTGTTGGTGGGAATGCCAACTAGTACAGCCACTATGGAAAACAGTGTGGAGATTCCTTAAAAAACTGGAAATAGACCTGCCATATGACCCAGCAATCCCACTGCTGGGCATACACACTGAGGAAACCAGAATTGAAAGAGCCACGTGTACCCCAATGTTCATCGCTGCATTGTTTACAATAGCCAGGACATGGAAGCAACCTAGATGCCCATCAACTGACGAATGGATAAGAAAGCTGTGGTACATATACACAATGGAATATTACTCAGCATTAAAAAAAAATTCATTTGAATAAGTTCTACTCAGATGGACGAAACTGGAGCCCATTATCCAGAGTGAAGTAAGCCAGAAGCAAAAACAACAATACAGTATATTAGCGCATACATATGGAATTTAGAAAGATGGTAACGAGAACCCAGCATGCGAGACAGCAAAAGGAACGCAGATCTATAGAACAGACACGTGGACTCTGTGGATGAGGGTAAGGGTGGGATGATATGGGAGAAGGGCATTGAAGCATGTTAATTGTCATGTGTCTAATCAATCGCCAGCCCAGGATTGATGCTCGGGGCTGGTGCAGCGAGATTTCCCGGGGGGAGGGAGGAGGGAGGGGGGTTCTGGAGGGGGAGCATATGTAAACCCATGGTGATTTTATGTCATTGTATGGCAAAACCAATAAAAATAAAATAGCCTAAATAAATCATTTTGTTATATGCTTTTCAAATTTTACTTCCTCTTTTCTTGATGATATTTGCATTTTGGTAAACATATACATAGCTCATTTTTTATTAATTATTATAATTCATTATAATTAACCTATATAAATTTGTTTTTGATGTTTAGTTGCTAAGCTGTGTCTGACTCTTTGAGATCCCATGAACTGCAGCACTCAGGGTTCCCTGTCCTTCACTTATCTCCCAGTGTGCTCAAACTTATGTCCATTTAGTCAATGATACCTTGCAACAATTTTATCCTCTTTCATCCCCTTCTCTTCTTGCCCTGAGTCCTTTCCAGTATCAGGGTCTTTTCCAATGAGTCAGCTCTTCACATCAGGTGGCCCCAAAGTATTGGAGCTTCAGCCTTCAGCGTCAGTCCTTCCAATGAATATTCAGGATTGATTTCCTCTAGGATATACTGGTTTGATCTCTTTGCAGTCCAAGGGACTCAACAGCCTTCTCCAGTACCACAGTTTGAAAGCTTCAATTCTTCTGTGCTCAACTTTCTTTATGGTCCAGCTCTCACATCCATACATAACAACTGGAAAAAAAATCACAGCTTTGACTATAAAGGACCTTTGTCAGGGAAGTAATATCTCTGCTTTTTAATATGCTGTCTAGATTTCTCATAGCTTTACTTCCAAGGAACAAGTGTCTTTTAATTTCATGGATATAGTCACAATCTGCAGTGATTTTGGAGCCCAAGAAAATAAAGCCTGTCACTGTTTCCATTTTTTCCCCATCTATTTGCCATGAAGTAATGGGACTGGATGCCATGATCTCAGTTTTTTGAATTTAGAGTTTTAAGTCAGCTTTTTCATTCTTCTCTTTCACTTTCATCAAGAGGCTCTTTAGTTCCTCTTCACTTTTTTCATGAGTTGCCTCTTAATATGCTCTACGTTTTTTCTTATTATGTCATCTTTTTCTTTCAGAGTTGAAGCTCTTTTTATTCTGAAAGTTAATCCTTTGGAATGATACTCATTGCAAATATTTTCTCCCAGCACATATTTACATTTTATGTGTGCTTGTGGTATTGTTTGATTTTATGAATTTTGGTATTATATCTTATTTAAGGAGGCCAATTCAGCCCAATATTTGAAATTAGCTCCTATATTTTATTCTAGTATTTTAAACAGAGGAATCAGGTGCTCATGAAAACTTCAGTTTTAAATTTTGATCTATTTATTAGCCTTTTGACAATAGGAAAGGCACTAAAGTTCCTCAGATTATTAATAATTTCATAATATCTTATATTATCTCTTCAGTTCAGTTCAGTTCAGTCTCTCAGTCATGTCTGACTCTTTGCGACCCCATGAATTACAGCACGCCAGGCCTCCCTGTCCATCACCAAATCCTGGAGTCCACCCAAACCCATGTCCATCGAGTTGGTGACAACATCCAGCCATCTCATCCTCTGTCATCCCCTTTTCCTCCTGCCCCCAATCTTTCCCAGCATTAGGGTCTTTTCCAATGAGTCAGCTCTTCGCATAAAGTGGCCAAAGTATTGGAGTTTCAGCATCAACATCAGTCTTTCCAGTGAACACCCAGGACTGATCTCCTTGAGGATGGACTGGTTGGATCTTCTTGCAGTCCAAGGGACACTCAAGAGTCTTCTCCAACACCACAGTTCAAAAGCATCAATTATTTGGCACTCCACTTTCTTCACCGTTCAACTCTCACATCCCTTACATGACTACTGGAAAAACCATAGCCTTGACTAGACAGACCTTTGTTGACAAAGTAGTGTCTCTACTTTTCAATGTACAATCTAGGTTGGTCATAACTTTCCTTCCAAGGAGTAAGCGTCTTTTAATTTCATGGCTGCAATCACCATCTGCAGTGATTTGGGAGCCCCTAAAAATAAAGTCTGACACTGTTTCTACTGTTTCCCCACCTATCTGCCATGAAGTGATGGGACCAGATGCCATGATCTTAGTTTTCTGAATGATGAGCTTTAAGCCAACTTTTTTCACTCTCCTCTTTCACTTTCATCAAGAGGGTTTTTAGTTCCTCTTCACCTTCTGCCATAAGGGTGGTGTCGTTTGCATATCTGAAGTTATTGATATTTCTTCGGCAATCTTGATTCCAGCCTGTGCTTCCTCCAGCCCAGTGTTTCTCATGATGCACTCTGCATATAAGTTAAATAAGCAGGGTGACAATATACAGCCTTGACATACTCCTTTTCCTATTTGGAACCAGTCTGTTGTTCAATGTCCAGTTCTAACTGTTGCTTCCTAACCGGCATGGAGATTACTCAAAAGGCAGGTCAGCTGATCTGGTATTCCCATCTCTTTAAGAATTTTCCACAGTTTATTGTGATCCACACAGTCAAAGGCTTTGGCATAGTCAATGAAACAGAAGTAGATGTTTTTCTGGAACTCTCTTGCTTTTTCGGTAATCCAGCAGATGTTGGCAATTTGATCTCTGGTTCCTCTGCCTTTTCTAAAATCAACTTGAACATCTGGAAGTTCACGGTTCACGTATTGCTGAAGCCTGGCTTGGAGAATTTTGAGCATTACTTTACTAGTGTGTGAGATGAGTGCAATTGTGTGGTAGTTTGAGCATTCTTTGGCATTGCCTTTCTTTAGGATTGGAATGAAAACTGACCTTTTCCAGTCCTGTGGCCACTGCTGAGTTTTCCAAATTTGCTGGCATATTGAGTGCAGCACTTTCACAGCATCATCTTTTAGGATTTGAAATAGCTCAACTATAATTCCATCTCCTCCACTAGCTTTGTTTGTAGTGATGCTTCCTAAGGCCCACTTGACTTCACATTCCAGGATGTCTGGTTCTAGGTGAGTGATCACACCTTAACTTAATTACAAGTTTTACTGATTCATTAGTTCACTGTTTTAAAAATAACCAGTATTTGTTGAATTTAATTGTAAGATGTTTGACTATTATGAAATTTTCTAACATACAGGAAAATTATGGAGAAAAAAACTTGTCTAATTGTTTTAATACCAGTTTTATAAAATCTTAACATTTTGTTATATTTTCTAGACATGTGAAAAAGTATTGTAGACATAGTTGAAGCCATCTGGGTACCCCACCTCGACCCCAATACCTCCTTCACTGCTATCATGAAATGATATGCATTATTCCCATGAATTTTAAACATTTTGAATATACACATTCATATAACAAAAATTCTTTGCTATTTAAATAACTCTGTGATGTGTTGTTATGTTTTGGCTTTTCCAAAATAAATATTTACTTTATTTTTAATTAAAGGATAATTACAATATTCTGTTGGTTTCTACCATATATCAATGTAGATCAGCTATTGGTATGCATATGTTGACTCCTTCTTAAGCCTCACTCCCACCTCCCGTCCCATCTCACCCCTTTAGGCTGTCACAGAGCCCTGGTTTGAGTTCCCTGGTCAAATAACAAATTCCTCATCTATTCATTTTACACACACACACAGACACACAGACACACACACACACACACACGTTAGTGTATATGTTTCCATGATACTCTATTTGTCCTACCCTGTGCTTCCTACCCCTACCCCTGTATCCATAAGTATTTTCTCTATAATTTTAGACATAGAATAGCTGGGTCTTTATATGGAATTTAGAAAGACGGTAACGAGAATCCAGCATGCGAGACAGCAAAAGGAACGCAGATGTATAGAATAGACTCGTGGACTCTGTGGATGAGGGAAAGGGTGGGATGATATGGGAGAATGGCATTGAAACATGTTAATTATCATATGTCTAATCAATCGCCAGCCCAGGATTGATGCTCGGGGCTGGTGCAACGAGATTTCCTGGGGGGAGGGAGGAGGGAGGAGGGTTCTGGAGGGGGAGCATATGTAAACCCATGGTGATATCATGTCATTGTTTGGCAAAACTAATAAAAAAAAAAAAGAGAAAAAAAAAAGAATAGCTGGGTCTTAGCATATGCACACCTTCAACTTAAACTGTTATTAGTCAATATTAACAGATATAACCAGATTTTTTTTCAGAGTGGTGGAACCAGTTCCACTCAAACCATGAGTGTATGGACTTCCCCATTTTTTGTACCCTCATTAACAAAGATTTTATAAATTTAATTTCACCAGTTTAAAGTTTTGATTTTTACATTAAGTCTTTAATACCCATGGGGATGCTTTTATCTTTGTAGAAGTGAGCTAGGGTCCCTAGTCATTTGGCTAACAAACAGTCCTAGCATGGTTTCTTGAGTTGTCCATTCTTCCTTCACTGATTGTTAGCACTTTAGTTACATGCAGATTTCCTAAAGGCATCACTCTGATTCTGGACTCTGTTACACTCTGTAGCACTGTTTGTCTTTCCTTGTCTTGAATCACGTTGTCTTAATTACTCTGGCTTACTGTGTCTTGATATCTGTGAAGGCAAGCCCTCCTATTCTGTCTACCAAACTGTCTCGATCCTTTACTCTTTCATACAAATTCTCATATCAGCTTAATTACTTTATTGTCCAGAGTTGAGGTCATTCAAACTATTGAGCATTTTTTGAAAGAGGAAGTCATTTTAGTGTATAATTTTGTTTCTCCCTAATTTCCTTTCGCTTCTCTTTTTCTGGGTTTCTGTACTTCTGCAGAGAAAGACCTGGTTGACAGATGTTGGAATTCATAGAGCTATACTCCATGTCTGATCTCCTAAATGTTCCCTTATACTTTTGGTCATTTAGCTTTTATTTCTTTTTTGCATGACACTCTGCGGCAGTCTCCATGATTGATTTTTCAGCTGCATTTCATTTTCTGTTCATCCCACTTATCGATTGTTTTACTAATGTCTTTCTCTTAGCAGCCTCATTATTAATGAGTGAGTTATCCTTTGAATCTTTCAGAGGTTCCTAGCTGTGCTTGTTTTCAAATGCTCCTTGATTGCTCAGGGCATTTATTCTTTTGTTTGCAGATTTTATTAGTTTTCCTTCATGTTCCTCAAATGGTTCCTGAATATTTGTTGTCTATTATACCGCTAGTTGATACTTGAGATTGCTCTTGGCAGCAGGTAATATTTCCTGGTTCAGATAAAAGTTTATGAAGTCTTGGTAGTGAATATAGATTTGGATGATGACCTAACCCCTTGTGTGTGTGTGCATATATGTGAGTGTGTGCATGTAGCAAGAACATGGGCAGGCTGGCTTTCCTTTTTTTTTT
>ML662438.1:6968833-7002790 GCA_007570785.1 Antilocapra americana
TATATATGGAATTTAGAAAGACAGTAACGAGAACCCAGCATGCGAGACAGCAGAAGGAACGCAGATGTATAGAATAGACTCGTGGACTCTGTGGATGAGGGAAAGGGTGGGATGATATGGGAGAATGGCATTGAAACATGTTAATTATCATACGTCTAATCAATTGCCAGCCCAGGATTGATGCTCAGGGCTGGTGCAACGAGATTTCCTGGGGGAAGGGAGGAGGGAGGGGGCTTCTGGAGGGGGAGCATATGTAAACCCATGGTGATATCATGTCATTGTATGGCAAAACTAATAAAAAAAAAAAGCGCCGTAAAAAATAAGGCATATTATTACTGTTGTTGTAATGACAAGAGTGACTCCTTGTCTAATTAAAAGGCTTCAACTTAAAAAAAAAAGTAAAGTCTGATGCTATAAAGAATAATATTGCATAGGAACATGGAATGTTAGGTCTGTGAATCAAGATAAATTGGATGTAGTCAAGTAGGAGATGGCAAGATTGAACATTAGCATCTTAGAAATCAGTGAACTAAAATCAATTGAAATAGGTGACTTTAATTCAGATGATCATTATATCTACTACTGTGGGCAAGAATCCCTTAGAAGAATTGGAGAAGCCCTCAGTCAAGGAAAGAGTCAGAAAGAGTCAGAAACTTGAATGCAACCTCAAAAATGACACAGTAATCTTGTTTCATTTCCAAGGTAAACCGTAGAGCCTTCCAGGTTCTCCCACCTCCAGGTCACCACCCTAGACATGACCAATCATAGTGTGCCAAAGATATACCTATCAGGGGCTAGCGTGCATAAAGCCCCTGACCTCCCCTCTTGTCCTGGCCAATCACAGAACAATACGTCACCCCACCTGTAACCAATTTCCCTTTGTCTTCTCCCTTTAAAAGCCTTGTACCATGCTGCTTGTGGCCGCTGCCCTCACTCCGCTGTGTCGGTCTGTGTGTGCGGTCCAGACCCGGGTCTGCAATAAATTCCCTCTTGCGCTTGCATTGGTGTATGGCCTCCTGGTGATTTGTGGAGATCACGACCTGGGCATAACAAAACCATTGAACATCACAGTAATTTGAGGCTGTGCCCCAATCACTGATGCCAAAGAAGCTAAAGTTCGCCGGTTCTATGAACACTTATAATGTCTTCTAGGCCCAGCACCCCCATAAAGATGTCCTTTTCATCACAGGGGACTGGAATGCAAAAGTAGGAAGTCAATAGAATCCTGGAAAAATGGGCAGGTTTGGTCTTAGAGTACAAAAAGAAAAGCAGGGCAAAAGCTGACTACATTTTGTAAAAAAAAAAACATGCTGCTCATAGCAAACACTCTTTTCTAACAATCCAAGAGATGACTCTACACATTTTTATCACTAGATGGTTAGTACTGAAATCAGATTGATTATGTGCTTTACAGCCAAAGATGGAGAAGTTCTGTACAGTCAGCTAAAATAAGACCTGGAGACTGAATGCAGAATTCCAGAGAATAGCAAGGAAAGATTACAAAGAATTAGAGGAAAACAATAGAATGGGAAAGACTAGAGCTCATTTCAAGAAAACTGGAGGATTCATACAAGGAAGGGCACAATAAAGGACAGAAACGGTAAGAGCCTAACAGAAGCAGAAGAGATTAAAAACAGGTAGCAAGAATACATAGAAAAACTATACAAAAAAGGTCTTAATGACTGAGATAATCAAGATAGTGTGGTCACGCACCTAGAGCTGGGCATCCTGAAGTGTGAAGTCAAGAGGGCCTTAGGAAGCATCACTATGAACAAAGCTAGTGGAGGTGATGGAATACCAGCTGAGCTATTTCAAATCCTAAAAGATGATCCTGTAATAGACTCGTGGACTTTGGGGATGAGGGTAAGGGTGGGATGATATGGGAGAAGGGCATTGAAGCATGTCTAATCAATCGCCAGCCCAGGATTGATGCTTGGGGCTGGTACAGCGAGATTTCCCCGGGGGGGGGGAGGGAGGAGGGAGGGGGGTTCTGGAGGGGAAGCATATGTAAACCCATGGTGATATCATGACAATGTATGGCACAAACAATAAAAAAAAAAAGTGCTACTCTCAATATGTCAGCAAATTTGGAAAACTCAACAATGGCCACAGGACTGGAAAAGGTCAGTTTTGTTCCAATCCCAAAGAATGGCAACGCCAAAGAATGTTCAGTCATACAGTTGAGCTCATTTCATATGCTAGCAAAATTATGCTCAAGACCCTCAATGTAAACTTCAGTTTACAAAAGAAGTGCTGATTATTTTCCTATTTAAAAGCTCTGTCACTGTAGGAAAATATGATGTAAGGAGCACTCTTGCAGCCCTCATCACAGAAGCCTGGCTTCTGATGCCCCCTCCAAGGGCTGGTGTGTCCAGATTGCTTTCTGTGTGAGTATGTGGGTAACATACTGCAAGCTGAGCAGCTAGGATGATATAACATTGTCTGTAATTAGAGTCTGGAATTACAGGAATATTGAAAACATGATTTGCAATTTTTACTCTGAAACTGAGGGCTCGTCAATTTTTACAGAATCAAAGTGAGCTCTATTATTCTACAACTGCTCTCACCGAAAAACATAGTCTTATCTCTCTTTTTGCTCTCCAACAAATTACCTCTGATTAATCTTGCAGTTTTTTACATAAGCAGAAAAAATAGTTTGTGTTAATCAGTTGTGAATCGTTCATTTTAATGGATTAAACCACCCTAAAGCCATTCCTTTCTGGAATCAAAAGAAGATTAATATTTTGAATTGATTATTACATTGCCATTCTACAGCTGTAATGAAGTATTTCTTACTGCAGATGCTTGTATAAAAATGCAGTAGAGTTGCTTCACAGATAAGAAAAAAATAGAAGTTCTTCCATACAGTAGGAAAATGAGGGGAGTCCTATGGTTTAGAAGGATAGCAACGTGTTTTTCAATGATGTAAAATAACAAGATGTCTGATGTTTTGTGCTTCAAAGCCTAGCCAGTGGTGCTCAAGTTTTCCCCTTGAGCCACTGGCAAGTTACAAGGACTCCTGATAGACAGGCTTTGCATGACAGTGTGCTTACTCAAGCATAGAATAATTGCATAATTAGCATTTCCTGGTTCTTAAAAAGGTAAAATATACAAGCCAAACCTGAGATGCTTTCAGAACCATGCAGGTTTTTTATTTTTTTCACAGCCAAACATCTTTTGACTAATATCTTAATGGATATTTTAAGTAAAATTGTATTAGTATCTTTTAATGAAGATATATTTGGAGACCTTAGCTTTGGTCAGACGGTTGGGTACTCAAGTCATGTTTTGGAATTCTTTGTGATTGTGGGCAAATTAGTGCATCTCAGTTGCTGAACTGTACAAAGACGGTAACAATAACTAACAACAGGGTGGTTGTGTAAATCAAGTGATCTAAAGGATATAAACTTCTTGGTTCACTGTTTGGAATGTAGAAATAATGAATAAATGAATTTATTCAACAGTGTTTACTGGGGATTTATTATGTACCAATAATAGTTCTAGAACCAAACTGTCTAATATGGTAGCCTCTGGCTTCATGTGGTTATTGAGCACTTGAAAGGTGGTTGGTTTAAATGGAAATGTGTGTCAGTAAAAATACATGCTGGTTTTCAAAGCTTTGGAACAAATAAAAGAATGCAAACTGTCAGGTTAACATTTTTATATTGACTAGATGTTGATATAATGTGATAAATTAATACATTATGAAAATTAATTTTATATGTTAATTTTTTAAAGTATGGCTACTAAGACATATATAGCTACATATGTGGCTCACATTACACTTCTAGTGGACAGTGCTGGTCTAGATGCTGAGGAAAAAATGAAAACAAGAAAAACAAGCCAATAACCAGAAAAAGGCTCTTATAGAGTTTAGATATAAGGAAGGGAGAGGCATGCTAAGTCACTTCAGTCATGTTCGAATCTTTGCAACCCTATGGACTGTAGCCTGCCAGGTTCCTCTGTCTATGGGATTCTCCAGGCAAGAGTTCTGGAGTGGGTTGCCATTCCCTTCTCCAGGGGATCTTTCCAACCCAGGGATCAAACCTGAGTCTCTATGTCTCCTGCATTTGTAGGTGGGTTCTTTATCACTAGTGCCACAGATATCAGGAAGAAGAGATAGATAATAAAAAGTGAACAAATAAATACTGTTGATATTCATTATTCATGATTTTCTGTGAATTACCTGGTTGCGAAATATATGTGTAACCCCCTAAATCAGTATTTGTAGTATTGTTTCAATCATTCACAGGTATGTGCTGTGTGGTAAAAATCTGAGTCACTGTGCAAACACGTTCTCAACTGAAGCCAATCAAGGCAGTGCTCTTCCTGTATCTGCTCTCATTCTAAAAACAAGTATCCAGTTCATGGACTATTTAGTGCTGTGATTTTTACATTTCTTGTTTTTTTTTTTTAAGGGGCAGATTTTGCTGTTTCCAATGACCCCCCAGGCTAGTGCTAAAGTACTGTCTAGTTTTCCTAAGCTTAAGAAAGTTATGGAGAAAATATGTGAATTAGATAAGCTTTGTTTAGACACAGCCATTGGATGTGAGTTCAATGTTAATAAATCAGCAGTGTATATTAAATGCAGTGTCTTTGAACAGAAACATTCATAATATAAATTATATATTGATAGAAGGTGAACATTTTGTGTTCAGGAGCTTAACCTTATACTTCCCTCAGGAGTATTGTTTCAGTATTTGCTAATTCAGTATCAACAGTGATTTTATAAAGCATAATTGCCATAAATAGCAAGAATTGGCTGTAATATGATAGAGTCAGTGTCAGGCAATGATGGGTTTCCCTGGTGGCTCAGATGGCAAAGAATCTACCTGAAATGCAGGCAACCCAGATTTGATCCTTGGGTGGAGAAGATACCCTGGAGAAGGAAATGGCTATCCAGTCCAATATTCTTGCCTGGAGAATTTCATGGACAGAGGAGACTGGTGGGCTACAGTCTATGGGGTCACAAAGAGTCGGTCATGACTGAGCAAGTAATGCTTTCACTTTCCACTTTCAGGCAGTGATAAATGCTGTGTGGAGTATAAGGACTGAGAGGGATATATGTGATAGGGCTGGAAGAATTACTAATTTGGAAAAGACTGAGCAGAAAATCTCTCCAAGATTGTAGAATTTGAGAATAGTAGCAGAAGATGAACATGAAGGCTTCTGAAAGCCAGATCCTACAGGATTTTAGGCCATGATAAGGACTTGGAATTTTATTCCATAGGTGATTGTGTGGTGTGTAAGCAAAACAGCTTCCATGACAGGCTGCTGGGAGATACAGCAGGCCCTAGTTCCAGCGACCTCCCCCACCCTCACCTCACACCTCACCTCATACCTCCCCCCATACCTTACCCGTCACCACCAACCAATCAGAACGAGCCAGGAAAGTCCCCCGCGCCAAGAGATAGACCTATCTGGGGCAGACGCAGAGTTCAAACTGATCACTCATTGACTGCCAGCTATACCAATGCTGTAACAAAGAACTGCCAGTATAAAAGCAACTGTAATCTGGGGCGCAGGGCTCTTGTCAGACTCCACTGCGTTGGATGAGACTTGAGCCCTAGCTCGAGATAGCAAAGGCGTTTGCATTGCTGTGTGGACTTGGTCACTTCAGGGGCTTGGGACCCGGAGTTTGGGCATAACAAATGGAAGGACTGGAAGATTTCTGAAGATATGGTCAGTTTCTATTACATTTTAAAGGGCCACTCAGGCTTCTGTGAAGAGAATAAGTTGTCAGGGAAAAAAGAGAGGAAAGTTAGGTGGCTACCCCTGTAGTTCAGGTGAGAGGTGGTGATGACTTGGAGTCCAAACTGGCTCTTACCACACTTCAGCTCTTTCCCTCATTTCCTGTCATATTTGCCCAGAATGCTAGGCGTGTTCTTTCTCTTGGTTGTCTAGTTGTCCCTGTCTTAGTTTTGGTTTCTCTCAAAGCTGATCATCTGTTAAGAACTACTGTGCATTCCCACGAACAATGTAAGAGGATTCCCTTTTCTCCGTATCCTCTCCAGCATTTATTGCTTGTAGATTTTTGGATTGCAGCCATTCTGACTGGTGTAAAGTGTTACCTCATTGTGGTTTTGATTTGCATTTCTCTGATAATGAGTGATGTTGAGCATCTTTTCATGTATTTGTTAGCCATTTTTATGTCTTCTTTGGAGAAATGTCTGTTAAGTTCTTTGGCCCACTTTTTGATTGGGTCGTTTATTTTTCTAGAATGGAGCTGCAGGAATTGCTTGTATATTTTTGAGATTAATTGTTTGTCCATTGCTTCATTGGCTATTATTTTCTCCCATTCTGAAGGCTGTCTTTTCACCTTGCTTATAGTTTCCTTTGTTGTGCAGAAGCTTTTAATTTTAATTAGGTCCCATTTGTTTATTCATGCTTTTATTTCTGATATTCTGGGAGGTGGGTCATAGAGGATCCTGCTTTGGTTTATGTCAGAGAGTGTTTTGCCAATGTTATCCTCTAGGAGTTTTATAGTTTCTGGTCTTATGCTTAGATCTTTGATCCATTTTGAGTTTATTTTTGTGTATGGTGTTAGAAAGTGTTCTAGTTTCATTCTTTTGCAAGTGGCTGTCCAGTTTTCCCAGCCCCACTTGTTAAAGAGATTGTGGGAATGCAAACTTGTACAGCCACTATGGAAAACAGTGTGGAGATTCCTTAAAAAACTGCAAATAGAACTGCCATTTGACCCAGCAATCCCACTGCTGGGCATACACACCGAGGAAACCAGAATTGAAAGACACACGTATACCCCAGTGTTCATCGCTGCATTGTTTACAATAGCCAGGACATGGAAGCCACCTAGATGCCCATCAACTGATGAATGGATAAGAAAGCTGTGGTACATATACACAATGGAATATTACTCAGCATTAAAAAAAAATTCATTTGAATCAGTTCTACTCAGGTGGACGGAACTGGAGCCTATTATCCAGAGTGAAGTAAGCCAGAAGGAAAAACAACAATATAGTATACTAACGCATATATATGGAATTTAGAAAGATGGCAGCGAGAACCCTGCATGCGAGACAGCAAAAGGAACGCAGATGTATAGAACAGACTCGTGGACTCTGTGGAAGAGGGCAAGGGTGGGATGATATGGGAGAATGGCATTGAAACATGTTAATTATCATATGTGAAATCAATCGCCAGCCCAGGATTGATGCTCAGGGCTGGTGCACCGAGATGTCCCAGGGGGAGGGAGTTGGGAGGGAGGAGGGAGGGAGGTTCTGGAAGGGGAGCATATGTAAACCCATGGCGGTTTCATGTCATTGTATGGCAAATCCAACATAATAAAGTAAAGAAAAAAAAAAAAGAACTACTGTGCAGTTTCTTTACTGGAAGTGATCCCAGGTGGCAGGAGCGAGGCACAAGGAGAGTGGGACAAGGTAGAAAGTACAGTCAGCACATGGCGTATCGTTGGGCTGATTACTGCTCTGAGCAGCTGGGGCTCAAGCTCTCTGGGGACTTATAAGAACCCCTCAGAATTAGCTTGAGGGTTGCAGCTGCTTACCATAGGAGATTGGGGCAACCTCCATCCACACTGATTGAAGACTGTCCTTGGGGACATTAACTGTCTGCTCTTCTGGGCTGTCCTGATCAGACTGAGTGTACTCCAGTGGCTTCAGGGAAAGCCTGAGGCAGCAAAGTGGGGAGGCACAGTGAGCACATGAGCAGGGATGTTGGCCACAGGCATGGGGCTCAGATCATCTCAGTATGGCTACAGTGGTTGCTGGGTCAAGTGGAGGGGCAAGGGACCCAAAAACCTCTACTCCACCCTCCAATTCCTTGCTGACAATTTAACCTACCTACGAACTTTGGCACACATCACCTTGGAAATGTGTTTAGCATTTTCACTCCCAGGAAACTGGATTCTGTACCATATAGACTACCTGAGCTGCTGCTGCCGCTAAGTCACTTCAGTCATGTCCGACTCTGTGTGACCCAAGAGACGGCAGCCCACCACCAGGCTCCCCCATCCCTGGGATTCTCCAGGCAAGGACACTGGAGTGGGTTGCCATTTCCTTCTCCAATGCATGAAAGTGACAGTGAATGTGAAGTCGCTCAGTCGTGTCCGACTCCTTGCGACTCCGTGGACTGCAGCCTGCCAGGCTCCTCCGTCCATGGGATTTTCCAGGCAAGAGTGACTACCTGAGACCCTGGTACTATCCTCATCCTGCTGCAGTGTGAATATTGCTCCTTCCAAGAAAGTCTCTTAGGTATCTGCTGCCATAGTGGATCCTGGCTGGGCATGATGATTTTAACTATAGGCTAGCTTCCTTGGGCACCAGACCTATTGCTGAGTTAGTTATAGTGCCAGTATTTGTTAGATGGTGACCTTATAAGAGCCACAGAATCTCTGTTAATGTCATTCTCTTTAATTAAAAAAGAAATGGAAATAGGACTTCCCTTATAAAGCTGTTGTGGGAATTAAATGAAGTGAAGCAATAAAACTCTTAGCCCAGCACCTGGTACATTGTAAGAATCAGTGTATGTTAGTGGTTACTGTTATCGCAAATGCCTCTGCTTTTTCCTTAGTGATCGATGCAAAGAAAAAGAGGAAAACAATAGAATGGGAAAGACTAGAGATATCTTCAGGAAAATTAGAGATAACAAGGGAACTTTTCAGGCAAAGATGGGCACAATAAAAGACATAGATGATATGGACCTAACAGAAGCAGAAGATATTAAGAAAAGGTAGCAAGAATACACAGAAGAAGCATACAAAAAAGATCTTCATGATCCAGATAACCATGATGGTGTGATCACTCACCTAGAGCCAGACATCCTGGAGTGCAAAGTCAAGTGGGCCTTAGGAAGCATCATTACAAACAAAGCTAGTGGAGGTGAAGGAGTTCCAGTTGAGCTATTTCAAAACCTAAAAGATGATGCTATTAAAGTGCTGCACTCAATATGCCAGCAAATTTGGAAAACTCAGCAGTGGCCTCAGAAGTGGACAAGGTCAGTTTTCATTCCAATCCCGAAAAGGCAATGCCAAAGAATGCTCAAACTACTGCACAATTGCACTCATCTCACACTCTAGCAAAGTAATGGTCAAAATTTTCCAAGCCAGGCTTCAATAGTATGTGAACCATGAACTTCCAGATGTTCAAACTGGATTTAGAAAAGGCAGAGGAACCAGAGATCAAATTGCCAACATCCATTGGATCATCAAAAAAGTAAGAGAGTTCCAGAAAAATATCTACTTCTGCTTTATTGACTATGCCAAAGACTTTGACTGTGTGGATCACTATAAACTGTGGAAAATTCTGAAAGAGATGGGAATACCAGACCACCTCACCTGCCTCCTGAGAAATCTATATGCATGTCAAGAATCAACAGTTAGAACTGGACATGGAACAACAGACTGGTTGCAAATTGGGAAAGGAATACATCAAGGCTGTATATTGTCACCCTGCTTATTTAGCTTATTTGCAGAGTACATCATGAGAAATGCCAGGATGGATGAAGCACAAGCTGGAATCAAGATTGTCAGGAGAAATATCAATAACCTCAGATACGCAGATGACACCACCCTTATGGCAGAAAGTGAAGAGGAACTAGAGAGCCTCTTGATGAAAGTGAAAGAGGAGAGTGAAAAAGTTGGCTTAAAACTTAACATTCAGAAAACTAAGGTCATGGCATCTGGTCCCATCACTTCATGGCAAATAGATAGGGAAACAAAGGAAACAGGTATAGACTTTATTTTCTTGGGCTCCAAAATCACGGCAGATGGTGACTGCTGCTTTGAAATTAAAAGACACTTGCTCCTTGGAAGAAAAGTTATGACAAACCTAGACAGCATATTAAAAAGCAGAGACATTACTATGCCAACAAAGGTCCATCTAGTCAAGGCTATGGTTTTTCCAGTAGTCAGGTATGGACGTGAGAGGTGGACTATAAAGAAAGCTGAGTGCCAAAGAACTGATGCTTTTGAACTGAGGTGTTGGAGAAGACTCTTGAGAGTCCCATGGACTGCAAGAAGATCCAACCAGTCCATCCTAAAGGAGATCAGTCCTGGGTGTTCATTGGAAGGACTGATGTTGAAGCTGAAACTCCAATACTTTGGCCATCTGATGGGAAGAACTGACTCATTTGGAAAGACCCTGGGATGCTGGGAAAGATTGAAGGCTCGAGGGGCAGGGGATGACATAGGAACAGATGATTGGATGGCATCACCGACTCAATGGACATGAGGTTGAGTAAGCTCAAGGAGTTGGTGATGGACAAAGAAGCCTGGTGTGCTGCAGTCCATGGGGTCATAAAGAGTCAGATGCAACTGAATGACTGAACTGAACTGAACTTTTCCCCATCACCATTTTTCACTTAGTTCTCTCCCCTGGCCACGGTGTGAAGTCTGAGTTGCTCATCAATTCTGGTAATGCTGTTACCAATAGATTTGCAAGTCTCTAGGGTCAGGACTCTGATCCTGGTTTTTTTCTGACCAAGAACATTAGTTTTAAGGATCTTCACCTATGATGCTCTCTCATGAATAGATCCTGAATTAAGTCTCACTTTCTAGTCATGATGTAGTCTCTTTTATTCATGAATTTTCTAATTCATGTAAGGGCTTTTGTCAGATTCTTAGTGATAATTTTGTTTATAGAGTTGTTGCTATAGACATTATTTTTAGTTTCATGTTTTAATTTTAATGAATAGTTTGTTTTGATCTTTTTGTTTAAAGGGAATAGGAACAGCAGAGAAAGGGTAATAGTTCTGAGGATAAACAATGGAAACTGGATGCCTTCTATACTCAGGTTATCTCTGCATAGTCTTTTTATACACCTAAAGAAGATGCTCTGAGTCCTCTACAGAGCCTTGCTCCAAAATTTATCTTGGAAAGACTGATAGAGCAAGCTAAATTTCTATAAGGATAATTTAGGAGACTGAAAGCTATGTTTCTTTTGCAGGAGAGCAATGATACTAGTTCTATTGAAAATCTAAGAGTATGCCTGGAATAAACCTGCTTTCTGTGCTAGTTTTGAGAATGTTTCAAGCTTTTATGAGGATTTCATATGCTGAACTCTTTTTCGTTTTTTTGCTGAACTCTTTGAATTCCCTCTGTGGTGAGTCACACCTAGCATTTAAATGAAAGAAGAGGGACACGAAATCAAATACAGCTTCTTATGTCAAGAGGCTTTTAGACTACAGGGGACCCTACATGTATAATATATAAACAAATATGTAAGGTGTTATGAAAAGGTACAAAAGATAATGGTGATGTTCTTTTACTTCTTTTATTAGTAGAAGTGTTCATGGGAGAATTCACATTTGAGCCATCATTGTGGATAGGTGGGATTTTGGTTAAAAAGTAAAAGCAGACTCATGGGTATTAGAGGATAAAGAAATAGTTTGAGCAAAAGCAGAGGTATCAGAGTATATTGTAAGTTCATAAAATTGCAAATAGACCAATTGGACTTAAATATAAACTGCCCGGGGGTATCATGTTGAAATTTCTTCATTTCCATCTTCATGACTTCTTTATTAATTGGAAAAGAAATATTAAATTTCCTATAGTCTTAAAAAATAAGCAATGGATACACTTTATTCTCAATGGAGGTGTCAAAGAAACATGCTGTCACCTAAGTTAAAGTACATTTTCTACCTATTTCCTTGGCCTTTTTTTTTTTTGCATGTTGGAAAACTTTTTTTTCCATGTGAAATTTTTAATAATATTCATGGTATAGTTACATTGAACTATACCATGAATAGTGGACTGTAGAAATTATTAATATTAACACTAAGCTTTACAAGTGACTACTAAAGTGAAAAATCATGGGAAGTTTGTTAAGGATCTACTTATTCTTTTAATTTCCTACTCAAATTTATTTGACACATTCTCATTAGTAACATTGTGGCATGAAAATATATCAACTTGGATTAAATTTTACGTCTGATACCAGATGTATAACCTTGGACACATTTCTCAACCTCTCTGCCCCTCTATTTATTTATGCGTAAAATGGGGATGACAAATACAGGCACATGGCAAGAGTTAGGTGGAATATACTGAGTGTCTCTACTCAGCTATAATGTAATGCAAGCTTGAAAACACCATATGATCTACTTTTTGATGAGTTGTCTAAATGCTTTCATGTCCTACTGAAAAAGAGGTATATTGTGCTGTGGGGAGACCAGTACAGATGTCTCTAGATAATAACATAAGACAGGGAGTCTGGCTTGCTGGGGAGTGGTGAAGTGCACAGGCACCACTGTTCTCAGTGGCCTTAACCTCTCATCAATCTCTCTCAGAACTCGTGCTGTCTTCTCAATACTGATTCACTGATTTCCCTCTGAAAAATGTGAAGGTGACTTCTTTTCTTATATATCAGTCCTCTTTGACTTTTTTTGGTTTCGAATATAGTTTTTCTATCTCAGAGGTCTTCTCACTAATGGATCAACTGATACCAGCTGTTTCCCATTTCTGATATTGTCTATTGTTCTACCCAGTGGTAACTTTTCTGCTTCCAACAAAGCAGGAAGCATATGAAGTTGTAAGAGATACATACAGCTTACTATCTGGCTAAATCTTTGACTTGGCATCAGGTCACCTGGGAGTTGCCAAGTCAAATGAAATAGAGAATGTGTGATTTGATTAAATGAAATATCAAGGTTCCTCTTGCTGACCACATCTCCTCATTTAGGGGCAGCTAGAGTTCTAGGCAATTACATGGGGCAGCAGAGAAATCAGATGATCACAGCAGAGGTCCTCTCAGAGTCTCTGTCCCTGCTCTCCAACTGTTTACTTTTCTCTTCCCCTTGAAGTCACTCTGCTAGCTTGTCCCCCACTAAACACTTCATTTCCTCCTAAAGTCTATGACTCCTCTAATCTTTCCTATCTCTCACCCATAATCATCCACACAAATTTTAAAGTCAGAATCTTTGAAGTCATTCTTGAGCCTTCTACCTTCTTTTTCTAAATATAATTTATCACAAAGTTTGGTCAGTTTACTTTCAAAGTCATCTGCCCATTTCCTCAACCATAGCCCTCATCCTGGTCACCATCATCTCTCTTCTGGATATCACAATTGTTCCCTAACTGTTCTCCCTGTGGTCCTTCTTGATCCTTTGTTCCTATCTCCAAAACATTCATCACACCACATGAACATGGTCTTCAAAAAATTCAGTCTTATCAGCTTCCTCTTTTGCTAAAAGCCTTTTTATGGCTTCACACTGCTTTTAGAATAAAATCCACTTTTCTTACCTTGTGATTACCTATATTACTACCTCCTCCCTATTCTCCCAGGTGCCTTTCCTCCTATTCCCTTCATGGCTCTCTTTGTCCAGGTCATTCAAGTAGTGTCTCTTGTCTCTTTCTGATTCTTAAGTTAGCTAAGCTCTGCCTTGCCTTCCAGCTATAGCAAGGCTCTTCTTCTACCTTCAAATAGATTGCTTCTCCTTACCATTCATGTCTCAATGTTAGACATAATCCATTATGGCTTAATTCACAGTAACCCCCATCCCTTGTTGTCATTTTTTAATAGTACAGTGGTTTCCATTATATATATATATATGTGTGTGTGTGTGTGTGTGTATATGTATTGCATATATTTTTGCAGTTTACTCATTTAGTATTTATATCCCATACTAGAGAGAAAGAGGAGAGTGAAAAAGTTGGCTTAAAACTCAACATTCAGAAAACTAAGGTCATGACACCTGGTCCCATCACTTCATGGCAAATAGATGGGAAACAGTGACAGACTTTACTTTCTTGGGCTCCAAAACCAGGGCAGATGGTGACTGCAGCCATGCAATCAAAAGAAGAAAAGTTATGACAAACCTAGACAGTATATTAAAAAGCAGAGACATTACTTTGCTAATACAGGTCCATCTAGTCAGAGCTATGGTTTTTCTGGTAGTCACATGAATGTGAGAGTTGGACTATAAAGAAAACTGAGCACCAAAGAATTGATGCTTTTGAACTGTGATGTTGGAGAAGACTCTTGACAGTCCCTTGGACTGCAAGGAGATCCAACCAGTCCATCCTAAAGGAAATCAGTCCTGAATATTCATTGAAAGGACTGATGCTGAAGCTGAAACTCCAATGCTTTGGCCACCTGATATGAAGAGCTCACTCATTGGAAAAGACTCCGATGCTGGGAAAGATTGAAAGCAGGAGGAAAAGGGGAGAACAGAGGAAGAGATGATTGGATGGCATCACTGACTCAATGGACACGAGTTTGAGTAAACTCCAGGAGTTGGTGATGGACAGGGAGGCCTAGCACGCTGCAGTCCATGAGGTCGCAAGGAGTCGGACATGATTAAGTGACTGAATTGAACTGAGAGAGTAAGACCCTTGAAAGCAGATATAAAGCCTCTAGCGCTCATAGGTGCTTTGGATATTTAGTTTAAATTGATAAATAAAACGAATACCAATAAGGAGCAGTGAATTCTGAATAGGCATGAAGCTTGAAAATGCTTTGTTTCTGTGTCAACCATACAGAGTGGTCACATTGATTTTTTATTTGAATCCTTTTGTTTCATTTAATAAAAGTTTTTTTGTTTTGTCAATAAAAGGCAATGAGGGTAGTACTTTTCTTTTCAAAATCTTTAAGGAGCAGCATTGTTCCACAAAGGTGGGCTAGTGGGGAGGATTATTTCCAGTACCAGGATCTGAGTTGCCACCCTTCTCCAAACACACATATCAAACAGAAATAAGTGTTTTTATTCTCTTCAGAATCACATTCTCAGTGAGCCCAAGTCCTTAATATCTCAGTAATTACAAGGCCCTGGCCCTGGTCTCTCCATAGGTGAGTTTGGAGTCATATCTTTAGACCATCTCTTACACAAGCTGGCCAAGTCCAACTGATTTGGCGAACATTTTCCTGTTGGGAACTTAGGAGAACCTTTTGTTTAGATTTAGCAAGGTCATCCTAAATGTAGTAGCATTTAGTTTATACAGTTTTGCACATAATGCTGAATTTATCATCCGATCAGCAAGGATTTATTTCATTTATAGGACACTTTAAATGCTCAGAGTCCTGGGTCCAATGGACAAAATGTAGATGCTGGCTATGATTGTGCCCAAGGACAGAGACCGAGTCTAACAATATATTTACTATGTTACCTGTCTAGGGCAAATGCCACTCATCTGTTTAGAATTATATAGCAAATCACCTGAGTTTCTTGATGTAGGTGTCCTGTACAACCCGGGGATTGTTCTCAAAGTGGGCATAGTCCGGAAGTCATCCTTATCAAGAAGATGCAAATGTAAGCGTCAGTGATACAAAGAGAGAAGAATTCAGAGAAAGCTGGATACAAGCTCAATAAACTCAAAGAAACCAAAGTAATGGAGTCATGCAAAAATGGAAAGAAATCATTCCATGGCCAAAAGTTACTGATGGAGAGTAATACTAGATAGTGGCTTTCCAAAAGTTTTGACTGTGGTCCTCGGTAACAAATGCAGTAATTTTTGTAAGGAATATTTACCCGTAGCGTGGATATACTTTTACCTTTCCTTTCCTTCCTTTCGTTTTCTTGCTTTTCTCCATCCCCATGCCTTCTTTCCAAAATAGCTAATCTCAATCTACTTGGCTAATTTCTTGACACTCTGATGGGTATTGACTTGCAATTACCAGAACAAACAAACAAAGAAACAAAAACACACGAACAAAAGAAAGCTAGCAATCATCCAATCAACAAACAAGCTTTGTTGTAGAACATTCTGGAGAGTACCAGAGTCACCCCTGCAATGAAATGGTTCTGTACTTGAAGTGAACTTTGAGCAAGCACATCAGCAAAGACAGAATTTCCTGCGTATATTATAAGTGTCCTGATGCAGGTAGGGAATCAATAACCCAGCACTGAGTGGTGTGAGACAAGAGCCTTGTGGGCCACACGCTATAAGATCAATAGAAATTAATCATCACAAGCAGGAAGCATGGATTGCACCAGAATAAGTGGTTAAGAGTGTAAATGTGTTCCTTAGTGAGGAGTTAATATCAGAGGTCCATTTATTCTTTTTATTTGTTTATTCAACCAATATTTTTGAAAGATCCAGATCATATGTGGGAACAAGACAGATCCTGTGCCTTTACAGAACTTCATAGTGAACCTGATGTTTATGGTTTGATATGTATGATATGACAATTAATATACAATCATATGTAATATAACAAATTGAATGGAAAGAAAAATGCCATATAATTCACATTTCATGTCACAGCTTTAGTTGTTTTCAGTTAACCCTTCTTGCTAACTGGGTTATCTTTAGGCATTGTATGTTAATACTTAGACAATGTGGACATCAAATCACAATTGCAGTCTAGAGGCTTGTAATTAAGGATGGAGAGATCAAATGAGTAAAACCTTTAAAATAAGGTTGATTTAAAAAGTGTTTTTACTTTTTGAGTATTAATTATTACACTTGCGTGTATTGAATGCATAGTTTAAAAAGATAGTTTCCCTATGAGATTGTCATACTGATGTTGAGTCTCAGAGTACATTTACATGATTCAATTTAGAAATCCATTAGGTGTTTCCTCTTACTGATTTTTAATTTGGTTAATGTTTTTTACCTATCTCCAACTAATTATAAACTCTTTAATGATAGAATTTTACTCTTTATATATTTCTTAAATGAGTGTGGGATATAAAATAAGTATTAAAGTTATGAGCTCATGAAATTATTACCATGGAAAATTGTTCTCCTTCCTGAAAATTAGGAGTAGAGTCATGACTTATAAGAATGTAAGGTTAAGAAAGTCATACTTCTATCTGTGACATAGTTTTTTTTCTAAATAACCTAGTCTTCATTATTGGTGCTAGAACTTACCCTCCAGTAGCCATAGCTACCTGGGGCCTAAGTAACCAAGAATGTGTGAAGTCTGTTGCTGGTTTTCTCAGGCTGCCGTAATAAATTACCACAAACTAGATGGCTTAAACAGCACAGTTTATTTTCTCATATTTATTGCATTCCTTCCTCATAGTTTTGAGAATTTTCTGGCAGTTTTTGGTGTTCCTGGCCTCATAGACGATCCTCGTCTTCCTGCATCTTTATATCATCTTTCTTCTCTGCATGTCTGTCTTTGTTTTCATATGTCCCCATTTATAAAAGGACACAGTCTATTGGGTTAGGGTCCATCCTTTAAACCTCATCTTAACTTGATCACATGTAAATAAGATCACACTCACAGGTAGGGGGTTAGGACTTGACACCTTTTGAGGGGACATAATTCAGTCCCAAACAACTATATCGTGAGATCGTTGATTTTATTGAGAATGTCACCTAAACCTTGTCAAGAGAGTTAGACAACATCCTTGTCCATGCCTGACTTAGAGAGACATTTACCCACTTTTATTATGAGTTCTAAAGGCTCCTCCCAATTCCTGCTGCTATTTTGTCATGGGATTTTGTCAGCTTGATTATTCTACCATGTAAAGTATCATCAAATAGACCATTTCTATATTCCCAGTACCCCATTGTCATGCATCAAGCACCTTAAATCCTCTAGATTTTATTGTTATATGTACCTTTGCTTATAGGTGGGGAATCATAAGGAAAACTGTCTTGGAGATTTCACAGTTATTTGGAAACAACTGAAAAAAATAGGATATCTATTTCAATATATGAAAAATATCCAGCAAGCTGAGACTAGATTTTTCTTGAAATAAGCAAGAAAACTCAGAAGTGTTATATTTTCTGTTCACTTGAACTCTAGCATCCATAACATCCTCACATGGTTAATACACAAAATATCTAGTATCCGAGGGTGTTAGCAATCATTTTACTATAAATGTACGTACTTTGAGAAATTTTCCCAGAAGCAATGATGTATAGACTAGGTTTATTCTCATCTCCCAGGCCCTATTTTGCTTGTGACTAAGGACAAGCTGGTTAAGAAGATGAAATGGTGGCATGTTAACTGACCCACCTGGGTATGAGTCTCATTTGTGATGAATGCTAAATCCTGCTAATGTGAACACCAGAGGATATTACCCAAGCTCAGATAAAGTATTGTTCATTGATGAGATGGAGAAGGCAATAGCACCACACTCCAGTACTCTATTGCCTGGAAAACCCCACGGACAGAGGAGCCTGGTAGGCTGCAGTCCATGGGGTTGCAAGGAGTCGGACAGGACTGAGCGACTTCACTTTCACTTTTCACTTTCACGCCTTGGAGAAGGAAATGGCAACCCACTCCAGTGTTCTTGCCTGGAGAATCCCAGGGGTGGGGGAGCCTGGTGGGCTGCCGTCTATGGGATCGCATAGAGTCGGACACGACTGAAGTGACTTAGCAGCAGCAGCATTGATGAGATGGCTAACTGGAGGTGTTTCCTGTAAAGATACCAGAAAAGGTCAGGTGTTCACATCATGATAAGAGATTTTAAGGAATCTTCACATCAGGTATGATTTCAGTGATTATTACATTTTTTTGTCTATCTTTCCTTCAAAAATAACTCAGTATTTTAGATAGAAACACATTCTGTCTGAAAATACATCATTTGGCTGCTAAAGTATTTTCTAGGTTGTTTTGAGTGAAATACATTTTTATAGATGTAAAATGATGACAATATTTGTATCATCTTAATCTCAATACTTATAGCATGCTGATTAAGAGCATGAAATCTGAAACCAGAATGTCTGGGTTTGACTTGTGCTAAACGAGTCAGCAAAGCAGCAACAGGTGTCACAAGCAAAGTAGAGTGTCTAGTGGGTTACTCACTGAAAAATATCTCCTGAGGAAGTATTTTTTTTTCTCATGAAAGTGCCTTTTAATTGACCACTGTTGAAGACACTTGTTTTACTCAAGTGTTCAAGACACTTTCCTAACACAAATTCCAAGTCACCGAGGCTGTCCCCTGGCATTTGTGCTTTGTGAATAAGAAGTCACATTAAAAAAAAAATCCTTGGTGGTTGTGAACACTGAGAAAGACACTTAACTACACGTTGACTTTGTTCCCCTCTTTGTAAAATGAGTCTAAAATTAGGCCTATCTTATACATCCACTGTGATATACTGAGAATTAAATGACTTTAATACCTAGAATGGTGTCTAGCAAAGAAGAAAAGTGAAGGGACAGTCACTCAGTCTTGTCCACTCTTTGTGACCCCATGGACTATCCAGTCCATGGAATTCTCTGGGCCAGAATACTGGAGTGGGTGGCTGTTCCCTTCTCCAGGAGATCTTCCCAACCCAGGGATCAAACCCAGGTCTCTCTCATTGCAGGTAGTTTCTTTACCAGCTGAGCCACAAGAGAAGTGGTATATAATTAATATTATCTGTGTGCAGTCTGAACTTCCCAGGCAGCTCTGTGGTGAAGAATCTGTCTGTCAATGCAGGGATGTGAGTTCCATCCCAGGGTCAGGAAGATTCCCTGGAGAAGGAAATGGCAACCCACTCCAGTATTCTTGCCTGGGAAATCCCATGGACAGAGGAGCCTGATGGGCTACAGTCCATCAGCTTGCAAAGATTCAGACATGACTTAGGACTGAGCAGCAGCAGAACAGTGTCCAGTATGTATTAAATATTTAAAAAATTTCAAGAAAACTATGTGTTTTGAATTTTTATTTCAGGGGAATTATATCATAATTTGAGAATCAAGTAAACTAAAATACATGTGATAGATGGCAATACAATAGAGTATGTCATTATATCCCAAGTGTTGTATACTATTTTCAAGGATAAACACAACCTTTCTCCTATTCGCTCCCATTCTCCTCTGCAATGTGCCTTTGTGACTTGTTCCATCAAGAGATGGAGACTATTTTCCTTCACCTTCTGAGTCTGGACTCACTGTGTGCCTTATTTGGACCAACAGAATTAAGTGGAGGTGATGTTATACTGAGTCCTGGAGTTTACCTCTCCAGAGACATTGCAACTTCTGCCCAGAAACTCTTGGAACTCTGTCCTAGGACTAGGGCAAAAAAAAGTTGGTCTAGCATACTGGAAGATAAAAGGCCCATGTAGGAAAATGAAGGTGTGCTAATCAACGCCAGTAACATTTGTCAGACAGCAGGTGAGGTTGTCTTAGATCCTCCTGTGCAGCTGACACTCAAGGTGATGCTCCATATGAGTGAGCACAGCTGAGAAACTGCCCAGTCAACCTGCAAAATCATGGAAGACAGAAACTTGCTCTTGTAAGATACTGAGTTTAGGAATAGTTTATTATGTATCAATGAAACGTTTAGTGATGCAGAATAAAATGCAGTTGCTTTTTAGAGGTTTAAAGAAAGGCACTGGGGCTGTGGGGTGACTAGGAAAGGCTCATCAAAAAAATATGACATTTTGACAGGCCTTGGAAGATGTCTTAATCAGTTTGTGCAGCTATAATAAAATAGCACACACAGAGATAGTTTATGAACAACAGGAATACAATTCTCCCAGTTCTGAGGCTGGGACATCTAGGACTCAGGTGCCTGGTCGGGTGATGACCTTCTTCCCGGTTAATAGCCAGGCTCTTCTTACCATGTCTTTACATGGTGGAAGAGTTAGAGGTCTGTCTGGAAGCTTGTTTTGTTGTTTTTGTTTAGTCACTAAGTCATGTCTGATTCTTTCCCCACTCTGTGGATTGTAAAGGACACTAATACCATTCACAAGGACTCCACCCTCATAACTTAATCACTTCTCAAAGGCCCTACCTCCTAGAACCTTTCCCTCATTGCCACCGCCCCCCCAACTGGTGTCCCCTACCCCCCACCCAATGCCTCCTCCCTGAGATATTGAAGGTATAACTGACAAAGGGAAATTCTGAAGTTTGGTTATTAAGGCGGGATGATAAGCTTGATTTGAGTGATATTAGGAGCGACAGAAAAATGATACCTTGTAGAACAAACAGTGGAGGAGACAGTTAGAGATGTAGATTTGACCATCATCTGAAGACAACTTCAGAAAATGGTGAAAGTGGATGACTTCACTCAAGGAGATAGTATGTAATAACAAACAGTTAAGGGATCAGAGCAGAATCTTGAACAATAAGAAGTACCAACAGCTGCGAATCAGAAATATAGCAGATTTCATGATAAAACGACTCCCGGAACTTATCAAAGGTTTCATCTGGAAAAAAAAAGCTGCACTTCTAAATGTTCTGTCATAAATGGCCATGAAACATTGAAAGGGCCCTAGAAAAGTATAGCTGGCTTTGGTGAGCCTCAATTAAGTCTTCATTTAGATAATGCTATATTTATCTCAGCTTTTTAGCTATACCAATTTATTGTAGAAAAAGCTACAAGGTAATATCAACATTTAATCTTTCTCACTTCAGTTGGAAAAGAAAGTATCTCAAATAGATATTTTTGTTTCCTGTTATGAAAGTGCTGCACTCAATATTTCAGCAAATTGGGAAAACTCAGCAGTGGCCACAGGACTGGAAAAGGTCAGTTTTCATTCCAATCCCAAAGAAAGGCAATGCCAAAGAATGCTCGAACTACCACACAGTTGCACTCATCTCACACGCTAGTAAAGTAATGGTCAAAATTCTCCAAGCCAGGCTTCAACAGTATGTGAACCACGAACTTCCAGATGTTCAAGCTGGTTTTAGAAAAGGCAGAGGAACCAGAGATCAAATTGCCAACATCCGCTGGATCATTGAAAAAGCAAGAGAGTTCCAGAAAAACAACTATTTCTGCTTTATTGACTAGGCCAAAGACTTTGACTGTGTGGATAATTCTATAAACTGTGGAAAATTCTGAAAGAGATGGAAATACCAGACCATCTGACCTGTCTCTTGAGAAACCTGCCTGTAGGTCAGGAAGCAACAGTTAGAACTGGACATGGAACAGACTGGTTCCAAATAGGAAAAGGAGTCCGTGAAGGCTGTATATTGTTGCCCTGCTTATTTAACTTCTATGCAGAGTACATCATGAGGAATGCTGTGCTGGAAGAAGCACAAGCTGGAATCAAGATTGCCAGGAGAAATATCAATAACCTCAGATATGCAGATGACACCACCCTTATGACAGAAAGTGAAGAGGAACTAAAAAGCCTCTTGATGAAAGTGAAAGAGGAGAGTGAAAAAAATGGCTTAAAGCTCAACATTAAGAAAACTAAGATCATGGCATCTGGTCCCATCACTTCATGGAAATAGATGGAGAAACAGTGGAAACAATGTCAGACTCTATTTTTCTGGGCTCCCAAATCATTGCAGATGATGATTGCAGCCATGAAATTAAAAGATGCTTACTCCTTGGAAGGAAAGTTATGACCAACCTAGATAGCATATTGAAAAGCAGAGACATTACTTTGCCAACAAAGGTCCGTCTAGTCAAGGCTATGGTTTTTCCAGTAGTCATGTATGGATGTGAGAGTTGGACAGTGAAGAAGCTGAGCGCTAAAGAACTGATACTTTTGAACTGTGGTGTTGGAGAAGACTTGAGAGTCCCTTGAACTGCAAGAAGATCCAATCAGTCCATCCTAAAGGAGATTAGTCCTGGGTGTTCATTGGAAGTTCCGATGTTGAAGCTAAAACTCCAATTACTTTGGCCACCTCATGCAAAGAGTTGACTCATTGGAAAAGACCCCAATGCTGGGAAGGATTGGGGGCAGGAGGAGAAGGGGACAACAGAGGATGAGATGGCTTGATGGCACCTCTGACTTGATGAACATGGGTTTGGGTAGACTCTGGGAGTTGGTGATGGAGAGGGAGGCCTGATGTGCTGTGCTTCATGGGGGTTGCAAAGACTCGTACATGACTGAGCGACTAAACTAATTCTTTGAACTAGTCAAAAACATAACAGCTGTAGGAGAACTTTTTGTGGTTAAATGTAGGTAAGCAGCATATTTTGGTTCTCAGCTGAGATAGGTTCAGTTTAGACATTAGGCATGTTTAGGCAGTGTCTGATCCAGAAGTCTAGTCTTTGAATATGAAGAAACTGCCAAGAAAAGAACTTATGAACCCTGAAAAATTTGAAATTCGTAAGAGAGGTTTAAGACTATGGACTTGTGTGGGAAGAGTCCGGTAATAAATGTGTGCTGTTCATATGTTCCTGTGTTCTTATCCTGTATGGCACATATATTTCTTGATTTCCTAACACAGACGCAGGAATTTGTACTGCCTGAGTCCTAGCAATTAAGCTCAATGGAAAAAATTAAATAAGACAGTTATTTCCTTCAAGTCTCTGAGACAAAAGACAATGCAGCACTCTTCTTGGGGCCAGGTAAAAGAGGGAAAGAAAAAGAGGCATCCTCTTGGTTTTTTGAGCAACAGTATGGAAACAAAGGCCACCATCATTCAGACACTAGTTCTCTTTACAACACTGGCAGGCTCTGGGAAGGATAGAAAAAAGGGTACAGATATTGGTAGGCTGGTTATTTCAAGGTGTAAAGATGCATGAATACTTCTCTGATATTTTTATTTTAGGGCTGACTGTAAAGCAAAGTTGTCAAATGAGAAAGACTTAGAAGAGAAGGGATATAGGATTGAACATGAAAGTAAAAGTGTTAATAGCTCAGTCATGTATGACTTTTTGCAATTTCATGGATTGTAGTCCACCAGGCTCATCTGTCCTCGGGATTCTCCAGGCAAGAGTACTGGAATGGGTAGCCATTCCATAGTGATGAAATAGTCATTTTGATAGGTCATAAGATAAACAATTTCTAAGCATTGTTGTATGCCCCTTTGAGTTTTGTGGCCATACAATATATTCAAACTCAGTTCAGTTCAGTTGCTCAGTCATGTCCAACTCTTTGACACCCCATGGACTGCAGCACACCAGGCTTCCCTGTCCGTCACCAACTCCCAAAGTTTACTCAAACTCACGTCCATTGAGTCAGAGATGCCATCCAGACATCTCATCCTCTGTCATCCCCTTCTCCTCCTGCCTTCAATCTTTCCCAGCATCAGGGTCTTTTCCAATGAGTCAGTTATTCACATCAGGTGGCCAAAGTATTGGAGTTTCATATTCAGCATCAGTCCTTCCAGGGAATATTCAGGATTGATTTCCTTTAGGATGGACTCAGTAGGTATGTGTTTTTCTCCAAGAGAAATTATTTGGTTGCAGGTTGAGATTCAATGTGTTAGTTGACTTTAATTACAATTGGGATTTAGCCTAGAGAATATGGTGCAGAGAGAAATGAGTGAAACAGCATGTGACAATAAATTATTTAAATGATGGACCATGGAAACTAAGCTCTAGCTAGAGAGGAAAGTGAGTACAAGTTGAAGGTGATAGTGAAAAAGCTATTGAATCTGTGGGCTGTTGGCTTTGATGGGGTAGAAAAGTAGTTAAGAAGAGTTGTTAAATTGGAATACTGAAAAAGAAATAGTTGAGCATTTCTTAAATTCTTTGCTGTGTAATGTTGAAACAAAACATCTAAAGATATAGTGTGATTCTTTTCCTGTCTATATGGGAAAATAAGATACCTAGAGATAAGTTACCTGGGTAGATGAGATGAAACTGTACAATACTTGATTGAAATGTTTAACAATCCAGTAGGAAGACATAAGGCTATCAATGCTTTTTGGATTGGTAGACCTTTACAAAGTGCAGGAAACATTTTTCATTGTAAATTCTGGCCTACAATCAAACTCCCCATTAGCCATTCAATTACACCTGAAATTTGGCCTCCCCCCAACTTGTAGTCTCTCTATGCTTAGGGGTAGAAACTCTTTTCAACTGGAAAGATTCATAAACATTGATTTAAGGTTTTGTCCCATATTATGTTTTTATATTGATTATAGGATTAGAGTAAGCATGAAGCCAAAAATACAGAAAGGGAAGTTCGTATCATGAATCTTGCCAGAACTGTGTACTTCAGTCAGTATTGTGCAGTTAATTTCCTTCTCAGACCTACCTTGATGCAGATTCTTTTGTCAGAAAGAACACTTTTATCCAGACTGAGCTGAAATCAAATGCATTTTTAGTGCAAGTGTTAGTATTATCCTCAGAAAGGACAGCCATGGAAACCAGGAGACCCTCTGCTCTCAGTGTATATATAGTTTCTCCCCCTTATTTCCTCCATGGCTATTTATAGAGCATAAGTGAACTAGAATATGGTCAATCTGTCATCCATTGCCATATATTCCAGAAAAACTGAATTCACTAAAAGTTAGCTTCAATCCTAACCAAAAATGTGGATATAATTTTTTTTAAAGTCCCTTTAAAAAATATTTTTTAGAGGAAGGCAAATTGAGGAGTGGAGATTTGGCAGAAGTTGTTTCTTCGTGTGTTAATTCCTGGTAGTTAGATTATTTTCCTCATTTTGTTGATTGTAAAAATCCGAAGAATGATCTCTATTTCTGAGTTGATAACTTGAGAGTTAGATAGTTATGATTAGTTTCTTTGAACTTACATGGACATTTCACATCAACATGATAATATGAGGCAGTGATTGCATTTTATGTAGTGCTGGTGCTGAATTTGTTGAGCGTGATGCTTTCATAAATATTATCTTATATAAATTGTTTAAGTTTTTCCATGTAAAAAAGAAACTTCCTCATCGGATGATAAGAGTTATAACCTATTTCCTGTTTCTATTTGCTTTAGCTTCCAAGAAATTTGAAGGGTTTGATGCTTATCATTTCTAGTTTCTCTAATAGAATTGTGTCTTCTATCCTCATCCTGAAATTTTATACTGTGTCAGATATTTCTATTTAATTAAAAAATAAATCAACCATGAACCACCATTTAAAAAAATAGAATTGGAATTTCAGAATGTTAATACTGACAAAAACTGAGAAAACAGAGTGTATTCTCCTTATTTCCTATTTGTAGAACGTAGAAAAGTGGGCTTAGAGATGCTATATAAATTATATAGCTGGTAACTGACAGTCAGTGATAAAAATAAGGTTTTCTCAATCTCAGTTTTGTGCAGGTTAGGGAAAAAACCTAGCAATTATATTTGATGTCAACTTTTGCTGTCTATTTTGAACTTATTATTATTGTCTCTGAATTGTTATATATGGGTGAGAGTTTTTGCCCCAGCTTGACCACATACTCTTCCAGGTTTGGAGAGTATGGAGTCTAGTTCCAGACTGGATACTAGTCTCCTAGTATGGAGAGTATGGAGACTAGTTCCAGACTGGATACTCGTCTCCTAGAATCCAGTAAACATTTAAATAAATCACAGGCTGAAAATTGATTTTTTCCAGTTGATTATTTATTATCAGTGATAATGTCCAACCTATTACTTTCCATGGAATATGATAGGCTTACCATATTTTGAAATTCTAAAAATACTTGGAGTCTATGTGATACTTTTTAACAAAAGAATTATATTAATACACTTAATTGAAAGTAGTGCATTTTGAAGATGGTCCAAGATGGTGACACAAGAAGACCCTGAACTCACCTCCTTCCACAAACACACCTACCTACAAACAGAGCAATTCCTCCTGAAGGAGACAAGGGATGATTGAACATCTTCTGCAAAAGCAAATAATAGAAGACCTCATGGAGATGGATTGAAGAGAGGAAGACACAGTATCTCCAGAAACTCCATCCTTGATGCAGCAACCTACAATAGGGAGGGATATTATTGAGGGACCAGACTCCAGACTCTCCCACCCTGAAATATGGTGAAAAAATAACAGCTTAAAGGGCACCTAGATGATACTGAAGGAAATGCATTTACTAATCCTAGAGTGCTGCCAAACAGGCAAGGAGCTGCTGGAACTCTCTTCAGGATCAGAGTCACCAGAGAGTGCTATTTTTTGCATTCTTCCTTCACCTTGATAGTGTGAACAAGAGTATGGTCCAGGTGCTCTGACTCCCCTGCCAAGTTCCCCTGCCCATGACAGTTACAGTTTTCTCCCCAGGGCAACCCCAGAGTAGGGTGCCTTGTCCCGTCTCCCCAACTTGCTCTAGCTCCAGTTGTCTTACCAAGGTGGCCCTGGCTCATGCACACTCCAGCTGTCCTGTTATGGTGACCTCAACACAGCCTGTCCCTGCTTCACCTCCAGCTGGCCATCAGGGTGGCCCTGGTGTGATACGCTCCAGGAATCTACCGGCTCACGTCTGCTCCAGCTCGTCATTCTGTCAAGGGGCCTTAGTGCATCACACCCCAGGACTCCCTGATCTGCTTATTCTAGCTCCAACTGTCCTGCCAAAGTGGCCCTGGTGTGTGCTGAAATCCTCCTTATCTGTGCCTGCTCCAGCTCCACCAGTCTTTCCAAGGTGACTGTGAAAGTGTGCCCCAAGTCACTCCTATCTGTGCCCACTTCAGGTCCAGGCAGTCTGCCAAAGTTGGTATCATATGCAGTCTACACAAGGGACATTCTTACATAAGGCTACAGAGGAAGCTCTTTCATCATTATTCCAGGTTCCTATACAATATTGTTTAATATTTTAGACATTAACAATACTTTTAACAAAACAAACCCACAAAAATGTGGGTTATATGTCTAATCTTCTTTCTGAAAAAGAGATCACTCAGAAGAGAAAGAACCAAATTCTCTAGGTGGCTCAGTAGGGTAGCCACTGGCCTAATGAATCTCTTGAGAGCTTCAAGAATGCCTAATTCAGAACCCTGCATGCGAGACAGCAAAAGGAATGCAGACGTATAGAACAGACTCGTGAACTCTGTGGGTGAGGGCAAGCGTGGGATGATATGGGAGAATGGCATTGAAACATGTTAATTATCATATGTGAAATCAATCACCAGCCCAGGATTGATGCTTGGGGTTGGTGCACCGAGATTTCCCAGGGGGAGGGAGGAGGGAGGGGGGTTCTGGAGGGGGAGCGTATGTAAACCCATGGCGGTTTCATGTCATTGTATGGCAAAACCAATAAAAAAAAAAAATGCCTAATTCAAACTAACATGTGCCTTAGTGTAAAATACACAGCAGATTTTGGAGACTTAGCTTGTAAAAAGTATAAAATATCTCAATAACTTTGTTATTGATTACCTACTGAAGTGTAGTAATTTAGATAGCATTCGCTAAATAAAATATATCATTGAAATTAATTTTACTTTTTTGTGTGGCTACTACAAAATTTAAAATGACATATAGAGTTTGCATTTGTGGCTTGCATCCTATTTCTATTGGATGGAGGTGGTTTACATGGTCCCCAACTCTGTTCCGCCACAGTCGTATTCCATAATATATTCCACCTTTTTAGGTATTTCCCAGTTCAGGAAATGTCTACTTATGTATTATATATATAATATATTCCATGCTTTTTTCTCTCAAGATAAACTTCTGCTTTCCATGTCTTTCTCAGTTTAAGGAATGCCCAAATATGCCCTTCTATGTATCTTTGTGGACTCGGATGTGGTGATATCTGACACTTTTCCTGGCAAACTTGCAAATGGCCTCCACATTTTGAGAGAAATTTTAATTAGACTGTAAGTAAACAAAATAATTCAACCAAGGTCAGTTACAACATCTAGGTGGTTAATGTTTTAACTTGTTAATATTTGTCTGGTGTTCATTTATTCCTCTCCTCACACATTAATGTATTCCTCAGATGGTAATGAAGGCTTTCTGGGAAAGATGCTTGTTACATAAGGCTCTCCCAGATCACAGGACTGTGAAGAACTTCAAGGAATGAAGGACACACTGTCAGCTATTGAAAATGTTATGACACAGATTACTTATTTAATCACTCAGCACAGGCTTTGAGTATTCACTTATGTATTTGTTAAAATAGAAGAATTGCTTTATTTTTTTAAAATGTATCGATATAGGCTAGAAGAAGGAAATTGACCCTGGATTTTATTTTCCATAAAGGGAAATGTCCCCTAGGCTTTAGGACAACTATAACAAAATTCCCTGCAATATTTTAGTGCTGTTATTTTCTTTTAAAGGTTTGCTGTCAGAAAAATTTCAGGCCACAGTCCAAAGTAATCAAAGCACAAAGGAATCAAATCATAGTCAGTACATCATCCAAAAAAGTCACCATCACCTATAAAACATATGTAGGTTATTCTTTTACATGTAAGAATAGATTTATTGTGGGAAAACTTTCATTATCCTTGTGGCAAACATCCCCAAGTAATCAGGCTTCAGTTGTGGTGGACATCAAAGAAAATACTTCAAGGCTGGAATCCCAAGATAAGCATTCAGTTTTATTCTTTCAGTGGCAAAAATCTGTAATCAACATGAATTATTCCATAACATTTGAGCATGTAAAATATTTTTCTAAATTAAATTAAATTTTATACTGACTCCATCCTCTTTGCTTTTGTAGTTAGGCACAAGTCCATCCTGCTTTTCTTCCTGAATTTGTGGGGAGTGGGAGGCAGCTAAGATATTCACTTGGGTTCTTATAAAAACTCCAAGACCTCTTGAATTCATTAGGGAAAAAGTTAGGCTAAATTAACAAAGAGACCTATAAATTTCTCTCTCACATAAACTTCTAAGTAGGTGGCAAGAGTTGGTAGGATCACCTTCTGTGTCACTGATTTATTTTATTGACTCAAGGTTTTCATTTCTTGATCCTAATGCCCACTTTCCAACTAAAGAAAAGGAAGAGGGAAGGTCTGGTCAGCTTCTTTTATGAGGATGACCTTAAGGTTGAACACATAATTCTTTAATGACCAGAAGGTGGGCACAGGGCCATATCTAGTGGCAAAGAAACTTAGTAGTAGTTGTTACTGATTGGGTACCTCACTAAAAATTCTACCACCATGCGAGAAAGGTAAACACAAACTAGTTAGAAATCTCTCCACTTTTGTAATTGAAGAAACTTAGAGACTGGCCTCGAGATTGAAGCCCAGAGTGGCTACCACTGAGACCATGGTGGTCAAGTCCACATAGTCCCCCTGAGGATAGGGTGCTCCATTTTTTTTTTTTGGTGTTCATTTCATAAACATCTACCCATCTATACAGCTCAGTCATCTCCTGGAAATAACATGACTCTAGGGCCAATAGAAGGACTCTGCCATTTGGAAACCTGCCTCCCCTGGGTCTGTCTGGGAGGGAACCATTCGTTTCTGCGTTTGTGCCACTTTCTTCCTTTAAATCCTTCAAATTTGTCCCTTTAAATTTGTATCCTGAGACGATTCTATTCTGTTCTTCAAAGGCCCTGACCACTTAAAGAGTAGGAGGTGTTTTTCAAAAAGGTTTTCAGGAAAATAAAGCAAAATACATTATTAATTCCTCCAGGATTAAGAAAATTAGACATTAAACTGGATGTTACAAATTGGCAGCTGTGGACAGATTGAGTACACTGATGTATTTAGTTTGGTTTTCAAGGTTTGTTTGTTTAGGATATTTTTCAGAATGTGTAGGATTGTTTTTAAATTATATTACTTACTAATACTAAAGAAAAATATATAATCCAGCAATTTCCACATGATTCACTTCTAGATGTACATTCATATCTAAATCCACTTCTGGATTTACATTCAAAGAAAATTAAAACAGGATATCAAAGAGATACTTGCACTCCAATATTCACTGAACATTATTCACAATAGCTGAGATATAGAAACCATCTGTGTCCATCAACCCACAAATATTAATAGATAAAGAAGGTGTCATACATACATCACACACAATGGCATATTATTCAGCCACGAAAAAAGGAAATCCTGCCATTTATAAAAACATGGATGGACATCCTTGAGGGTGTTATGCTAAGTGAAATAAGTCAGGCAAATAAAGAAAGATAAATACTGTATGATATCATATATGCATAGAATCTGAAAAAAAGGTTAAATTCATAGAAATGATGAGCAAAAATTAGAAAATAGGCTAAGGGATGCAGAAAACAGGGGACTTTGGTAAAAAGACATAATCTTCCAACTTTAAGAACAGGTCTGAGAATCAAATGAAAAATGTGGTGACTATAATTGATAACACTGAATTGTATAATTGAAATTTGCAAAGAGAGTAGAACTGAAATGTTTCCACCAAAAAGAAAAAAAAGAAATACTTGAGAATATTTGAGGTGATGGATGTGTTAATTAACTAGTTGAGGGAATCCTTTCACAATGTATGCACATGTACCATGATGCACACTTTAAATATTTTATTATTTTATATGTCAATTATACCTCAATAAAGCTGAAATAAAAATAAAAAACAAAGATTCCTGGCTTCTCATGGAAAACTGGAAGCTATAGAATGTGGAGACTGGGCTGTATTCCTACAGAGTTGGAGCTGAACAGCAGCCATCCTCTTTAGAAAGAATGTGCACTTCACCATTCACGGACACCTTGTCCATACATATCATTCAGTTATTTTGCCTGTTAAGCTCTCGTGGAAATTTTCTTTGCGATGCCTCTTCAAACAAAGAGAACTGGCTCTTGTATTAGGGGAGGGAAAAATCATTTTTATCTTCTGTTAAGTGCCTACAAAGCAAAAATCAAGGTACAAATTAGTAGCTCCCACTTCCTCACACCAAAAAAAAAAAAAACAACCAAACATGAACAAAAACTGACTTTAATAATGTTTTGCTAATATTGTGGGTATAAAAGATGTGAATGTATAAAAAGCAATAAAAGAATGGTCCGATAATCCAAGTATGTTGAGAAGCTGTACCTTCCAGTCCAAGAAACCTGTTACAAGAGACTGAAGTTAAGATATTGAAAAAGACATCAATTTGTTTCCTGCTGAAAAAATCAAAGAACAGCAAGTAAAAATCCTACAAAATGCTAATTTTAATAATAGGGAAGCATGTAGGAAAAAGTTATTTTAACTTTTCACTTAAAAATGCTGAAGGAAAATAAAATCTGTGATGGTTTACTCCTTATTCCTCTTAAGTGGAATCTCAGCACACTGTTCTCATTCTTGTGTCTAGTCTGTTATTTCTATTTTCTGTGAATTTATCAATAGGTAAAGAAATAAAAAACACACATTGAAACCGGCCCTTTGTACTGTTTATTCCAAAAAATTATTTAACTTCTGTGCCAGGCATATTATTTGGTTCTAGAAATTCAGGGATGAATAAAACAAACTGCCTTAAGTTGCTTATATGGGTCAGTGAGTAACCCCCATGAAAAAAAATCTTAAAAAATATAATACTCTGGGATATTCAAATCTATATGTTCTATAAGCTGGATACTTGTAACCTACACATCAACTATGCCAGAAGTCAAGAACAAATAATTTAAGATAACTTGATTCTATAAAAGTAATCTAGCAATGGTAGACTCCAGGGTAGAAAACGGCTCCTCAGTGTGAAGAATCATGGGTAATTTGGGCTAGAAGCAATCACAAATTATAGAGGATTCAATATGAAATTTAAATTTCTGAGTCCCAGGAGCATCTGGAGTTACAGAATGTTTGCATGGAGGAGAGCAGGGAGTCAGGGTGCCACAGGAAGAATTTCTATGTGAGCCTTTCTGATAAATTGCCTTAAAGTAATTTTAGAAGATAAGAGTTATCTGATTCATTTCGTTTATTAATATTCCCCAAGTGTCTAGACTAGAGCTAGTACCACTCTAGATGCTCAGTAGCTATTGAATGAACACGTGATGAAAAAACAACAGAGGAAATAAAAAGAGAGTGGACCTTGCTGAGTTGAATTAATAATCTGGAAGATCAATTTGATGTACAACCTCATAATCTGGAGCAAAATTACCTAGAAATGGGAACCATGATTTAAAATATAAGAGGATCACAAAGAGTTGGACACGACTGAGCACCTAACACACACACACACACACACACACACACACACACACACACACAAGATAGCTGGATCCAGTTATTTAGTATGCAAATAGTAACATGATTAAAAGGAGAAAAAGGAGATGGAGGAGAAGCAATAGCTCAAAAAAAAAGGAAGAGAAAAAATTCTGAGCTGATGAAGTTTTGTATTTTCAGATCAAATGAGCCTAACAAGCAGACCAAACATCATTTGAGAGAATCTGATAGACCAAACAATGAAAGAATAAGTAAACATAGGTAGGAGAGGAAAAGGATTTCATTGACTCTCTTCGGGTTTTAGGCTGGGCCTTAAAATTAAATTGGCAAAGACAGACAAACAGGAGAAACACATATATATATTTATTTAATATAAGTTTCATGTGAGATATGGTCCCTCATAAGGAAATGAGGACCTAAAGAAGCAGAACTGTATATTTTTGTGCTAGGTTTGATGAAACATGGGAGGTCATGAAGGAATATGAGAGATTAGGGAATGTGAACTAATGAAGTAAAATTAGGCTTGTTTATGTGGGCTTTTCTTGGTGTTCATTTATCTTTGAAGAAAAGGATGTTCCTTTCCTCTGAGTGTAGGTAGGCATCACTCACAAGAAGGTTTATGATTGTTTCATGTTTCAGAGAAAGGATAGGTGGATTGCAGGAGAGTCTGGGTGACCCTCCTGCTTCTGCTGTTTTCTTAGAAGCCTTCAGCTTAGGATATTCAATAAGTATATTTGCCACACTTAAACCCCATCACATATAAAGAATTTGAATATTAAAATTAACAGATTGTAATCATCCATATTACAATGTCTATTTCTATACATGATAAAAAGACACTACAGTTTCTTTCCGAATGACACACTCATAATGTCCCACCCTCATGTACTTGAGAACTAATAGAAGGCTTCATGAGGTGTCGGTATGGCGGTATGGGGTAGAAGGGACAGACTTAGGGATTTTGTCCTCCTGGCTTGGATCTGTCACTTTTGTATATTAGCTCATATAAACCCCACCTCTCTGAGCCCTGGTCTGCTGTGAAAGTGCAGTAAGACCTTCTTGACAGAACTATTGCAGGTGGTAATGGGCAAATGCTTTATGCAAGATCTAGCATGATGCCCAGCACACTTTGGCATTTAGCACAGTCATTCCTGCTACTAATTACTGAGAATTGAGATGGTAGAGAACTTAGAAGGCACGCAAGGAGATTGAATATATATGCTTTTCCAGACTTCTCCATTTCATCTATTGAGAAAACCTTGAAAAAGAGTTTTACAATCCCACTAACAGTGTAAGAGAGTTCCCTTTTCTCCACATCCTCTCCAGCATTTATTGCTTGTAGACTTTTGGATGGCAGCCATTCTGACTGGTGTAAAGTGATACCTCATTGTGGTTTTGATTTGCATTTCTCTGATAATGAGTGATGTTGAGCATCTATTCATGTGTTTGTTAGCCATTTTTATGTCTTCTTTGGAGA
>ML662438.1:7007790-7028071 GCA_007570785.1 Antilocapra americana
GCCATATAAATTGTTCTGTTTATTTTTGATTTTTATTACTTTAAAGATTCTTTCATTGAACTTTGTAACTATTTGATTTATAACAAATTTGCTTTCCTTCTAAGAATTTATTCTTTTCTATATATATTTATACACATATGATGCTTTTATTGAAACCACTCCATAGGTATGTATATATAACATTTACATATATAATATGTTGCATATTTTTCTATTTGTGACACATTGGAGCCATATTTTTATATATTTATACATTTTTTAATAAAATGTATCATGTGCAGAACCTCACTACAGATCCTAGAACTTTGGCAGGTTTCTCTTATTTTACAAATGAAAATGTAAATAAACAAACTGGACAGAAAAAAAAAAGAGTTTTACAGAGAGTTAACAATGGAAAGGAGCTGTGAAAGTAAGTGAAGGAGACCTAAGAAAGGTTCGAACTCTTTAAATTTGTTAAGAACTATCACTGATGAGACAAACATTAAAATAAATAAGCTCTTTTACATAGAAAGTATTTTAAAATTATTTATCATTGACACATTAGCATGTTTTATAATGTATTAATTCCATATTGTCACATTGGTGGCATTAAAAAGATTTAATTCCCTCTCTAATAACTAACAGTCTGCCAGGAAATTATTTGGGTAATGGGAAAAATTTTTTAATTTTTAAAAATTTGCTCTTTTTAAAATTGATGTGTTTTAGTGCAACTCACTGAACTGACTTCTTGGTAAGAAGAGACAAAAGGTAAGATGCCTGAGTTGATCAGAAGATTTCAGGAAGACTGTTGCATCTCAGTCTTACTTTCATACTTTCACTGGACTGCCAGGGAAGTCCCTGTTTTGTTCCCTTTGACACCCCCAGCATCGTATGGAGCACATTGTGGGCGTTTTAGTGAAACACTTGCTAAAGGAATGAATAAGTGCAGAAAGGGAAGAGTAGGCAAATCTAAGCATACTGCATCCAAGGTCATGTTGCAAACACTGAACTCCTTTTCCATCCTTTCCCCATTAGCCAGTGTGATCCCCTGGCTCACCTTAAAGGGGTGAGCTTTACCTTAAAGCTGGAGAAGGCCTGATCTCTCTACAAATCAGTGTCCTTTAGTTTTATTTACACTTTATTTTTTAATGTAATTTTTCTCTTATAGAGGGGTATAGTTGATTTACAATGTTGTGTTGTGTCAGGTGTATGGCAATAGTGTCTTTTAACTGAATTTCCTCTTCCTGATTCTCCTGTCCAGATCAGCTGGGTCTCTGAAAATGGCTTAATAACTATTGTTATGCAAATGTTCTGCCTTGCTACGCAGCAAGTTTTTTCCCCTTGCTCCTTAACTCCAGACCTTTTCCCTGTTCTGTGCTTCCGCTGTAGAAAATACAATCAGCATTTCAAACAGAGATAAAAATATTAACCTAAAGTGGAGAATTAGATGGGAATTTCTGTATTTCCTAGAAGGCTGTTTCAGGATCATTGAGCAGGCTGTCTTACTAAGAAATTGAGAAGGCTGCCTTCCTTGCCTTGCTAAAAATCATGCCTCCTTTGGGCACATGATTTGTTTATGGCACCTGTCCCAACAGAATGAGTAGACTAGAATTCCCACCAAAAAATCTGACCAATGAAAGCCATTCAGAGTTTCTCACTATTGTTAAGAAATGCTCCTTTTTAATCTTCAGGTGCAGAAAGATAATCAATGAATGAGTGCTGAATTTTACATACTACTTAGATAAATAATATACAGGAATAAAATTGCTTCATTTAGTTATCTGTAAGAATGACACCTTTGGGAATTAAGGAGAAGTTTTGCAAATTGGCAGACAAGTCTGCTCTTACTTCCTCTCACCAGCTTGATTTAATCCTGATCCCACATAGCAGCTGTCTTTCCTAAGTTTCACCTATTTGGATTTGCCAAATGCCTTTCTTAATCATCTGGTGCTACCAGATGTCAGAATTCCCTCCCGCTATCTCAAGTGTTGATAGTCTTTCACTTGTGGTAAATATAGCTTGTGTTGATTCAGTTGGCTTGTTCTCTGAACAGCTGGATGAGTATCAGAGGGGCTTGGGAGAGAGGCTGAACACATACGGAGAGTCCTGAAAGGCTTAGTCACAGCTGGAAGATGGGGCATCAGGAGTCTGCATACTGACAAAGCTTGCATCTTATGCAAAATTTGCCTGTAAAATGACTCTTTTTTTCCATTTACAGACATACCGTGTCTGAGCTTGCAAGATGATATGGTAGGCTGACACTTATCTTCCGTGTCCTTCATCATAAATCACTACTATAAAAATGTTAATCACAAACCCTTATTTTCTTAACAAGATTTGCCTGGATCAGCCCCTGCTCCAGTTTTCAGTATGTGGTTGATGGGTGATCTGCATCATTGTTATGTGGGGCACCTGTGAAAAATGCAGCTTTAGGGGCTTCTCCCAGATGATCCGAATCAGAATCCAAGTCCTGAGAACAACATTTTAAACAAGGTTCCTGAGTAATTCTAATGTACCTTAAATCTGAAACAGAGTGCTTAGATTAAGTTCTATAAATTAGGATTTATGACTGTGTTGTTCCCTACACTATATTTAGCACGTAACAGAATACGTGGAAAGCAATTGTGTTTCATTTTATAAAGTAAAATATCCAATGAAATCCCAAATATTGACTTCATTTTGCTTTTGAGGATCCTTCTAAACAATGGAAAAATAAATACACTATGTTCTTTACAGCAACAGATAGATAATCATGTTTTATAGATGTATTTTCAATTTTTTCAAAAGGGCTGCCTAGAGTAGCTTATCTTGTTGCCAATTTTGGCAAATATTTTTCGGTTTACATCACTGGGCAATTTTACAGCTGTTGGCTTTGCTGTCACAATGTTACAAATGGATAGGACATTAGTGTGGGGTGTCTTCTTTGTTACTAGGAAACCAAAGACACAGATCCCCAAAATGAAAGATGTTTGCTGCACATCGTACAGAGCTAGACTCTGGTGACCGTCATGAAGGGATATGTACTGGAGAATTAAAAGCTGAGACTTTCAGATCAGTACTTCAGAGAGTTCAACAGCTCATTCCGGTCTGTGTTTTCCCAGAACAAAAAGTTGAAGGAGAGAAATTTATTCTAAGGAAGAAATATTTTTGTCATGATTTTAACCACGATTGACTGACCTTCTCTAAGAAGAGGAACAAACTTAATTACAGGTTTGTGGTCTACACAACTTTGTAGTTTGTCTTTCTGCTCTAAAAATGTAAAATATATTTTACAAAAGTCACTGATGAAATATCAAAGAGAAGGCTAAATAAGCATAGAGGCTGGTGGACATCACTGACTAGGTATTAATTTGGAACTATTTTGAACTAATATTCTTAAAAATTGTTAAGTAATTGAGGACTCACTTGTGCTAGATTCTGCTCTGTGTAATTAATTCATTAAACCCTCGCAACATAGCTATGGCGAACGCTCTGTTTTCATAGGAGGAGTATAGGCAGTGAGAGGTTGAATTCCCGCTCAGTGTCCTAGTCCTTCAACACAGCCACGTGACCCGGCAGGGAGGCCCCAGGTAGTCCGAGTTCAGAGGGCAGAGTTCTGAGTTCTGCTGCTCCCACAAAGAGCAGAAAAGCAGGTCTACTGCCTAATCCCTTGGGAACCAAAACCAAATCCTGCAGCTCTTTGTCTCATCCTCCGAAATGATCTGTTACCCCAGCATGCTTCCCCCCCCCCCAAAGGAGACAGAAGCCTTCCACCAAATCCCCCAAGGGTCTTTCTGCAGAATTCTTTTCATTCTACGTGCGACAGGTGGAGGCAGCTTCTGCTTAAGTATAGCTTTCCTCCATTTCCTAAAATTGCCCGTGATGCTTCCAGGAGCTTTACAGAGTAGTCCTTGATGCTAAACTAGAAAACTGCCCAGGTCCTCAGTAAAAAAGCATTTAAACCCAACAGCCTTCAAACCCAGCAGCCCTCAGAGTGAAGCCAAACTTGAGACATCTTGATGCCAAACCTTATTTCTAACAGGTAACAAGAAATAGTGAATTGGGAGACTTTCTTGATGGTGCAGTGCTCCCAATGCAGGGGACCGTGGTTCTCTCTCTAGTCAGGGAACTAGATCCTGCATGCCTCAACTAAAAGATCCGTGTGCTGCAACCAAGACCTGGCACAGTCAAATAAATAAGAGTAATTTTTTTTTAAAGAAATACTAAATTCAGCTCCTGTTCTCCCCTGCCCTCCTGCCACTTGAAAGAACAAGAGAATTTTGGGTTGATGTGGCTGCAGACCATTAACATGTTAGTATTATTTTTCCTAATTATTAGCCTACTCTTTTAAGGGTTCACAAACCAAGTGAACTAGGATCCCTAAGGGTTGACATCCTTAGCAAATATGACAAGGAGAAAATGGACAAGCAGAGAAGTCTTCCACTGTCCCTCTTGCACACAAATCTGAGGTTTTGAGGTGTAGTGATTTCACAATGAGCAAGTGACAGACATTATATTCTCAGTCTGATAGGTTTCAAGACCTCTATTGGCTCTAGTTTCGAACGTGATTTTCAGCATTAATGTATATGCTGCTGACATTTCCCATCCTCCCTGAGATGTCTCTGAAAAAAAAATCTGTTTTACTAAGAAGGATGTTTGATTTTCTGGGAGAATACAGTTACATACACACTAGAGAGCCTTATGCAACTGCACACTCTAAGTTTCAATCTGGTGACAATTGCTGTACTTTAGCATCAACATACAATTTATTTAATACAGTTTTAGCTGTATACACTGAATTTATAAAAGTAAGAAGTTATAAAAGAGTAAATGATCATTGTTTAAAACGATTACTTTAAAACATCAGGTACTTCTCAACTGAACTGATCCAGAAGCATGAAAGAGCAGTATTTGGTATGTTAAGGTTAAAATTGTATCACTACTAATATTTAATAATGTTTGCATTCCATATAATGTGAAGGTCTGAAAAAGAGTGCCTAAAATATAAATGCATTAAGTGATCTATGACATTAAACTATTATAATGTAATATTTTATGAATTGTTATTTCACAACTGACAACTGTTTTCTCTTTTTTTTAGCTACGAGAAATACAGCCTGTAAGCTAGAGGTCCTAAACCTTGCCAACATATGGTTGAGAGTAGCACTCATATGCTTTAATAATGAACTCATGTAGTTTTATGTGAGCAAACCGAGGCAAGTCTGATTTCCACATTTGTGTGTATGCATGTGTACATGTATATGTATGTCACAAGTTCTGCAAAAGTAATTTTAATGACCAACGTTATCTTAATATTTTGGTAATCACCAATATGTTAAATTATGATACATGGCATATTTGAACTATATAAAAATACAAATTAACCCTTGAACAACATGGGGGCATTAATCTATGTATAATTTATAACTGTCCTCTGTGGTTTCTCCACATCCAGAAATTTTATTGAGGAACCCTGTAATACTATAGTATTTGCTATTGAAAAATATCTTCCTGTAAGAGGACCCTCACAGTTCAACCCAACATTGTTCAAGTGTAAACTGTAGACAAATAATAGAATTTGGCTTAAACATTTCCCCTGAATACATTTGAATACCATAGTCTAGGTTTTTCTATTTTATAATTAGACACGTTGCCCATGATAACATCTGGAAAATCTTTTATTTCTTTTTCTGTATCAAGTTGTTACCTAGACTTTTATACTCTAGAAAAGAAATAATTTTCATTCAACTCTTTGTGTTAAATAACTTGAAATAAATTTGTATATGCAGCTCCTACTTTATTCTATCTAGGGAAAAAGGAAAGTACTTACTACATCAACTAGAAATTTTACATTTTGTAGAATGAAGATACTGCAAGGATCTGTAATGGGAACTTGGTACTCAATAGACAAACCCCATTCAAGAAAACACCATTGAATATCCACTATGTTTGTGGTCTTCCACTTTGGCTGACCATTGGATTACCCAGGAAAGTGTTAAAAAAAAATCCTAATGACCTGATGCTTGGATTTTTTTTCCCCAGAGATTCTGATTTAACTGGTTTAGGGTGAATTTCAGGGGTTTGTATTTTCAATAAGGTGCTTGGGGATTCTAACATGAATTATTCAGTTCTATCTGGCAGGGCTTATTTTGAGTAGTAGAGGAACAAAGATTATTGATGTCTCCAATGGGAAAAGAAAATAAAGAATAATTTAGCATATTGTGTTATGCTGAAAAGATAATAAATATTGAATATATATGAATTAAATTTGACATTGAGCTCATTCTGATAGACTTACAGTTATTATAAACTCGGTGAAGTATGGAAAGGCTTTCAGTGGACATGATGATTATTGACCAGAAAGCAGGTTTCTCTCAGCAGGGAAGAAATGATGTGAATCAAAATACAAAACCATGAGATGTAGGGGGTCATCCTGTACTTCTGACAGTGGACAAAAAATACTTAAGCACTCATCTGACCTCCATTTTCCTGATTTTGAGCACAACTTTGTAGAATGGATTCCTTTTGTGATGCCCTGTGTATACTGGAGGGCCTAGGTCTCAGCAGTAAGTTCCATATGCTGAGAAAGAGCATTAACTCTTTTAGATAATAATGCCTGGTAGACATAATTTCATAAATGGAATTTACATAGCTTGAAAAGTTAATGCATCTTCCCAAGTGAAGATCTTAGTCACTTCTCAAGAGCAGGACAAGAACCATTACTGTGTCAGAGTAAAACAGAAAGCAAAGAGCTCTTTACCCCCATGAGGTCTAATAAAGCAAATCACCTACATAGAAAGACATTATTTTCACTTGAAAGATAGGAGTGCATGATGAGTCACATATCAATAAAAACATAACCATAAGCTATTTAGTGATTCATCCATTACTTATTTCTAAAATAAGCTTTGAGCAGAAGGGCATTTTACTTAACTCCTCAGATTCTGCTCTAAGATTCACTCATAAAACTTCTAGGGTCAAATCATGCCTTTGACTGCTAGGATAAAATTCCTATTGACATAAACCCTCAGGAAATCTGTGGTTGGCAGAAGAAAGGTAACAATAGCTACCTTTCTGCTTCCACTTGAGAAAGTCTTTTTGACTTTCTTTTCTCTGTACCTAAATGAAGTTAGACCTTTCCATATTTTTTTTTGAAGTTTGCTAAATGTGGCGAACTTTATTTTCCAAAAATGGCCAAAGCAATATTCCCAGGGCCAGCATTTTGCCCTTTACTGTTCCCCCATCAAGAAGAAGAGTCTACTTTCCTTCCCTTTGAAACTTGCCAGACCTTTGTGACTGCCTAGATGAAAAAAAATGTGGTCCAAATGACATAACAGGTCTATTTCTCTTCTTTCTTGAATCTGGGTGGATGATTGGGCTTGATGATTGAGCTGGAAGTAGGGAAGAAATGATGTGAATAAAAGTACAAAACCATGAGATGTAGGGAGTCATCCTGTACTTCTGACAGTAGACAAAAAATGTTTAGGCACTTTGGAGGTCATCTGACCCATTTTCATGATTGAAAATGACTGAAAATGGGTCAGATGTCTGCCCTTCATGACTGCCCCAATTAATAAATGCAGGGGAAGTGATGCTTCTGAGGCTCAGTCACTAAAATGACACATCTTCTATCTGGCTCTTTTCCATCTCTCTCTCTTTTGGAATGCCCACCCTAAAAATCCATGTTGTCAGGAAGCACAGGCCACATGGAGAAGGCCATGTGTAGGTACTCTGGTTGGCAATCCCAGATGAGGTCCCAGTCAACATCCAGCACTGACTGACGGACGTGGGACTGAACATATATTTAGATGATTCCAGACCCAGCCTTGGAGCCGCACAGCTGAGGCTGAGTAGATCAGAGTCAAGATGCCATCACAGAGCCCTGCCCAAACTGCACATCTGGAAACAAAATTGATTATTCTAAGTCACTAAGTATTGGTATTTTTATATAGCAATAGATAATGGAACACTAAACAACAATAGAGAATAAGTGATTTTTTAAAATTTCAAGATGATTTTCAAGATTTACTCAATTCTACTTTCAATACATTCAAAAGACTTATTAATCTTTTAAGTCTCTTATAAAGAAAGTAGAAAGAAAATTTAAGAAGTGCTGGAGAATGAAGACAGAGGAGTTTGTTTCAGAATTGTATCCCACTCCCAAGGCCCATCTTCCTCCATCACCTGTGTTGTTTTTCAGTTTATTTAGGGAAAACCATAGCTCAGAAATTTAAACAAGGATGTCCAAACCTCTGCCTAACTGTTTTGCCTCAGGCATCCTGTTTATTAATGTATAATAAGTATATCAATCTCAAGAAGTGATGCAAATTGTCTTCCTAGGGTCCTCTCTTTCTTCTCATTATGGACAGATACATAGCCTGTACCTGGTGCAGTTTCAGTGCCCTTCCCTGCAGCATTCAGCAGGCTTTCCATGGTGGTAGTTGTCACCCAGCCTGCTGGACTGCCTCACCCACATCCCTAGCCTTTTTTGTCACATCCTCTTGTGGCCAGTCTTGAGCTACCACTATCTTAGTTCTTTTTCTATGGTTCCTAGGGCTGCTGAGCAATAACAGAGCTACCCTAAATTACTCTGTACTAATTTCAGATTACTGCTTGGAAGAAAAGTTATGACCAACCTAGACATCATATTAGAAAGCAGAGACATTACTTTGCCAACAGAGGTCCGTCTAATCAAGGCTATGGTTTTTCCAGTAGCCATGTATGGATGTGAGATTTGGATTATAAAGAAAGCTGAGTGCCAAAGAATTGATGCTCTTGAACTGTGGTGTTGGAGAAGACTCTTGAGAGTCCCTTGGACTGCAAGGAGATCCAACCAGTCCATCCTAAAGGGAATCAGTCCTGAATGTTCATTGGAAAGACTGATGAAGAAGCTGAAACTCCAATACTTTGGCCCCCTGATGTGAAGAGCTGACTCATTGGAAAAGACCCCAATGCTGGGAAGGATTGAAGGTTAGAGAAGAAGGGGATGACAGAGTATGAGATGGTTGGATGGCATCACCAACTCAATGGACATGAGTCTGAGCAAACTCTGGGATTTGGTGATAGACAGGGAGGCCTGGTGCACTGCCGTCCATGGGGTTGCAAAGAGTTGGGCAGAACTGAGCAACTGAACTGAACTGAACTGAATTTCAAATAAACATTCACTGTCATTCAACAAGGCTTTTAAAAATTCAGCCTTCTTAAACTGCTAACAGTTTGAAGGTTAGTTGTCCCAGAATTTTTCAAAATGCCTAACTAAATATATTCAAGGCTTCTAACATATGACCTAAATCATTTTACAAGAAGTTAGAGGTCACTGGGACTCACTTGCCTTATTCTTGTGATTCGATTCCTTTACATCTCAATAGCTTTACCCCATGCCCTCACTCTAGTTTAGAACGTGTGTCATCAGGAATACCCATTTCCTTCTAAAGAAATGGGAGAAAAAAAGAATATTTCCCTGAGCCCCCTTCTGTTCCCTCATCATACAGCTGTACTTCTCTGCCTGAATATAGCCTCACTGGGCCAGCATCCTTTTTTCACCCAGCACTGACCTCATGGTTTCTAATACACAACACAGGCATGCGTGCACACACACACACACACACAACACACACACACCTGAAATAAAGTCACCCCAAATACTCTAGTTATCATGAGAGTTGTAATCTGTTATACATTATTTCATTTAATTATATTATATATTTGAAAACACTGGTCATGCCTAACTAGTAGTTTGAAGACTGCAGTTTTAAAGACACTGGTCTAGAGAGAGAGACCAAGTGTCCAGTCTGCAGATAGGCATGAGCCAAACTGAGAAGGAAAAGTTATAAAGACCAAAGTTGGTATCAGGAACTTCGTAACAGAATAGGGGCAGCAGATAGCAAACAAAGTTCAGATAACAGAGACTCGAACAAATCAAGGTGACACAGAGAAAAAAATTCAGGAAGCAAGCACACTTCGATTTTTAAAACGTGTATATTTAAAGCCTCAAGTGGACCCAGTGGAAGGACAGGTGGGATACCTTTCAAGTAAATGAGCCTTAATTTTAAACACAGTGAAACTGGTGTCATGCCTTGTAGGCAGAGAAGGGCTGGCTGCATATTGTCTAATAGGTTGCCACTGAGTCACAATTCACCTGAGAAGTTTGCTGATAACCTGATCAGATGCCTGAGGAGAAGCAGAAATCTAAACAAGTTAGATGGGAACTGAAGAAAAGATCAGAAGGAAGGCAGCCATATAGCCTCTCTGTTGAGGAAGTTTTAGCAATTGAAGCATCTAGGGGAAGGTATATACAAGGACCAGGGAAAGAAGTTGCTTAGTTAAAAAAAAAAAAAAAAAACCCCAAGGCTTCTCCAGTTTCTATGTAGAATGTGGCATTTGAGCTAGCCATCGAAGCCTTACTGCCTAAATAAAATATACAGAAAAGTATGCTAAAATTTCCTGTGTCTCTACCACAGGTGGAAGGGACTTACAATTAAAAAGGCCACTAGCAAAAATGTGGAGGACTATTTTTTAAATAAATGTTTTATTTGTGTATTTATTTTTTGCTACACCATGCAGTATATGGGATCTTAGTTCCTGACCAGGGATTGAACCCATGTTCACTCCATTCATTGGAAAGTCGAGTCTTAACCACTGGACCACCAGGGAAGTCTCTGGAGGACTATTTTTAGCTTTCCTGTGTCTCAGTCTTCCCAACTGTAAATTGTGGGTCGTAATGAATCTCTCTTTTTAGAAGAATTTGAAGGATTAAATGAATGTATGTATGTAAAGAGTTTGGAACAGGGCCTGGCATATCATAAGAATTAAATAAGTGTTCCTGTTATAGTTAATTTTACTGTAAAATTCAAATAGTATAAAATCTTGATTCCAGAGTATCCAGTTTCTTTGAGTGGCTTAGAAGTTGCTAAGTGAATTCAGCAAGTCATGCTTCAACTTGATTAGGATGGAGAAAAGTCCGTGTTTTGGAAGAATCTGCTTTTGTTTTCTGCTCCAGGGTCACCCCTGGCCTTTCCCCAGCCCCTCACTCACTGTCCCCAGGGAAGTTGAGTGGTGTGTTGATGAAGTTTGGAAAAACTGCTTAGAACGTTCACCGTATACCTTCTTGTCTCTTAAAACTTTTGGATTCAGCTTCCCTGCAGGAAGTATTAATTCTCTACTCCTCTGTGTTACAAACCTGCAAAATCCGGCCTGTGATTGCCCAGAGCTGCATTGTTACTGAGAGGTAGAGGAGGCCTGGTGTGGCCATAAATGTAAGACAAGTCATGCTATCCAATCGTAAATTTATTATAATAAAGCTTATATTTTAATATCCATCTCTCTGATCTCTGTACCTTTCTCTCAATAGTTTTGAACCCAGGAGTGGAAGGGAACTGTGCTGTTCTGTGACTTCCTAAATCTTGAGAGTTAAAACTCATGCAAGGCATGAACAACTTCAAAGCAATTAAGCACTTTATAAAAGGTATGCTATGACATTTAGTTGTTTATTTCTTTCTTGTCTTGATCCTCTTGGATGTTTGAATTTTTATTTTCCCCTAATGCTGTACAGCTGATTAAGTCATTAGCAACTTTAATGAAGTATTTCATTTTTACAAAAGGATATTTTCCTAACATGGGCTCTATCAATGCCCTGTCCTTTGTAGCCACCCAAAGTGGAAGCCAGTTTCTATAGTGGTAATTAATGACAACAGTTCCATTCCTAGCACATTCAGCTCTGTGTCTCAATGAATATCCCCAACATATGGCAGCCTAGTGAATCACTTGTATGTGTTAGTAAAGTACACCTACCCAGATCAGGTTATCGCTGATTCACTTCAGGGCTTTTATGAGCCCTCCCCAGTACATCCTTCCCAACCCAAGCACAAGATTCTAGCCACCGTATGGTCAGAGTCCTATCCGATTAAGTCCAAAAATAGATGGACAAGGTATTAGTTTGTTTTCTTTATTTATATTTTATATGATTGTATGTTTTCTGATTTCTGAGTCTTTCAACCTTGGGTTACTTATTATTGTATTCTAACATATTTCCTATGTTCAAATACACATCGGATTGGTCTTTGACTTGTTGGAGTTGATATCACTTCATGGCTAGGAGTATGGAATTTTACGGTGTTAGTAAAATCTGGATTAAGGACTCTGATCTGCCTTTGTGTAATTTTTCTTAATCAGTCTTAAGCCCTGATTTCCTTATCTAGAAAATGGAGACCATGGCAGTATCTTTCTCATGGAGATATACTGTGGGGATTAAAAGAGAAAATGAGCTGATTTATATAAAGTGCTTGGCAAAAATGTGCAATCCAAATATATGAACAATAGTAAACATCCAATAAAGTGCTATTATCTTGTGGGTTTATTTCAAGAAGAGAATTTTTTCCTTTAATCTTTGTCCAATAATCTTTACTATTTCTTCCTTTCTGTGTTGCTGTCTAACCCTCCAGTGGCCTTCAATGACAATTATCTGTTTTCTTCAGGCGAATAAATTTACTCTATCAGCCTCAATTGTAATTAGTTAACAGTCATGCCAACTATATGATAATGAACAATTTATCTTACATAATTCTTTCAATAAATATTTTTGAGTTCCTGATGGTGAGCTTTACTTTGGAAGATTCCTTTCCTTAAATTATATCATTTACTTTAAAATATCTTACCATTTCGGACTGACCTTCCCCTGTTATTCTGAATTAATTATGTGTGTCTATATAAGAAAAAAAATAAACTGGTCTCATTTGATTTTTAATGAACCATAGCATGGAACACTTCAGTGCCAATTTATCCATCCAGTAATTAACATTTCCATAAGAAACATCACCCCTTTCCATCTTTCATGCTTTAGTAAGAACTAGAGCTGCCAGATAAAATGCAAATGCCCAATTAAATATGAATTTCAGACAAAAATGAATATATGTCCCAGCTATTGCAGAGGGTATATACTTTTACAGCATTATTCATTATTTAACTAAATTCAAATTTAACTTACGCTACTAAACTGGTATTCTTGCTAAGGATGTAAGCAGAAAGGAAATTTAAAAGCTAAAATAATGGTGGTACACTTAAGTATGATTGCTAAACTTGGAGATTGCTAGGCCATGTTATTCTTGTATGTGTATGTGTGTATATATATATATATATATATATATAAATAACTAAAGATATTATATGTATATATTATGTCTCTCTATATCTATAAATGGTGCATGCTCAGTCGCTTTAGTTGTGTCTGACTCCTGTGACTCTATTGACTGTGGCCCACTGATTTCCTGGGCAAGTACATTGGAGTGGCTTGCCATTTCCTTCTCCATGGGATCTTCCTGACTCAGGGACTACACTTGCATCTCTTGCATTGGCAGGCGGTACCACTGAGGCACCAGGGAAGCCCCATATCTCTATAAATATATCTCTATAAATATGTGGAGATATATAATATATCTCAGTAAATATATATAGATATATAATACATAAATATGCATTTAACTTGCTCAACCAGTTGTTTGCCATAACTGAAGAAAAGGCTGCCTGTGTTCCTTCACTTTGTGGTTTGAGGAAACAGCTGAATCTACAAATTCAGGACAAGAATGTTGTTGCTTGTCATGCTAGTCAGGCCTAATTGATGTATTATCAAAGGCCCAATTCAAGCCTGCTGTCTTTCCAGGGGCCCTAAGCCCCACCCTGCTTTCCTGCCTTCCTGGATCCTGTCTGCGTACAATTCTTCTATTGAGTTCTCAGGCTTCATCTGGAGTTTCACCTGGGTAGAGCTGGCAGGATCAGATGAACACTTCAAACACAGAAATAGCTCCATACCTAGACGGGTGAGTAAAGACTATGTGATCGGTTCTTAACCGAGACTTTTGCCTATAATTTTGTTGTCAACTTCATTTCTGCGAGCTCAGACTTAAGGACCATGTAACATAAACCTCAGCTTTAGAAGAAATTAATTTGGCTTTGTGCCTGTCCCTTTAAACGGGAAAGTGGAACTCCCTCTCACTTTTCTGCAGTACACAGTTTTGACTTTCATTCTATAAATATCCAGTCATCTTTACTGTCTTTAAGGTGCCTTTGCTTGGCTACTAGTCCTGCCTTGTACACCAGTGACAGGGCCAAGGTAACTGAGTCATGGAAACTGCATACTGAGTTGGGCAAAAGGAAAGTAAAGAGATCATCTGCTGGGTTCTGATTGTATTCTCAATTAAGAAAATTGACAGGGCCTGAGTGATGGGTCAGTCATTGCCCTTCTTCAGACAATTAAGTGCATATTTCCTCTTAAAGATTTCTATTTGGAAAAAGAGGCATAAAGACATTTTCTATTATAGTAACTCCCCTGGAAATGTCTGCATTGTCTCCTAGATAAGGGAGGTCAATTATTACCCAGTGGTATTAATATATTTCTATAGGAAAAAAGGTTGTTATTAGCCTACCTATAAGTATAACTTTAAATGATGAAAAAAATAAATTTGAAGGATTAGATGGCTTGACTTGTTTCTACAGAATGACATTCACAATTAAAGTTACATGAGCTGTAGAGGGGGAAAGTGATTACGAATATTAATACTACACATACATGCACAAGTATATCAAGCTTGCTATTTGCATTAAGGCAGTATTATTATAAAGAATAATTATAAAAAGCAAAATTGAGGATCATAAAAAGCAAAGATTAATGTATATATAAATCAGATACTATCTCATAAAAAGTAAAGGATGAATATTACAGTATACTTAAAATATGCTTCATATTGAATAAATAATTTAATGCCAACTGAACCCTAAAATAATATATACTCTGGTCCATACGAAAGACACATTATATAACTGAAACATGCATATGGAACTTTGCACAAATATGTGTGTGTATATTGAATAGTACATTTTACTCCAAGGTAGGGGTTGGCAAATTATATCTCATAGGTTGGATATCTGTTTTTGTAAATAAACTGTTATTAGAACAGAGATATATTCATTTGTTTCTGTGTTATCTATGGATCCTTTCACACTACACAATAGACATGAGTAGTTCCAATAGAGATAATATGACCCACAAAAATTTTGGTAGAATAGAAATATTTATCTGGTCATAAAAAACACTAAAACATGTTTATGGTATCTCTAACTATAAAAAATATTAAAGAATCATATTTTTTAAAACAGTTTCATAGCATGAAAATCAGTTTAGCTCTTCAGTGTTGGCAGAGAAATAGAAAAGAAAGCCAGATGCTGAGTGAAGAATTTAATGTGTGTGGAGACAAATAGGAAAAACCCACAATTTCTGGTATGTCCACTCCAATTTTCTTCTTCTCTGTATAAGTTTACATATATTTTCCTCCTCACATTTTTCTTATTCTGTTTATAGCTTCTCCTTACTTATTTCTGTTCTACCTTTCCCCACATTTTCCACATATATTTAAATATGAGATTCATGCAATAGATAAGGATTTTTTTAAATGTAGAAGAATGTATTTATCAGTATCCATATAAGCAGTGTTGAAAACTTTTCACCTCTGCTGAACTAAAAAGATAAGCTGAGTAAGATGAATTGGCCTCTGGACAGTTTTCCCTGACTTTTGTTTGGTGTTATATAACAGCAAAGCAGGAAAAAGTCTGTTTTGGTTCAATATACTTGTCATAAGCTTTGGCTGTAACTCTGGTTTTCAGATGCTAGAGATTAAATGACAAGTAAGATAGGCTGAGATCTCTCTTTTGTACTCTCTTGTATATCTTGTACTTTTCTCTAAGTGGTTAGAATTAATTTGTACTTTGTATGTGCCAGTGCGTGATCTTTCTCTGGACTGTCAGCTCCAGGAAGACAGGTGGTATTCACTCTGCTTACACTTTTATTCTCAGTGTCTATCCTATCCTAGGTCCTCCACGAATATTTACCTACTTGGATGAATGAGAGAGAGTCATCATGTAATAATTGAAATGATAAGCTCATTTAAGTCTTAGCTAAGTAATTCTAGCAGTAGTTTAAAGTTTAGATTTAAGAAGGATCATACTGGAGACTGTGAGTTAGAGCTTATCATTTTCCATGACAGAAGATTCAGAAAACTCTTTCATTAAAACATTAATTGAATATGATTTGTAGGCCAGATATTGTTTTCAATATTGGACAATTAAGACAAAATTGATTAAGATGGGGTCCTAACAATTTATAATGCCCATGAAATATATAATGAGTTTGGATTAGAAAACTCAAAGGAAAGTATTTAATGGAGAAGGTGGTGTTTGAGAAGAGCATTGAGTGATGAAAAGGAATCTGAGTGGAAGAAAGACTATTCTAGTTTGTGGGAGTAAATAAAGGCAAGGGTGGAAAGAAAGCTTGCTGTCCTAGAGACTAGCTGGCAAATGGTCTGCTGTGAGAACAGCACTCAGGAAGTAACAGCTTAAACTTCCAAGAAAGGCGGCAACTTGCTTACTCTGACAAAAAGCAATATGCATGAAATATTACTCAGCCATGAAAAAGAATGAAACAATGACATTTGCAGCAACATGGATGGACCTAGAAACTGCTACACTGAGTGAATTAAGTCAGACAGAGAAGGAGAAGTATCGCATGATATATGTGGAATCAGATGGCCCCACCCTGATGGCAGAAAGTGAAGAGGAATGAAGAGCCTCTTGCTGAAAGTGAAAGAGGAGATTAAAAAAGTTGGTTTAAGGCTCAACATTCAGAAAACTAAGATCATGGCATCTGGTCCCATCACTTCATGGGAAATAGATGGGGAAACAGTGGAAAAAGTGTTAGTTTATTTTTGGGGGCTCCAAAATCACTGCAGATGGTGATTGCAGCCATGAAATCAAAAGATGCCTACTCCTTGGAAGGAAGGTTATAGCCAACCTGGATAGCATATTGAAAAGCAGAGACATTACTTTGCCAACAAAGGTCCATCTAGTCAAGGCTATTGTTTTTCCAATAGTCATGTATGGATGTGAGAGTTGGACAGTGGAAAAGACTGAGTGCCGAAGAATTGATGCTTTTGAACTGTAGTGTTGGAGAAGGCTCTTGAGAGTTCCTTGGACTGCATGGAGATCCAAGCAGTCCATCCTAAAGGAGATCAGTCCTGGGTGTTCATCAGAAAGATTGATGTTGAAGCTGAAACTCCAATACTTTGGCCACCTCATGTGAAGAGTTGTCTCATTGGAAAAGACCCTAATGCTGGGAAGATTAGGGGCAGGAGAAGAAGGGGACGACAGAGGATGAGATGGCTGGATGGCATCACCGACTCGATGGACATGGGTTTGGGTGGACTCCGGGAGCTGGTGATGGACAGGGAGGCCTGACGTGCTGCAGTTCATGGGATCACAAAGAGTCGGACACAACTGAGTGACTGAACTGAACTGAACTGATATGTGGAATCTAAAAATAAATGATACAAATTAATTTATTTGTAAAACAGAAATAGACTCACAGGGAAGAGATAGTCAGGGATTTTGAGATTGACATGTACACACTGATATATTTTAAATGGATAACAAAAAGGTACTACCATATAGCCTGGGAACTCTGCTCAATGTTATGTGGCAGCCTGGATGTGAGGGGAGTTTGGAGGAGAATGGAAACATATATATGTATAGGTATAGGTATATATAAGACTGAGTCCCTTTGTTGTCTATCTGAAATTATCTCAACATTGTTGCCTGGCTGTAGTCCAATATAAATTTTGTTTTTTTAAAAAAGCAAGTCATAGGCAAGAATTGAAAGTTTTCCAGTGGATATAACATATGTTTGTATTTTAGAAAGATAAGTGTATCGGGAGTAAGCTGCAGATAAGAAATCTGGTAAGAAGCTTATGGTAATAGCTCCAAATAAAGACAAAAAACACTGAACCAGTGAATTCACTATGGAGGAAGAGAGGAAGACAAACTACTAGGACACTGGCAAGAATCAACAAATCTGCACATAGATTGAGTATTAGGGGTGAGAACCACTGAAAGATTCTAGTTACCTGGTACTTTCCAAATCTGAAAGAAGATGGAACCTATTCAGGATAAAAGGTAGTAGGCCCTTGTAATGGGTTAAAGCACAGATTAGATAACGTTCTTTCAGAATGCACTTCGGTTTACAAATACTTGGGGATGAACTATTTTGGACTTAGTGAGAGTCAGAGTCTGTGTGTTGCATAATATTTGTCTTCATTTAACATTGAGAAGTTGCAGTGCCAAGAAGAGGAATCATGACTGTGAGAAAAGGAAAACCAAGTCTGTCATTTGGATTGCCAATTACACCATTAAATTAGCTGATGAAGTCTTTCAATACCATCTTTCCTAACGGCAGTAAGTCTGTAAAACAGAAATCTAAATGCACTATAATCAATTTTTGTTTCCACACTTGTTGAATCAGGGAATCAATTAAGTGCAGTTCTTTTTACAGTAAGTTGATACACTGGTTATAATCATATGAACTAATATATCAAAACACTGATAGGATTATTAATACAAATATCCATCTATTTTCTTCTTTTTTTAAGGGATAATATTTTTTATATTGGAGTATATATGATTTAAATGTTATGTTAGTTTCAGGTGTATAGCAAAGAGATTTTGTTCTAAATAGAAATATATATTTTTCAAATTCTTTTCCCATATAAGACTGTTGAGTAGAGTTCCCTGTACTATACTTTCTAAAGTTATGGGGAAAATAATGTCCTGAATAAAATGCATAGATAATTTGAATCATCGTTTAAAGTGGTAATTGGAATGTATTTCTTTAATAGAACTGGGTAGCAAATAGGATTTAAACCTTATTCCTTCAGCCACCAAACAATCATAACACCAGATTGTAGAAGACAAGGGAAGGAAATAAAAGATAAGTGTTTACCTGATAGGATCCTAATGTTTAGTTTTTTTGATATAAAAAAATTTGATCTTTCTTGTGTAAGAGAACAAAATAAAATATTTATGTAACTCATCAATTTGCAAGCATGAAAGGCATGAACAAGAAATAAATGCTTCTCCAGCCCAATCTGGTTCTTTGCTCCAGAGTAGTTGCCACCTTCTCCCATGCCCTCAGGTGTGCCTTTTAGTTCTTAGCTATCTGCCTTGATCCTTTTAGACAGTCCAGATTTGCTGGGAGCTATTTGAACAACTCCCATGTGCTTTCGTGCTTTTCCCCATCATATAATTGGGATTCTGCATTCTTTCGATGTCATGACAGTTTCTAGGGATGAAGTGATGAATAAGACAGATGTCACAGTCTTTGGTGGTGGTGGTTTAATCGCTAAGTCATGTCTAACTCTTGTGATCCCATGCACAGTAGCCTGCCAGGCTCCTCTGTCCATGGGATTTTCCAGGCAAGAATACCGGAGTGGGTTACCATTTCTTTTTCAGGGGATCTTCCCAACCCAGGTCTCCTGCATTGTAGGCAGATTCTTTACCAACTGAGCTATGAGGGAAGCCACAATTACAGAAAACTAACCAAACTGATCACATGGACCACAACCTTGTCTGACTCAATGAGCCATGCTGTGTAGGCCCACCCAAGACAGATGGGTCATGCTGGAGAGTTCTGACAAAATGTGGTCCATTGGAGAAGGGAATGAAAAATCACTTCAAAACTGCCGTTCTTGAGAATCCCATGAACAGTAAGTATGAAAAGGCAAAAAGATATGACACTGAAAGATGAACTCCCCAAGTTGGTAGGTCACAGTCCTTAAAGGGATAAAAATCAAACATTAACAATAATATTGGATGGTCATTGCACCCAGTTATGTGCCCATTATAGAGGTAGCAGAGAGGGAAGAGAGATGGTGCCTTTATCACAATCAGGTGTACTGGAAAGGGTTCATAGAGTAGGAAACATCTGGGCTGTGTTTTCAAAGGCTAATTCAAATTTTCAGATTCAGCAGAAGGCAATATGGGGAGATTGGAAGTAGGTATTCCAGGTGGAAGGACAAAAAAAAGATATGAAAATGTTAAAATATTTGGTGCTCTTCTTATAACTAGACCTCTGTATTAATTCTTCTTCCCTGTTCTTAAAACTTGATGAAATCCCATTCTCCTCCTAAAGAATTGACTTCTGCCTCTGATTATCAGTCCTTTCTGATAGTGGCCTTTAGAGGTCCCCGTTGCTGCCTTTCAGTCCCAGATCCTGATCTGAATGGCACTTGCCCCAAACTTCTGCATCTGCTTTCTATCTTGGATACTGATTTGCCTGAACTGAGATTACTTTGTTTGTAAATATTGAATACCAAGCCATGCCTGCTTTGTAGATCAAGCTCTCTCCAAAGTAGAACATTTAATTAAAGATTCAGGTGCAAGTGATTTATAAAAGAGGGCTCCCTGGAGAATCAAGTGTGTGGGGGGGGGGGGGGGGGGGGGGGGGGGGGGG
>ML662438.1:7028171-7086915 GCA_007570785.1 Antilocapra americana
GGTGGTGCGGGGCTGGGGGAAAGGAGAAGAAGCCATGCAGTCATGTGGTTTCAGATGTTGCTCAACCTGATCTCACGAGGAGCTCTGGAGTATGAATTTCTTTGGAGTCCAACTCTCACATCCATATATGACCACTGGAAAAACCATAGCCTTGACTAGACGGACCTTTGTTGACAAAGTAATGTCTCTGCTTTTAAATATGCTGTATAGGTTGGTCATAACTTTCCTTCTAAGGACTAAGCTTCTTTTTATTTCATGGCTGCAATCACCATCTGCAGTGATTTTGGAGCCTCCCAAAATAAAGTCAGCCGCTGTTCCCACTGTTTTCCCATCTATTTGCCATGAAATTATGGGACTGGATGCCATGTTCTTAGTTTTATGAATGTTGAACTTCAAGTCAACTTTTTTCACTCTCCTCTTTCACTTTCAGCAAGAGGCTCTTTACTTCTTCTTCACTTTCTGCCATAAGGGTGGTGTCATCTGCATATCTGAGGTTATTGATATTTCTCCCAGCAATCTTGATTCCAGGGAGAATCAAAAATGCTTTCTCCAGCCCAGAATTTCTCATGATCTACTCTGCATATAAGTTAAATAAGCAGAGTGACAATATACAGCCTTGATGTACTCCCTTTCCTCTTTGGAGCCAGTCTGTTGTTCCATGTCCAGTTCTAACTGTTGCTTCCTGACCTGCATATAGGTTTCTCAAGAGGCAGGTCAAGTGGTCTGGTATTCCCATCTCTTTCAGAATTTTCCATAGTTTATTGTGATCTACACAGTCAAAGGCTTTGGCATAGTCAATAAAGCAGAAATAGATGTTTTTCTGGAACTCTCTTGTTTTTTCAATGATCAAGCGGATGTTGGCAATTTGATCTCTGGTTCCTCTGCCTTTTCTAAAACCAGCTTGAACATCTGGAAGTTCACAGTTCACGTATTGCTGAAGCCTGGGTTGGAGAATTTTGAGCATTACTTTACTAGCATGTGAGATGAGTGCAATTGTGCTTGTACTATATGGTAATTAGAAATAATGTATAAAATACATGCATATTTTTCTCTATTATATTTGTGTGAGGATTATACTAGTGATTTTCTCTCCCTTCTCTTTCTCTTAAATATTAAAAATGTTCAAATTATGAGAGTTATAAAAATGTGCACTTGTACAGCTCTATAAGAAGGACAAATAATAACAATGTATTCATATGGCAGAAATTTGTTGAAATCAACAACTTTCAGGTCAAATTAGAAAGCTACCATTGATTCAACCCAGTATCTGGCAGCCTAAACTGATATTCAAAATTACTAGCATAGTATGGTTACTGCTATGAACCAAATGGGTTAATTTGTGCTTACCATGGTTTAAATATATTCTATTTTTACTCTATTTCTTGGAAAATTGGTAATTTATGTACAATAATTCTTACCTAATGAGATTATTCAATTATCCAGTTTCCTGTCATTCTGGATAAATGGGCACTGGCTATATCTTTGTTTCCATCATACCATTTGTGATGACGTCGTACTCCAATTTTGAAGATAATTTTATTTATCACACCGGAATTAGCCAATGCCTGGAAAGGTTACATCTGTAAAGTAAACATACAACACTATGGAGCCAAGTGAAGTCCAAATGATTTGTTTACATTTAACATTGATTTTTTAAAACCTCATTTCCCTGTTTTGTTACAGATGGCAATGGAAAAAATAATAGAATCTTTGAATGAAAAAAATCCCCAGATTACTATGTTGTAAAAACGGGTCCTTGACATTTTTCCTGTTCCTCTAGGGAGATGCTGACATCTACTTTGTTACCTTTGCCTCTGGTGGTGGGAGTGCAGGTCATTCATGCCTTGATACTTGGATGTTTCTTCAAACACAGAACGGTGGCAGATAAAAGGAAGGGACACGTGGCTTTGGCATGGACAGCAGCTGCCAATGGGGGGAGTGATCATACTATTTACACATGTTGGTGACTATAGACTATTTTCCTTCATGTTCTAAATTTGATAACTTTATGCAAATAGTAAGGAGTCATTAGTATTTTTCTGATGTTCCCAACAAATATTTGTGATACTGCTGTGAGGACAATGCTGCTTTTTGACTTATCTTGTTACCTGTGAATGATACTAAAGAAAAATATTGATGATTGGTCAAACACTTTATTACTTACCTTGGTACACTGATAGTTTTACAAGCTTACCTCAGATAGTAGAGTACGAGGAAGTTTAGTCTTTCAAGAAATGTCTCTGGAGTTTTATTTCATAATCTTGAAATCATTTGTGGGTTGAGTTCATCACATCATGCTTGACTTAAATGGCCTGTAAATTAAAAAAAATCTTTAATATGTTCTACTTATTGGTTGCATCTTTGGTCTTTTATGCAAAGGCTATAAAAGATTTTCCTATTACTCCTAAAAATATAAAGATTTAAATTAGGATTTCACAAAGTATCAGATGCATTGTTACCTTTTAATAGACTCTAAATGTGGTACATAGGAGGTGGTCTTTTAGCAGTTACTATGGGATATGAGGTTGGATATTGACTTATCAGTACATTTTTTTATTAAAGCTGTATGTTTTATATATTTATATACATGATGTATCCTTACAAGTGTTTGTTGATATCAGAGAGCAAACATTTTAATTTCTCTACCAAGTGAAATGTTGAAGTGAGTCCTTCTAGACCAAACTTCACTTCCCAGTTACGCTGGGAGTAACCTGAATTGCAAAAGCTCCATTTTAAAGTGTTGAAATATGATGTCTAGAAGCAGGGATCACTGATTGACTTTATAAGGCTTATTCGGTATCTCTTAAGAGGCACTTATCCTGGAAAGTAGTTAATATCACAGGCTATCATATCCAACTGCCTGTTCATCAGAAATTCCTTTTGGTTCCATCTATAAAATATATCCAGAATCTGACAACTTTTACCATTTCTCCCTGCACTCTTCCGGGACACCATCACCTCTCACTTGGATTGTTGCCATAATCTGCTGATTTCCCTGTTTCTCTACTGCTCCCTGTAGGTTCATTCTCAATATAGCATCAAGAGACCCTTGAAAACATGTCAGGCAATGTCATTCCTTTGCTTAAATCCTGCACCTGACAGCCCACATCACCCTGAATGAAAGCTCAAATCTACATGACTTGTTCTCTCTCTCTCTCTGACCTCCTGTCCCATAAACTCTGCCTCTTCTTCCTTGTACTCCTTCTCCAGACCCACTGACCTCCTCACTCTTCCTGCCTCATAGCTGTTTCCTCTACCCTAGATCTCTCCACCAACTACTCTCTCACTTCTATCCATTCTTTGTGCAATGCTTCAAATGTTATGTTCTCACTGAGACTGCCCTTGACCTCCCTATCTTATCCCACTCTTAATCTCTTCAACCTATTTTTTCCCCATAGGACTTATTGTGCTGACCAAAAGTTCATTTGGGTTTTTCTATAGTTTCTTACAGATGTTAAGATGTTACAGAAAAACCCGAATGAAAGTTTTGGCCAACCCAATATTATTGTTATATCTTCCTTTATTTCTCTTCCACTAGAATATGAACTTTATGAAGAAAGGGATTTTGACTGTTTTGTTCACTGAGCTACCCTCAGGAGCCAGCACATTACAGATGATCAATAGATGCTTGTTGAATGAATGAATGAATGGATTGCTATTTTATGACAGTGGCAGATATTAGTGCTTGGATCACTATAATATGTGCTACCACCTTCTGCTGAGATGTGTTAGTATCTTTGGGGAAGGGGCATCAATAAATAGCTCTCCCTGCTTGGTTTAGGTCTAAAGCAATTGATAAAGCTTAATTTCAGGAGAAAGAGGGCAAAAATATCACCTTATTACTGAAAGGACAGTGAAAGAACATGCATATGTCTGTAGACAAGTCAGTTACCTAGTACTACTGAATGCGCCAATTAGGCGTGTGTGTGTGTGTGTGTGTGTGTGTGTGTGTGTGTGTGTATACACTGGACCATGGAAAATCTCTCCCAACAGGAGCAGAATAAGTTCATGGAGAAGCAGAGAATAATTACCACTACTCAGAATAAGGAGAAAGAAGGAGCTGGGCTATTCATCCAGTTTCTTTTTCCAAATTAAAAAATAGCATGTTTTCCTTCTTGGAGGTGAGTATGAGATGGAACAGTTGAAGTGAATATAGAAGAACGTGTGGTGAGAGGCTGCAAGTGTTACTCTAATAAATATGTCTTCATCCAGAAGAAAACATTAGGTATGGAGAAGAATAATTTTCCCTGAATGATAGCTATATTATTCCTCTCCTGAAATTGTTTTTGGTTAAAAGTAATAGATTTAAGATATTTGGAATGTTACTTTTGCTTTCAGCAAACCCATGGAGATAGAAAAAAGTCAGTCAATATGCTTGGAATGGGAAGAACTGTTCAAAATATAAAAATGGGACCTAACCCATCAACTGTCAAAGAAAAGTTAGGATAAAGCTGTGCTTTTGAAATAAGGATCCTTCAATAGCACCACAATTCTAGTAATATTGCCAGTGTTTTCAAATCACAGACCATTCCTTTGGGTTTTCTTCAAGTTAATGAGAGGCACATCATAAAGAAAACACGGATATATGTGGGTGTTTGTTATGTCCCAAACACAGGAAATATAATAGTGCACAAAATAAATAGAGTTCTTACCCTTATATTGGGAAGGTGTATAAGTAGATGTCAAGTGAAAATAAAATTATCAATAGTACCAGACAGATATGCATATTGAAGTTAAAAGTGAGAAATAATCAATGTTTACAGATTGCTCCTCATGTCACAGGCACAGTAGCAAGTACAAGGTGTATAAAAATAAACAAATAAAAATTTTCTATTTGCCCTTAACAAATAGAAAATTTGAAATGGAAGAGAGAAATAAGCAGAAAGTTAAAATAAACTTTTAAATGTACTATATGTTGGCCTGTATATGGACCTTTAGTGACCCAGAGAAAGAAAACTTAATTCAGGCGTAGGTTTCAAGAAGGCTTCTTAGAGAGGCGAGTTTAAGCAATTGTATAGAAATAGCAGATGAAAACAAGAAAGTGAATTGAAAGATAGATTTGAGATGCTGACTCACAATATAAAGAGATGAAAACATGGAGAAAGCTAAGAGATAGATAGGATAACATGATCAATTCCCACATATGTGTAATTAGAGTAAAAGGAGGAGAGAATAGAAAGGATGGGGGAAGGATAAAAGCTCAGACTTTTCCAGAAAAATGTGATTGGTGCCCTCAGACTTTAAAAAGTCATATTTATAATCAGTAAAACTAAAAAGAGAATGAAATAAAGCCATGTTAAGACACACAAAGACCAAGTGTTTATCACCCACAGACTTCTGAGGAATGTGATCTCAATGATGAAATTCAACACAGAAGAAAAGAGTGGTTGCAAAAATCAATGGTAACAAAAGGAGCAAGGACAAGCCAGAAAGTTTGTGTGTGAAGATCTGGGGGAAGAGAGAAGTGGAGAGAGACCCAGGGGAGAGGTAAGCGAAGGCCTGTGATGGACTTCTCTTGTCTTTACTATGGGTCTGGGCTTCATCTGAAGGTTCAGGAAATGATGCAATGGTCTTAGCAAGGTAGTGACATGGTTAGATGTGCCTTAGTAAGATCCCTGGCAGGAGGGTTGAGCATGTTGGAAGGAAAGAAGGCCGATGTCATGAGGCCTGTTAGAGGTTGTGGGTGTAATTTAGATGAGAAGAAATGAGGACCTGAGTGAAGATGAGACAAGGAGGAAAGCAAGCAGATTCTGGAACTATTAAAGACACAGAACCTCAGGACTCAGTAATGATGCTATTGGGAGAAAGATAGGAAGCATCAAGGATGTAGCTGTCTTGTTACAGCCATTTCAGTTGAGTGCAGCTGCACTGGAGGAACCATGGGAGGTGACAATGGGAGCACAGATAACATGAGAGTTCTTTCATAATAGTAAGAACTCATCAGTGAATGGATGATGAGACTTAGGACGTAGTCCTAAGCTTAGAAGAGTCACCAGAAGAAGACCAGAGTGAAGGAAGATTTTAGGATGGGAGCCTTATTAGCAAGTTTACAAGGTAATGAGTGGAGACCAAAGAAGAAGGCAAGTGTTGAAGGTAGAGAGAGGATAAGAGATGCCTGGTAGAATAAGGGCCTGGGGAGGCAGGAGGTAGAGTGTTATATACAGGGAAGGAGAGGGAAAGAGGCAGATGTCAGAAACTCACAACTCTCTCCTCCTCTGAAAGTAGCGTCAGAACAGTGATGAATGGATCAGTGAATCAGTGCGTGAAAAGATGGGTAAATAGCGCACACATTCAGGCAGGTCCTAAACAGCGTAAATAACAAAAAGAAGCATTTTTTCAAGATAGGTTCAGTAGACCTCTAGTGGTCACAGAGAATATCCAGAAATCTAATGGCTGAGAACAAAATTGGAATAAAATGTCTAGGGAAAATTTATTTACCAAAGAACAAACAGATAAAGGCATTGCTCTACAATGCTGTAGGTCCTGTTGTATGTAATCGTTGTTGTGTTCAGTTTCTTATCAATATGGTTTAATGGCATATGCTTTATGAGTTCATTTTATAAGTAACTACTGAAAGTGAATGGCTTATGGAAATGAAATTAGTAATCTTTTAGTTATGATTAAAAACTTTAAAAATAAGCCTGCAGGAATTTACTGATTACTTATGTGCAGAATTTCATGTACAAATGAGATAAGATAAAAATATTTATTCATTTTCAAATAGAGAAAAGAGGAGAGAGACAAATATAAACAAATGAGCTCTTGATTACCTAAGTCACACGTATGCCTAAAAGAGTTAATTTAAAAACAATAGCAACAGGGTTTTTTAAAAATTGAGTAAAAATATAAAACTATAAAAAGAAGAATAGAAAACTATTTAAGTCCTTAATTTTCATAATGATATCCTATCGTCAGATTACTTTGAGTAAGCTTAGGGAAGAATTGCTTGTTGATGTAAACTGTGATTCTTTTAGGAGCCTGAGTGTTTTCTTTTTACTTTTGTATATATAGTTGATTTACAATGTTTCATTAATTTCTGCTGTACAGCTAAGTGAGTGTTTTCCAAAGGAGATCAAATTGAGTGTATCCTAAAGTTAGGCACAATCAAATAAGATGTTTAGCACCTACTCCAAGTTAATTAAAGCTGCAAAAGATTCCAGTTTGTGAATCAGGGAAGTACTTTAGATGCCTTCTTAGGTGTACTTCAGCTTTTCTATTACAATACTTTTAATCAACAATATACAGTGTCTTGGGTAGATGAAAACTATTTAAGAGTAGAATTATTTGGGGGAATTGTAAACAACTGGTAAGTGGTAGTGTGAGAGAGTAAGGAAATATTGGATATGAGAGTATAGACGGGTAAACTTGTCTAATCTACCTTTGCAGAACATACAAACCCAAGTTAGTAGAATTGAAAGCCTCTCAGTTCTTTGGAATTTCTTGTTTGATATGTTCAGTTCATACCACTGTACTTGAGAATAACATTAATGATGTTATAATTATCTTCACACTACTTAAAGGTACCATGTACAGTTGTTGGCATTCTTTACTAACTGTAAGCTGCTTGAGATCTAGTCATCAGGCATCACCGTCTTTTTAAATATTTTAAATTTGACAGGAGTAAAAGCTTGAATCTGGAAGCAAGTAAAAATCATTTCCAAGCAATATATAGACATCTATAATAAAAGTATCTCTTAAACATACAGCCGACCACCCAAAAAAGGAATGATTATATCCAGACTTTTTTGGGATATGACTGTATTTTAATCCTTGTAGTATTCTTAGGAAATAACAATGTTTTCTGTTAGATTTATTTCTTCTGCTTAGCTTTCTGCTACAAATGAAAAGATGATTATTTCCTGTTCTAAAAAAGTTTAAACAACAAATAAATAAAAAAGTTAAAATGTGCGTTAAGAAAAGTCGGCCAATGATCTTTAATTTCTGATAAAGCAAACCCATAATTTTAGGCATGCAGCTCTTTTCCTGATCATTTGTGAGACTCTGGTTTAGCCAGAACCTTAACTTTAGTAGAATGAGGGGCTCAGCGCTACCTTTACCTCATGCAGAAGGGGCTGCATTACTGCTCCAGCTGAGCAGGAAAGGATGCTGCAAGTCAGATGCTCTGTGTGGCTGTTGGCTTCTGCCCAGCATATTGGAGTATAGTGTCAGGAGGCTCAAAGTCCAACCTTAACTCTACCCCAAATAGCTGTGGAATCTTGACTAAGTCCCCATCTTCCTTTAGGCATCTCTAATCCTGGTTCTTAGATCTAGGCCCCAAGTAGCCTGCTTTATGTTTAAACCTTGACAAGTAACCTGTTGACAAAGATTTCCAGTGTATCTATCCCAAAGTCCACAGGATAGGAATGTTTTGCAAGCCTGACATGCTTGATGATTTCTGTCTCCTGCAGCCCTCTGAACTCTACTGAGTACAGTTAACCTTTGCCCTTCCTGAAGGCACATTTCAGCAGCCTCTGCCTTCAGATTCCTCTAGATCAGGGTCTCAAGTTTCTTTTTTTTTCTTTTTAATTTATTTGTTAATTGAAGGATAATTGCTTTACAGAATTTTGTTGCTTTCTCAACATGAATCAGCCATAGGTAAACATATATCCCCTCCGTTTTGAACCTCCCTCCCATCCCCACTCCTTTAGGTTGGTACAGAGGCCCTGTTAGGAAGTTCCCATTGGCTATCTATTTTACATATGGTAATATAAATTTCCATGTTACTCTCTCCATACATCTCACCCTCTCCTCCATTCTGCCTGTATCTACAAGTCTGTTCTCTATGTCAGTTTCTTCATTGCTGCCCTGCAAATAAATCCTTGGTACCATCTTTCTAGATTCCATATATATGCGTTAGTATACAGCATTTATCTTTCTCTTTCTGACTTACTTCACTCTGTATAATAGCTCTAGGTTCATCCACCTCATTAGAATTGACTCAAATACATTCCTTTTTATGGTTGAATAATATTCCATTGTGTATATGTACCAAAACTTCTTTATCCATTCATCTGTTGCATTCATCTGTTGATGGGCATCTAGGTTGCTTACACATTCCAGCTATTGTAAATAGTCCTGCAGTGAACATTGGGGTACATGTGTCTTTTTCAATTTTCTTTTCCTCAGGATATATGCCTAGTAGTGGGATTGCTGGGTCATAGGGTGGTTTTTATCCCTAGTTTTTTAAGGAATCTCCATTGCATCTTTCATCATGGCTATATCAATTTACATTCCCACCAACAGTGCAAGAGTGTTCCCTTTTCTCCACACCCTCTCCAGCATTTATTGTTTGTAGACTTGATGATGGCCACTCTGACCAGTGTGAGGTGATATCTCATTGTAGTTTTGATTTGCATTTCTCTAATGATGAGTGATATTGAGCATCTTTTCATGTGTTCAAGGTTCTTTTATGTCACAGACTCTTCTGAAGCTCAGGAGGCCCTGGGAGGCTGCTGTACCTCCCTTGCCTGAATCCGTCTACTGCCTATCAACTGTATCAAGGGAATGACACTTGGTTATTTTACGTTTGGCTGCACTGGGTCTTCATTGCTGCATTCGAGTCTTTCCTAGTTGTGGAGAGTAGGGGCTACTCTCTAGCTGAGGTGTGCAGGCTTCTCGTGGCAGCGGCATCTCCTGTTGTGGAGCAAGGACTCCATGACGCGCAGGCTTCAGCAGTTGTGGCATTTCTCAGTAGTTGTGGCACACTGGCTAAGTTGCTCCGAGGCATGTCTTCCCTGACCGAGGATGGAACCAGTGTCCCATATCAGATGTGTCACCATCCAAGTCTCTGTGTCCCCTTCCTTAATGTCTACATCCAGGCTGACTGGAGGACAAGAGAGGGTTGGTTCAGGGCTGCAAGCTCTGAGATACGCACATGAGGGGCCAGACGCTCATCCAGGGCTGTCCAACTGCAGGCTGCTGGAGCTTGCCAAGCCCCAGCAGCAGGTGGCATGTGCGGAGAAACAGGCTGAGGCAGAGCAGTGGACTCAGGCAGCAGCAGCGCATGTGCCCTGGGCACACTGGATTTTTGTTTTTTAATAGGTGTTTTATTCTGTTTTTCTTCTTTTGCATGTGTATTTAAAGTTCTCCATGTTGTACATGCAATCATATATATTACCTTTATCCTTTTGCTTTCTTTTTTTCTCCCAGCTTTACTGAAGCATAATTGATAAATAAAAATTGTATATACTTAATGAGTACAACATGATAATTTGATATATGTGTACATTGTGAAGTGATTACCAAGATCAAGCTAATTAACACTTCTGTCACTTCATGTACTTGCCTTTTCTATGTGAGAACACTTAAGATCTATTCCCTAAGCAAATTTCAAGTGTAAAATTCATTGTTATTAACCATAGTCACCATGCTGTATATTAGACCCGTCCAGATATTATTCATCTTATAAATGAAAGTTTCTACCCTATGACCAACATCTCTCCATTTCTTGATCCCATTCGCCCCCAAACTTGCAATAGTTCTACTTTGCTGTGAGTTTGACTTTTTCAGATTTCACATGTAAGTGAGAGGACGCATTATTTATCTTTCTGTGTTTGACTTATCTCACTTATCACAATGTTCATCTATCTTGTTGTAAATGGCAGGACTTTCTTCTTTTTTAAAGCTAATAACATGCATTCATATGTATTATCTCACATATTTTTCATCTATTCATCTGTTGACAGACACTTAGGTTTTCCCATATCTTGGCTATTGTGAATAATGCTGTGAAAACATGGAAGTGCTGATATCTCTTTGATATACTAACTTTATTTCTTTTGGATATATACCCAGAAGTGGGATTATTAGATCATACATAGTGTTATTTATAATTTTTGTGGAGGTTCCCATACTGTTTTCCAGTGGCTGTACCACTTTATATTCCCACCAACAGTGCACAAAGGTTCTCTTTTCTTCATACCTTTGCCAACTCTTGTTATCGCTTATCTTATTGATAATAGCAGTTCTAACAGGTATGAGGTGGTATCTCACTATGGCTTTGATTTGCATTTCCCTACTGATTAGTGGTGTTGAGCACCTATTCATGTACCTGTGGACAATTTGTAGGTCTTCTTTGGAAAAATGTCTACTGAGGTCCTTCACTCACTTTTTAATTGGGTTATAAGTGTATGTGTGTGTGTGTATTGTTTTGATGTAGGGTTGTATAAGTTTCTTTTATGTTTTGGAGATTAACCCCTTATCAGATATGATTTGCAAATAGCTGGTAAAGAATCTGCCTGCAATGCAGGAGACCTGGGTTCAATCCCTGGGTTGGGAAGATCCCTTGGTGAAGGGAAAGGCTACCCACTCCAGTATTCTGGCCTGGAGAATTCCATGGACTGTATAGTCCAGGGGGTTGCAAAAAGTCAGACACAACTGAGAGACTTTCACTTCCTTTGCAGAAGCTCTTTTGGTTTGCCATAGCCCCATTTGTTTATTTTTGCTTTGATTGCCTTGTTTCTGGAACATTTTCAAAAAGACATTAGCAAGGGTGAAATCATGGGTATTTTATTCCTGTTTTATTATAGGGTTTTTATGATTCGCATATAATATTTAAGTCTTTAATCCATTTTGAGTAATTTCTTGTGTATATTGTAACAAAAGGGTCCAGTTTCATTTTCTTGCATGGGGATACACAGTTTTCGAACACTGTTTATTAAAGAAACTAGAATTGGAAAGACTAGAGATCTCTTCAAGAAAATTAGAGATACCAAGGGAACATTTCATGCAAAGATGGGCTCAATAAAGGACAGAAATGGTATGGATCCAACAGAAGCAGAAGATATTAAGGAGAGGTGGCAACAATACACAGAAGAACTATACAAAAAAGATCTTGACAACCCAGATAATCATGATGGTGTGATCACTCACCTAGAGCCAGACATTCTGGAAGGTGAAGTCAAGTGGGCCTTAGGAAGCAACACTACGAATAAAACTAGTGGAAGTAATGGAATTCCAGTTGAACTATCTCAGATCCTGAAAGATGATGCTGTGAAAGTGTTGCACTCACTATGCCAGCAAATTTGGTAAACTCAACAGTGGCCACAGGAATGGAAAAGGTCAGCTTTCATTCCAATCCCAAAGGAAGGCAATGCCAAAGAATGCTCAAACTACCGCACAATTGTACACATCTCACACACTAGTAAAGTAATGCTCAAAATTCTCCAAGGCAGGCTTTAAGAATACGTGAATCATGAACTTGCAGATGTTCAAGCTGGTTTTAGAAAAGGCAGAGGAACCTGAGATCAAATTGCCAACATCTGTTGGATCATCGAAAAAGCAAGAGAATTCCATAAAAATATGTTTCTGCTTTATTAACTATGCCAAAGCTTTTTACTGTGTGGATCACTACAAACTGTTGAAAATTCTGAAAGAGATAGAAATACCAGACCACCTGACCTGCCTCTTGAGAAGTCCCTATGCAGGTCAGGAAGCAACAGTTAGAATTGGACATGGAACAACAGACTGGTTCCAAATAGGAAAAGGAGTACGTCAAGGCTGTATATTATCACCCTGCTTATTTAACTTATATGCAGAGTAGATCATGAAAAATGCTGGGCTGGAGGAAGCACAAGCTGGAATCAAGATTGCTGGGAGAAATATCAATAACCTCAGATATGTAGATAACACCACCCTTATGGCAGAAAGTGAAGAAGAAATAAAGAGCCTGTTGATGACAGTGAAAGAGGAGAGTGGAAAAAGTTGGCTTAAAGCTCAACATTCAGAAAATTAAGGTAATGGCATCTGTTCCCATCACTTCTTGGCAAATAGATGGGTAAACAGTGGCTGACTTTATTTTTGTGGGCTTCAAAATCACTGCAGATGGTGATTGTAGTCATGAAATTAAAATGCTTACTCCTTGAAAGGAAAGTTATGACCAACCTAGACAGCATATTAAAAAGCAGAGACATTACTTTGTCAACGAAGGTCTGTCTAGTCAAGGCTATGGTTTTTTCCACTGGTCATGTATGGATGTGAGAGTTGGTCTATAAACAAAGCTGAGCATTGAAGAATTGATGCTTTTGAACTGTGGTGTTGGATAAGACTCTTGAGAGTCCCTTGGACTGCAAGGAGATCCAAGCAGTCCATCCTGAAGGAGATCAGTCCTGGGTGTTCATTGGAAGGACTGATGTTGAAGCTGAAACTCCAATACTTTGGCCATCTGATGCCATTTGATAAGACCCTGATGCTGGGAAAGATTGAGAGCAGGAGGAGAAGAGGACCACAGAGGATGAGATGGTTGGATGGCATCCTTGACCCAATGGACATGGGTGTGGTGAACTCTAGGATTTGGTGATAGACAGGGAGGCCTGGTGTGCTGTGGTTCATGGGGTTGCAAAGAGTCGGATATGACTGAGTGACTGAACTGACTGACTGACTGACTATCCTGCATTTCAGGCAGATTCTTGGAAATCTTGCAAAAGATTAGTTGACTGTATATCAGTGGATTTATTTCTGGGCTCTTGAATCTATTCCATTGGTCTATGTATCTGCTTTACACCAATACTATACTTTTTTGATTTTAATAGCCTTGTAATATAGTTTGAAAACATGAAATGTGATGCTTCCACATCTACCATTTTCTGAATGTGATTTTAAAGGTTTCAGTCTCCCTTGTTGACTAGAACCATAGCAGGGCCATTATAGAAGCTGTTATGTCTTTGGGCAAGTCTGCAGCATCTCTTAACATTCTGAGGACTGTGTAGAACTGACTTACATGCAGCTCCAGACAGCAATACATATTCTCTGAAACAACGTGATGATGTCAGCCTTTTGTTAATCATTTATTCAATTAGGAAAAACTTAGGGGAAAGGAAGAAATTCCAAGGATAGCTACTGAGGAACTGCAGGAGATATGGATTCAATCCCTGGGTGGGGAATGTCCCCTAGAGGAGGGAATGGCAATCCACTCCAGTTTTCTTGCCTGGAGAATCCCCATGGGTGGCGGAGCTTGGTGGGCTGCAGTCCATAGTGTTGTAAAGAGTCAGAGAGGATTGAAGCGACTTAACACTTACACACACAGTGTGAGATTTCACGATGAGTAGCTATGCAAACCAGAAACAGGGAACATAGGAAGGGCCTGGATAAAGGCCTGAGTCATATTTGACTCAGCAGATTTCTGACCTTAGAAACGTCAGACACTTGCAAGCAAATATCTGTTTCAGTACACAGCTGTATTCATACTTGGAAATATGATGCTGTGGTCCTGCTTCTCAGTAACACCCTTTATTCTGGCAGCACCTAGTTTCCTGGACCTGTGACCTTCGCTTGTGCTCTGGGTTTTGCCTTTCTATTACCTCCTCTTCTCTCTCTTTCTTCTCCTTCTCTTTGCCCCTAAAAAATTATGTGCTATTCCCAAAATAAGAGCAGATGGTGAGTTCAGATTTGCAACTACCAGACATGGGATGTTTTTGTGTTGTTTCTTTAGCCAGATCTTATTCTATTCACTTAACAAGCATTTGTTTGCTAATAAGTATTAATACATAGCTATTGTTCTAGAGAGGGAATGCTTAGTAAATAGTAATTTTAAAAAAAAAGAGAAAGAAGAAAAAATTCAGATATAGTCTCTACCTTCAGGAACTTTACATCAAAGTTTACATCAGACTTTATATCCCTTCAGGAAGGGACCATTAATAATCACAAATAATCATCCCCAAATAGTTTTTTATTACAAATTGATATGGGTGCTGTGACAGAGAGCACAAGTAAATGAGTGACTGTGAGGCTCCCAAGAAATGATTCCTTGAGAATGTGACACTTAACCTGAGTCCTAAAGTAGGGATTCTCAACTGCAATTTTGACAATACCTGGAGGCATTTTTGGTTGTCCCAGTTGAGTCAGGGTTTATATTTTTGATTATGTTGTGTGAGTTTGGTTTATGTCTATAACAGGGACATTAAAAAAAAAAGAATTTATTCCAAGAAAAGAAATAGGTAAGGGAGTTTAAGAGGTAGAAATTTTTGGTTGCAAAGTCAGCAGGTCATGAGTATGACATGTGCAGTGTGGGGAATATAGTCAGTAACCATGTAATGTCTTTATGTCCAGGGAGTTTGTAATTTCCTCTGTTGTCTCACTGTGTAACAACCAAGCTCTGTGTTACAGATCAGTTTTATTTGGTAAGCAAAGGAAAATACATCCTTGAGGCATGAGGGTGGACTGACCCAAAAGACATGAAAAGAAGAGAAGACAGAGGCTCAATTTTGGCTCCTCTTTGTATATGTCCCTCACCCTCCGAGCCTGCCCTATGTAAATTGATCTAGCCAGGAGGCTATTTGTTTTGCTTGAGGTTCTCACTCTGGTCCTTGGACCTTCATTTGTTCTATTTTCACAGGATTGTCCCTTCTTTGTTTTTTAGCCAGCACCATTATGGACTCTTTTTTTCCTATTCTAACTACTCCCCTCAAGATATGGGAGGCCCATTTCTTTGGGAATAGGGGCGTTGAGATCTCTCTGGCGACTTCCTGCTCAACAGGGATGGTGTTGGGCATTGGGCCTCCTCCTCTTGCTAGCCTCAAGCCTCAGAGTCCTTATAGCAGTATCCATCTAAGGGTGAGTGATATTTTCAGTAATTGGCTATAGTTTTATATATCTTTGTTGAACTAGTACTGCATGTTGTAGCTTGTTGACCTGGGCAAAGATAAAATGAGTTAGACAATTGATAATACATGGAGCAATTATAAGTAGCATCAATATGGTGATAACAAGGATTAGTAGGGGCATTAGCCAACTCCAAATTCCCCACTGCCAGGAGAAGTATCCCCCAAAAGAGACTGTAGTCACCTCAAGAACTCTCTAGCTCATTCTTTGAGATCTTGTAGGATCTGAATGTTTTTCTTGATGTCAGTGAGACTTTCTTTAACTTAGCTGGAGCTATTTGCCCAAAAACAGCATGTCTCATTCAAGATGGCTCAAGTCCCTCCTTATTCAGGGATCAGGAGAGCTGTCTCCTGTCTGTTTTCTTTTTTTTTTAATTTAATTTTTTAAATTTTCTTTACATTATCGTGTTGGTTTTGCCATACATTGACATGAATCTGCCATGGGTATACATGTGTTCCCCTTCCAGAACCCCCCTCCCACCTCCTGTCTGTTTTGGAGTACAACCCCTGCCAAGCTGTGTTGGCTCTTTAGAGCTATCCTGAGAAATCTTATACCCAAAAACTTGATTTTGGGGGTATGCATTAGAATGGCACTGATTTGTACTCCTGAATAGGTTTCTGAGATTTCCCAGGGGCTCACAGGTGTATTGCATGTCCTCTTCTGTTTTCTTCCATGGCTTGACTCTTCAGTAGTGAATCCAGGAGTTGTGTCCTGGTACCTTGACTGCTATGGGGGTAGAAAGTATTACAGGGTATGGGTCCTTCCATGTGGGCTGAAGTTGAGCCTTTGGGGACCCATTTTTCCAGACTTTAACAAGGACTTGAATCCCTGGAGCATATAGTGATGGCTCTTTAGGATCTTTTGGGTCCTGGTTGACACCCCACAAGTATATATCTTGTTGGAATTTCCCAATGGCCATGGTATAAGACCAGAGGGTCTGAGCCTCTGGTCATTGACATAAACAAAAGGTCCCCATATAGCATCTCATAAGGACTAAGACCAACCTGTTCTTTAGGGGCAATATGACTATGTAGCAGAGCTATTGGTATATCTTCTTTCCATCCCAGGGAGGTCTCCTGGGTTATCTTTTTTATTGCATTTTAAGAATTGGTTGGCTGTTTCTACTTTTCCTGAAGACTGAGGCCTCCAGGCACAATGGAGATAAGTAATGGCCAATGCTTTAGAGACCCCTTGGGTGACCTTAAATGTAAATGATATCCCATTTTCACTTTGTTTTTTTTTTTTTTAATTCTCTAGTCAGTTTTCTTTTTTTCTTTTTTTAAAATTTTCTTTACTTTATTGTGTTGGTTTTGCCATACATTGACATGAAACCGCCATGGGTTTACATATGCTCCCCCTCCAGAACGCCCCTCCCTCCTCCCTACCGATTCCCTCCCCCTGGGTCATCTCGGTGCCCCAGCCCCAAGCATCAGCCCTGGGCTGGCAATTGATTTCACATATGATAATTAACATGTTTCAATGCCACTCTCCCATAACATCCCACCCTTGCCCTCTTCCACAGAGTCCACGAGTCTCTTCTATATATCTGCGTTTCTTTTGCTGTCTTGCATGCAGGGTTCTCGTTACCATCATTCTAAATTACATATATATGCGCTAGTATACTGTATTGTTGTTTTTCCTTCTGGCTTACTTCACTCTGGATAATAGGCTCCAGTTCGGTCCACCTAAGTAGAACTGCTTCAAATGAATTTTTTTTAATGCTGAGTAATATTCCATTGTGTATATGTACCACAGCTTTCTTATCCATTCATCAGTTGATGGGCATCTAGGTTGCTTCCATGTCCTGGCTATTGTAAACAATGCAGCGATGAACATTGGGGTGCATGTGGCTCTTTCAATTCTGGTTTCCTTGGTGTGTATGCCCAGCAGTGGGATTTCTGGGTCATATGGCAGGTCTATTTGCAGTTTTATAAGGAACCTCCACACTGTTTTCAATAGTGGCTGTACTAGTTTGCATTCCCACCAACAGTGTAAGAGGGTTCCCTTTTCTCCACATCCTCTCCAGCATTTATTGCTTGTAGATTTTTGGATTGCAGCCATTCTGACTGGTGTAACAATGGAACAGAATAGAAAGCCCAGCGATAAATCCACACATCTATGGACACCTTATCTTTGACAAAGGAGGCAAGAATATACAATGGAGAAAAGACAATCTCTTTAACAAGTGGTGCTGGGAAAACTGGACAGCCACTTGTAAAAGAATGAAACTAGAATACTAACACCATACACAAAAATAAACTCAAAATGGATCAAAGATCAAAGCATAAGACCAGAAACTATAAAACTCCTAGAGGATAACATAGGCAAAACACTCTCCGACATAAACCAAAGCGGGATCCTCTATGACCCACCTCCCAGAATATTGGAAATAAAAGCACGAATAAACAAATGGGACCTAATTAAAATTAAAAGCTTCTGCACAACAAAGGAAACTATAAGCAAGGTGAAAAGACAGCCTTCAGAATGGGAGAAAATAATAGCCAATGAAGCAACGGACAAACAATTAATCTCAAAAATGTACAAGCAACTCCTGCCGCTCCATTCTAGAAAAATAAACAACCCAATCAAAAAGTGGGCCAAAGAACTCAACAGACATTTCTCCAAAGAAGACATAAAAATGACTAACAAACACATGAAAAGATGCTCAACATCACTCATTATCAGAGAAATGCAAATCAAAACCACAATGAGGTATCACTTTACACCAGTCAGAATGGCTGCCATCCAAAAGTCTACAAGCAATAAATGCTGGAGAGGATGTGGAGAAAAGGGAACCCTCTTACACTGTTGGTGGGACTGCAAACTAGTACAGCCACTATGGAAAACAGTGTGGAGATTCCTTAAAAAACTGCAAATAGACCTGCCATATGACCCAGCGATCCCACTGCTGGGCATATACACCGAGGAAACCAGAATTGAAAGAGCCACGTGTACCCCAATGTTCATCGCTGCATTGTTTACAATAGCCAGGACATGGAAGCAACCTAGATGCCCATCAACTGACGAATGGATAAGAAAGCTGTGGTACATATACACAATGGAATATTACTCAGCATTAAAAAAAAAACTCATTTGAAGCAGTTCTATTTAGGTGGACGGAACTGGAGCCTATTATCCAGAGTGAAGTAAGCCAGGAGGAAAAACAACAATACAGCATACTACCGCATATATATGGAATTTAGAAAGATGGTAAGGAGAACCCAGCATGCGAAACAGCAAAAGGAACGCAGACGTATAGAACAGACTCGTGGACTCTGTGGATGAGGGAAAGGGCGGGATTATTTGGGAGAATGGCATTGAAACATGTTAATTATCATATGTGAAATCAATCGCCAGCCCAGGATTGTTGCTCGGGGCTGGTGCACTGAGATTTCCCGGGGGGAGGGAGTCGAGAGGGCATGGTGATATCATGTCATTGTATGGCAGAACCAATTAAAAAAAAATTAAATGCTTCTGCACAACAAAGGAAACTATAAGCAAGGTGAAAAGACAGCCTTCAGAATGGGAGAAAATAATAGCCAATGAAGCAACGGACAAACAATTAATCTCAAAAATATACAAGCAACTCCTGCAGCTCCATGCTAGAAAAATAAACGACCCAATCAAAAAGTGGGCCAAAGAACTCAACAGACATTTCTCCAAAGAAGACATAAAAATGGCTAACAAACACATGAAAAGATGCTCAACATCACTCATTATTAGAGAAATGCAAATAAAAACCATTTTCACTTTGTAATGACCTGGGCAGACCAAATCTTGGAGTGATTTCATGGAGCAGTTTTTTTTTTTTTTTTTTTTTTACCACTTCCTCAGCCTTCTTTGTAATGCAGGAGACCTGGATTCGATCCCTGGGTTGGGAAGATCCCTGGATCTACCCACTCCAATATTCTGGCCTGGAGAATTTCATGGAATGTATAGTCTATGGGGTCGCAAAGCACTGGACACGACTTTCACTTTCACTTTCAGCCTTCTCAATCCAGGTGGGAAAGCCTTTAGTCCATCCTGTGAATGCATCTGTCATGACTAATAGGTATTTATACCCTTGAGAAACAGGCAGCTTGGTGAAGTCCATCTGCCAGTCTTCTCCTGGATAGGTCCCATGTTGTTGGACAGGCTGGGCCAGCTTCGGTCTTCGAGATCCTTGGGGGTTGTTTAATTGGCAAGTGGGACAAGAGGAGACTTGCCCTTTATAAACACTTGCTTTATAGTCATTTGGAGGCCAGTTCCTCTGAGGGACATTTTAGTAATCTTTGGAGGGCCTTTTTCCCTAAATGAGTGGTGGCGTGTAAGGAGTTAACCAACTTCCACTGGAGATTCCCAGGCAGAAAAAGGAGTCCCTCCTTTTGGAACCACCCCATATGATCTTCTTGAAAGCCCTCGCTCTCAGCTTTAAGAGTCTCACCTTCAGGATATGAAGGACTTTCTGACAAATTAGTCTGTGGAAATCAGGTGGCAACCCCTATTAGGTCACTGTTCCATAATGCTGCTCTCTTAGCTGCCTGATCAGCTTCTTGGTTCTCTCATGCCACTTCTGGTGTCCTTTACAATGGGAGAACTGAAACCTCAGCGGGAAATGCACTGCCTCCAAGAGCCTAAGGATTTGATCACCATATTTGATTGGGGACCATCAGGTGGTTAAGTGGCTTCTTTCTTTCCAAGTAGCAGCATGTGCAGATAGCACCAGAAAGGCATACTTGGAGTCAGTGTAAATGGCTACTCTTTTTTCCTTTTTGCAGCTCTAAAGCTCGAGTCAGGGCTATGATCTCAGCTAATTGGGCTGAAGTAACTGGTGGCAAAGGTTTAGCTTCTATGGCCTCAAAGTTGGAGACTACTGCATATTTGGCTCTGCTTTTTCCATCCAAGACAAAGCTGCTTCTATCAGTGTATCAGATTTCCTCAGGGTTGGTCAGAGGATCTTATGACAATCCGTCTTGGGGTTTTGTCCAATGGTCCAAGGTTTCTAGGCAAGAGTGAAGAGGGAGTGAGCCCTCGGGATTAGGCAGGAGGGTATAGAACCTCACAAGGGGATACAGTCAGGCCTGGATTTTCCATCAGCTCTTCTAGATATCTGAGGATCCTTTGATCAGACATCCATAAATGGCCTCTCCTATTCAGGAGTTGTTTCACTTAGTGGCTGGTAAACATAGTTTGTCCCCAAAAGAGAGTTTTAAAGCATCTTCTATCAGGATTGCAATAGCTGCAAGATATCAAAGGCAGGGAGGACAGCCTCAGGCAGCTGGGTTGAGCCTCTTGGATAAGTAGGCTACAGGCTGGGGCTTAGGTCCTAACCTTTGAGTTAACACTCCCAAGGCTCTTCCTTGCTTTTTGTGGACATAAAGTTGGAATGCTTTTTCTGGGTCTGGCAACCTCAAGGCAGATGCTTGAGTTCTGGCTTGTTTTAGCATAGCCTCTGCCTTCTTTAGAGGAGTTCCCCACATCTGTGGCATTGAATCATCCTGTCCCTTCAAGCTTTCATGTAAGGGCTGGGCAATTAGACCATAGTTGGGTATCCAGATTCTACAATACCCAGTTAGCCCCAGGAAAGCTCACAATTGTTTTTGAGTTGTGGGGGAGGGCAACTGGAGGATTCCTTGTACTCAGTCCGAGGACAGCCTCCTGGACCAGTGTGTAATCTGAACTCCCAGGTAAGTGACCTTTGTCTCAACCATCTGTGCCTTAGCATGGGAGACTTTATATCCCCTCTCTTCCAAAAAGTTTAGAACCTGAATTGCATGTTGTTGGGCATTTTTCTCATCTGGAGAGCAGATTAGTAGGTCATCTATGTATTGTAATATTTTCCCATTAGGTCCCAGGTCCATATCTAGGAGATCCTGGCTAAGAGCCTGCCCTAACAGGTGGGGGCTGTCTCTGAACCCTTGAGGTAATACTGTCCAAGTCATCTGTTGGTGTTTTTCTCCTGGAGCTTTCCACTCAAAGGCAAAAAGATATTGAGATTCTTTAGCCAGTGGTATGTAAAAGAATGCATCTTTGTGATCCAGGGCTGTAAACCACTTGGCACTGGGTGGGATTTCTCCCAAGATTACATAGAGATTGGGTACTATGGGATGGAGGGGAACTACAACTTAATTTACAAACCAGGGATCTTGAACCATTCGCCAGGTCCCGTCCTTTTTCTTTATAGGGAGGATCGGAGTGTTAGATGGCAAGTTGGTGGGGACCAATAGCCCACAGGCAAGGAATTTATTTATTAGAGGCTGTAGTCCTTCCTGAGCCTCTTTTCTGAGAGGGTATTGTTTCCAGTTTGGAATGGAAACAAAACCAGACAATGATGACTGATTCAGCTTGGTGGGCTTGTCCAGGAGTTCCCTGGTCCCACAACTAGGGGTTAATTTTGTCTTTCCATAGTTTTTGTGCCCTCCCTGTTGGAGAGGGTGTAATGGGTTCCTAAGTAGTAACCAGAAACTGTAGGGCTCTAGGGGCTAAAAGCTTCCCATCACAAGGGTGGTCCCCTGTTTAGTGAGGATATCTCTTCCCAATAAGGGAATAGGACACACAGGGACCACCAGGATCTGGTGGGAAATTATTGTCCATCCCAGCAACAGAGAAGTGCTCAGGTGAATCTTTTTGTAATTGTTTTCCCTCTAGCACCCAAAATGGTACAGGTTTGAGAGGAGAAGGCTCCAGAGTAGGAGGTCAGGACAGAGTAGGTATTCCCTGTGTCAACCAAGAATTTCTCAGACCTAACTGCCACATCCAGTTGCACCCTTGGCCCCAGCCCTGTGATGGTTATCTGTGACAGATGGGCTGGCTGGAGGAGGTCACTTCAGTCCTGTTGAACCATCGTGAGGGAAGGCTTGGTGCTTGACCTTGAGTCCCAAGGGCAGAGTGCCACCCAGTGTCCCAAACTGATGGCATTTGTAGCAAGCTGTTTTAGGAGACTTGTCACAGTTTGGACATTCTTTGGCCCAATGTCCTGCCTGTCTATAGATTAGCCATTTGCCTCATGCCTTGTCCTTCAAGGACTCGGGGTTTGCCATAGGGCTTCCTTGGAGGGTGACCAGCATCTGGGTATGCCTTGTCTCTTTCCTTTTCTCCCTTCCCTGGACCTTGGCCTCCCTCTCCTGTTCTCTGTTACAAAAGGTATTGGTGGCTGTCTGGACCATCTCATCTAAAGAGGCAGCAAGGTCCTGCTGCTGTAGGTATTTTAATTTTATCCTGATGTCTGATGCACATTGGGACAGGAATTTGCCCTTTAAAATCATCTGTCCCTTGTAAGAGTCTAAGTCCAGATTGGTAAACTTTTGGAGGGTCTCTTTTAGCCTTTCCAGAAAGGCTGTGGGGTTCTCGTTGGGCTCCTGAGTTATTGCTGAGACCCGGGTATAGCTGATTCCTTTTTGCTGGGCTGCTTTTAGTCCTGCCTTTACACAGCTAAGAAAATGATCCCTTTCCCAGATGTGCTCAGGGTCATTATAATTCCAATTAGGATTTGAGGAGGGAACCACAGTTCCCCCTACTGGGTATTTATCACTTGATGTGTGAAGCCCCATAACATACTTTCTGTGGTTTAGTCACTACGTTGAGTTCGACTCTTTTGTGACCCCATGGACTGTAGCCCACCAGGCTCCTTCTGTCCATGGGATTTCCCAGGCAAGAATACTGGAGTGGGTTACCAGTTCCTTCTCCAGGGGATCTTCCCAACCCAGGGATCACACCCAGGTCTCCAGCATTGCAGGTGAATTCTTTACCAGCTGAGCCACAAGGGAAGCCCAACATAGCATACCTTTGGGCTTCCTTTAAGACCCTAGCATGCTCAGGGTCAGATAAAGTTTGATTAAATATGACCATGATGTCCTTCCACATCAAGTCAAAGGCCAAGGTAATGTTTTGGAATGTATCTATATATTTGCTTGGGTCAACTGTATAGCTTCTTAGGTCTTATTTAATCTGTCTTAGTTCTAAGAGGGAGAAAGGCTTATGGATCTGGTTGGTCCGAATTCTCCAATTTCAACTAAAGGACATACTCAAGTTGGCTTTTGTGGAGGGGGTGCTCCCAGATATGGGGGCATGTTTGGATACAAGGAAGGAGCACCAGGCAACTTGGGAGCCATAGGAGGTGAGCCTTCACAGGGGGTTTCCTTCTCTTGGTTGTCTGTGCCTAACACCATTTGCCTAGTAGGCTCCCTTTTGGGGCATTCAACAATCCCATACTTAAGACAGAGTTCCTTCATATCTCTTAGTCAGAAGAAAATTTGGACATAGGGAATCTCTAACCATTTCCCTTATCTTTTGCTGAATAAGTCTGGCTGCAGGATGATATTGTAATTTAAACTCCCATCCTCAAGCCAGTGTTCCATGTCCCCCAGAGGATACTGTGGCCATGCAGTGGCACCAAAGAATTTTAAGTGACTTCTCCTTACGGTTAGAGGATCAAACAGCTTGTAGTTATCAAGGATGCATCTCAAGGGCATCTGTTGGGAAGTGGATTGGTTACTTTTCATCTGAAAGACAGTGATGACAGGGAGGAAAAGAGAGAGAGAGAAAGAGAGAGAGAGAGAGAGAGAGAGAGAGAGAGAGAGAGAGAAACTAACAGGTTTCCTTCTAGTTCCATGAGTGGACTTCCTTAGGGGTGAGTCTTTGATGCTTATCCTACCTAGTACTGTTGCAACCCGAGAGGCAGGCATCCCCAGGTCAGGGTGCAGATGCCTAGGCAGGCTGAGGCATGACAGCCTCATGGAGATTGAATCCCAGGGCAGGTCGAGGCAGGCTGGCCTCCTGAGAATTGGGTCCCTGGGCAGGTTGAGACATGTCAACCTCCTGGGACCCCTGGACTGGCGGATCCCTAAGCAGATTGAGGTATGACAACCTTTTGTGGATGAGATCCCTAGGCAAGTCGAGGCAGGTTGACCTTCTGGGACCCCCAGGCTGGAGTTGGGTGTCCTCAAGGTCTCCAGCATGACCAGTACTGGGTAGGTTTAAAGGGTTGTAATCTTAACTCATTGCTGGTTTGTCCACTGTGGATGGAAATAGATATCATCATATAAAGCAATCCAAATCAGTGCCCTGAGACTTGGAACCTGGTGAAACAGCCATAAGACTTATCCTCTTACTGCTCTAAGGGAATGTAAGTCACTGATTTCCTCCCCTAGTCTTTCATAAAAATAGTTTAGGGTTTCTCCAATGATAAACATTTCATTGTCATAGACCTACTTTAGGTAATAACAGAAGTAATGACAAAGGAGTGAGCTATCTGGTTCTGTCAGGGGCATTAGAAGTATTTTAATAAAAAGCAGAGTTGAGTAATGTTCCCTACAAGGGGGCAGGGTCCTGGTTGTAGGAATTAGTAAGTGGCTTAGGAACAAGCTGATAAGAGGCAACAGACCAGGTGTTCCATAAAAGTGGAGTGGAGATTTGACCTGGGGTATGTTTATAACTTTAAGAGAAGGGTGGCAAGGGTTTGGGCCCAAATGGCCTGCAGGACTAACTCCCAAAGTGGCAAACATTATCCCTGGAAGCCCAATTTCCCTTGAAGGGATGCCACCAACAGATAGACTTCTAGCAGACATTATGTGCCTGTCACCCACCTTAGCGGGTTCTCTGAGAGATGCTGTTGTTGCACATGTTGTAGGAAACATAGAAGATGAAAGCCTGAATACCTAGAGGGATTGGATACTATACAGTATTTCCCTCCCAAGGGCCAGATGAATTTTTTGCAATGGGACATCAAGAACCTGACCTTTATCATGTCCTGAAACCAGGCAACGTGGGTTTTGGCTGGGCTCAAGTACCAGAAGAGAGGAGCTAAAGGATGGGAGGAAAAAGCAATGGGGAAAAAAGTACCAAGGAAACCTCTTCATAACCTGCCAGAAAATCTGCTAAATACCTGACCTGTTCTCACAATTTTTATTGGCTGGATCCTTGGCACAAAGAAGATTAAAGAAGATTAAGGACAGAAAGGGCTTCCCTCATAGCTTAGTTGGTAAAGAATCTGCTTGCAATGCAGGTGACCCTGGTTTGATTCTTGGGTCAGAAAGATCTGCTGGAGAAGGGACAGGCTATCCACTCCAGTATTCTTGGGCTTCCCTTGTGGCTCAGCTGGTAAAGAATCTGCCTGCAATAGGGAGACCTGGGTTCGATCCCTGGGTTGGGAAGATCCCCTGGAGAAGAGAAAGGCTACCCACTCCAAAATTTTGGCCTGGATAATTCCATGGATTATACAGTCAAATGGGGTTGCAAAGAGCTGGACATGAGTGAGCGACTTTCCACTTTCCACAAGGACAGAAAAACCCCCATGCACTTGGGCAACAGTTACTAACTAGTCCCTGCCAGAGTCACTCAATTGTACCCACTACCACTCACCTGTTCACGGTGGGGTGAAGTGCAGGGGGGTTTGAGGAAACAAGAAACGAGAGATTGTAAAGGAATTAAAATTTTGTTAGCCATATGTCCTTCCAGCCATAGGAGCAAGGACCTCCTACCTTAACCAGAGGTCTTCTGAAATCTGAGACTGAGCCACATGAGCTTTCTGCTGAGTTTATATTTGCTGTCCCAGTTTTCAGCACACTGGGCTTCTTGTCACTTCCCCTGTGCTGGTTTTTTTTCGCGTTCAGTTTCCACCACAGGGTTGGGCTTTCTGCTGTGCTTGGCTTCTGCCTCATGGGGGCTGAGCTGAGGTTGTTTCAACCAGGTTAAATCTGAGCCACGGCACCATGTATGTTAGGGGAGTTAGTAATTTCCTCAGTTCTATCTCGCTGCAGCAAAAATTTGAAGCAGTGGACAGACCACTGTTACAGCTCCATGTTACAGCTCAGTTTTATTTGGCAAACAAAGGAAAATACATCCTTGAGGCATGAGGGTGGGCCGACCCAAAAAATGCAAAGAGAAGACAAGACAGAGGCCCAATTTTGGCTCCTCTTTTTATGTTTTTCTCTCCCTACTGAGCCTGCCCTATGTAAACTGGTCTAGCCAGGAGGGCTATTTGTTTACCTGAGGTTCTCACTCTGGTCCTCAGACCTTTATTCTATTTTCTCAGGCTTTTCCCTTTTTTGTTTGAGAGCCACTGCCATTCTGGACTTCTTTTTCCTACCCTGACTACCTAATATCAAGAAAGGCAATGTCAAAGAATGCTCAAACTACTGCACAATTGCACTCATCTCACACGCTAGTAAAGTAATGCTCAAAATTCTCCAAGCCAGGCTTCAGCAATATGTGAACTGTGAACTTGCAGATGTTCAAGCTGGTTTTAGAAAAGGCAGAGGAACCAGAGATCAAATTGCCAACATCTGCTGGATCATCAAAAAAGCAAGAGAGTTCCAGAAAAACATCTACTTCTGCTTTATTGACTATGCCAAAGCCTTTGACTGTGTGGATCACAATAAGCTGTGGAAAATTCTGAAAGAGATGGGAATACCAGACCATCTGACCTGCCTCTTGAGAAACCTGTATGCAGGTCAGGAAGCAACAGTTAGAACTGGGCATGGAATAACAGACTGGTTCCAAATAGGAAAAGGAGTCCATCAGGGTTGTATATTGTCACCCAGCTTATTTAACTTATATGCAGAGTAGATTATGAGAAACACTGGACTGGAGGAAGCACAACCTGGAATCAAGATTGCTGGGAGAAATATCAATAAACTCAGATATGTAGATGACACCACCCTTATGGCAGAAAGTGAAGAGAAACTAAAAATCCTCTTGATGAAAGTGAAAGAGGAGAGTGAAAAAGTTGGTTTAAAGCTCAACATTCAGGAAACTAACATCATGGCATTTGGTCCCATGACTTCATGGGAAATAGATGGGGAAACAGTGAAAACAGTGTCAGACTTTATTTTTCTGGGCTCCAAAATCACTGCAGATGGTGATTGCAGCCATGAAATCAAAAGATGCCTACTCCTTGGAAGGAAAGTTATGACCAACCTATACAGCATATTTAAAAGGAGAGACATTACTTTGTCAACAAAGGTTCATCTAGTCAAGGTTATGGTTTTTCCAGCAGTCATGTATGGATGTGAGAGTTGGACAGTGAAGAAAGCTGAGCACTGAAAAATTGATGTTTTTGAAGTGTGGTGTTGGAGAAGACTCTTGAGAATCCCTTGGACTGTAATGAGATCCAACCAATCCATCCTAAAGGAGATCATTCCTGGGTGTTCACTGGCAGGACTGATGTTGAAGCTGAAACTCCAATACTTTGGCCACCTCATGTGAAGAGTTGTCTCATTGGAAAAGACCCTAAGGCAGGGAAGGATTGGGGCAGGAGGAGAAGGAGACGACAAATGAAGAGATGGCTGGATGGTATCACTGACTCGATGGACATGGATTTGGGTCAACTCCAGGAGTTGATGATGGACAGGGAAGCCTGGCGTGCTGTGATTCATGGGGTCGCAAGAGTCGGACACGACTGAGAGACTGAACTGAACTGAACTGAATACTTACATGGTGACAGATGGTAACTAGACTAGTCATGTTGATCATGTTGAAATGTACAGAATTATTGAATTACTATGTTGTGTAACAGGAGTGAGCACTGCATTGTGAGTAAAATATGCCTCAATAACAGGCAAATGTACTTAGAAAAAGATCAAATTTTGTGGTTACCAGAGGTGGGGGTAGTGGGGTAAAGGGGAATTGAATGAAGGTGTAATAAAAATAGAATCATTTTGGATTCCCATAATGTATATTTTCCTAGATTTTCCCATGTATTGACTAGGTCCAATTGTTTCAGGGTGGTAGCAGACAGTACCTGACAGAATTCATTGCTCAACTTTGAATGTTGCATTAGACATTTTTTGAACACCTGGTAAAATAATTGTCTTGAATAACAGAGTTTTAAAAGAAAGAAAAAAATTCTTGGAATTCAGACACTTTTCACATATCAAGATACCTACCTATGACTTGGGTCATAATGACAGGGGAAACACGCTCACTGAAACCACCCACCTTGGCCAGGCACAATAGTAAATCATTTGTATGAGTTATTTTATGACAGAAGGACCTAGTAAGGAACACAGAACAAGCCACCACCAACTGGAAGAGTTCAGAAATGGTCAAAAGGACATGCCATGTGTTCTACCACCTCCCAGAATCCTTCTCTCTGGCATCCATTCCTCCATCAATGTGTGTAGCACCGGGAAGTCCCCTGAGTCAGAGTGATTGGCCGGAGACAACCTGGAAACTAATCTCAAATGGAAATCAGGCACTACTAAAAAGGGACTTGGATTCTGGAGACAAACAGAAATGCCCACTTTAGCCTATTCCTCAGGCTTCTCAATAGCTGGACACATACTTCTTTTAACACATGGCTTAAAACATGCCCAAGTTTACATAGAACAAGCAGATACCTCACAAATAGCCCTTAAAAGCACACACATCATCTCAGAAAATGCAATCCAAAGATGGATTAAGTTACTGAATTCTGATTCTAAGAGCTCTGACAAAAATCAAAATCATATATAATCACACAGCTTAAGGTTTACATTAACATGCTTTGTATTTGATTGATGGCAATCCCAGTGAGTGTGGTGTTTGGAAGATAAAGTAGCAAATAACTTTTCTGAACTTGCCCTTGCAGGGTATCTCACTAGATCACTCAACTATAATCATTAGACTGCTTATTCTTCAAGACTTGCTTTAAAACTTCCTTCACTGGGTCCACTAACCCTAAACTGTTACATAATAAACTTGGCCCAGTCTTCATCTGCCTGTCACATGGAAATATCCCCAGATATAGTAAATCAGAACAAAACCCTAATCTTTGACCTTATAATTCTGAAATGCTACTAATGTCCCATCCGTGGTTTCCTTTACAGTGGTAAGCAGTTAACTTTGTTTTAGCAGCAAGTTATTTTGAGGAGCTCTTTGGAGAGTGAGTGGTTGACCCTGGATGAGGTACATTCCTTTTCTTGGGTCCAAATATAGTTTCTCATGATTCAGTAATTTATGGCTAAATAGACACTTATCTATATGGTGCACACGTAAGAATAGAGTGGTGCAGAAGGAAAAGAGTGACTAAAGTGAAAACTTCCATTTGGAAAGGAGGAAACATCACATAGGGATGACTGGTCCCAACATCCATGGTATGGCAAGACTCTCGAGTTCCTCAGTTTGCCAATCTGCTTACCTCTGGCTTGCTTATGATGTTTCTGAATGTTTCTTTTCTACAGTCCTTCACCACCTTCTCTGAGAAGGACACTGGGTTTGTTACTCTTTTCCCTTTGCTGCTTAGAGACTTCCTTCCTGTTAGTTAAGGAGCTTAGAGATTATATTCACGATCTAAGAAATCCCAGGTGTGGAGCTTATTTGGCAGTAAAGTTGATTAAATGTATAGAGGTTTCTGGGAAGTTTCATAGGCCAGCAGCCAAAGACAGAGATCCTGATGAGTTGAAGTCTTGACGTTCAGTTCTAGCTACCAGAGTTTCTGTGTTAATGAGCCTCCATTTCTCTGCTTTGCTCATTTATCTAGTTGTGGTTCTCAAAGTGGTTCCTAGGTCAGCAGCAACATCACCTGAGGAGTGGTTAGAGATACAATTTCTTGGGTCCAGACCTACTCAGAAACTGAGAGGAGGCCCCAGCAATCTGGTGGAAAAGGCACTGGAGGTAAGATAAAGTTTGAGGTGATAGCTTTAGTGATGCTGTCTGGGGGCATTTTGAAAGAATAAGCTGGGAGATAAAAATGCCATTAAAATCTTCTCTTCCTGCAGGCCTCATGTGAGGGCTTCTTCTCAAGGGGAGGAAAGAGCCTTCTTCTTTATTATTAGTAGGAGCTAATTATTAATACCCGAGAAGGCGATGGCACCCACTCCAGTGTTCTTGCCTGGAGAATCCCAGGGATGGAGGAGCCTGGTAGGCTGCCTTCTGTGGGGTCGCACAGAGTGGGACACAACTGAAGCGACTTAGACGCAGCAGCAGCAGTAGCGATTATTAATACCAGAGGCCTGGATGGGGAACAGGAAGCAACAGCATTTTCCTGAGTCACAAAGATAACTGCTCTTCCAGTCTTTCCAGATTCCGGGTATTAGACTCTCTGGCAACTGAACGGCATCAATTATAGTGTTTCACTAGTCAAGGTCTTATTTTCACCCTTCTGCTTTCCAATGGCAGTATCAAAACTATCATACCTCTTTTATGTAGGAATTTATTGAAGGCTATTAAAAATAGTCAATACACTCTAACATCCTAATTTTTTCTCCATAGTTCCTTCATGCAAAAGCTTCAGTACACACATGATCTGGTTCTCCAGGGTACAAATGGACAAAAATGATTATTTCCATTACCATGTATTAATAACTAGGATCTTCCAGCCACTGAATAGATGTGTCCCGCTGACCTCTACCCAATCTCCTTAGCTCTGCTAAGACCGCATTTTAGAGTCTCTTAATGTTAACCTGACTTCTGGTCCTAGTTTCTGTTTCAAGGATCTGAGTTATAAGCAACAGAAACCAAGTATGGCTACCTTACATGAAAAAAAAAAAAAACAAAAACAAAAACTGTGGAGAGAAAGAAAAGATTTATTGAAATTAAATGGTACCACCCTCCATTCCCCTAGTTTCACCTGGAAGCTGGGGGAGGAGAAAGGGGAATGGGCAGGATACAAGGATGATGAAGATGAATCAGTGGGAAGAACAACCACTGCAGGGTGGGTCAGGTCAAGGTGTCAGCACCAGCAATGTGACACTGTCATGGCTGCTGAGATGTCCTGACATCTGCCTATAGGAACATATGCTAATGTCAGACGCCTAAAATCTAAGTGCCGGGGTGAGCTTGGGGTTGAGCTAAGCAGCTCAATTTAGCTTATGTGCTGATCGATCCCTGGCCAATAGGAGAATATAAAAGAGGATCTGGGCCCTTTCATCTTTCATATTGAGTGGTGAACACATCAGAGATCATAAGATGATAAGAATATATTGAGGAGAATGAAAGCTAGGGGATAGGAGTGCCTCTGGGAGATGAAGTGGGGCTTATAGCACTACCCCTAAGTTTGTGTGGGAGTTAAATGACATTATAAAATACCTAGAACAGGAACTGGCACATAATAAGCACTAGACCAAAGTCCCGGCTTGCTGTTTTATGCTTTTTTTCCCAAGGGACCATTAGTGCCTTGACCATACATAAAAGTTTAAAAAAATGATTCCATCCCACCTCATCCCCCCAAAAAAGTAGAGAAAGTAAAGATAAAAAGGTAAAAATATTTATATCCTGCCTTTCCACTGAGCAATGTAACATTAGTGGTATTCCTAGTTAATAAATATTGTTTACAAGTAAAAATGGTTTTCAGTATCAGTATTGCATATTCATAGTTCTGTTGTGATAGCTTGACATGGAGGCCTGATATAGTCATCACTGGTTAGTATAAAATATCAGCAATCAGGAAGAGAAAATGATCAGAAAACTTTTCTGGCTTTGATTTCTGTAGAACAAAATCTGTAAATGCTATCATATTAAAGAATTAATTCTTAAAATGATTTTGGGGGAGGTTTTCTCAGTATAAAATATTTCTATTTTGTTTAAATGTAAAAGTATATTTGAGACATGGTAATATACATAAGTGAAGGCTGGGAGAAGGGGGAAGAGGAGTGTGGAATGACAAAGATAAAGGGAGAAATAAAGAGAGTTAACATTTCCTGACTATTGTAAAATTTTCCTTTACGTGAATTATCTCATTTTATCTTCCAAACAACTGGACCCTTTAAATCTGAAGCACATTCTTTAAATGAAATTTAACCTGGAAGGTTAAATTATAACACACCAAGGTAACTCTTGAGTGAATAAACAGCTTGGGATGAGCAGTTGAGGCAGTAGGTACCTTCTTCATTTTCCTTCCTAACACTCAATATTATTTAAAAATATGTTATCAATTGTATATTTTAAAAAATGCTAAGCCCTGGTCCATGTAGTTTTGGTAGAATACAACCTAACTGACTTAACTAACTCTTCACAGATTCATAACACATACACTAAGTTTAAGTTCATGCATCATTTTTCCATAACTGTATGGATTTTAAGTTTTATCTTTGAGCTTCCCTGGTGGTTCAGATGTGAACAATATACCTGCAATGCAGGAGACCTGGTCTTTATCCCTGGATCGACAAGATTCCCCTGGAGAAGGGTGTGGCAACCCACTCCAGTATTCTTGCCTGGAGAATTCCAAGGAGAGAACCTGGAGGGCAACAGTGCATGGGATTGCAAAGAGTCAGACACTCACATAGAATCAAAGACTGTCTCTACCTAGTAAAGAAATTTGAAATGTGCGTGCACGTATACACATACACACACATAGACACACATGCACACAGATTCAGAAATCAAAATATTGTATTTAATAGAAATTTTTAGCCTTAGCTATTATTCATGTAGCTTGGCATGCTACAGTCCATGGGGTTGCAAAGAGTTGGACACAACTTAGCAACTGAACAACAACAACATTATACATAAGAGAAATTTTGTGTGTAGTTATAAATTTAACATGTGAAATAGACTAGGGATAAGGTAAAAATCCAACTAATTTCTAAGTCCAAACACCCTTGATTTAAGATCACGTGATAAATTCCTAACCGTATGAAACCGCTTACTAGTTGCGATAGTTACTAATTCAGCTATTATGAACCAGTCCCTGGCAGATGTTCTCTGGTCATTTTATGGCTTTAAAAATGACAGACTAAGGTCAAACTCAGTGACTAAAAGAGGCAGCTATGAGGTTGAAAACAGCAAAGAGAATCTATACTTACTACAGAAGGAGCTGCCAGTTCAAAGCACTAGAGTTGACATCATCATGGACATAAGATTATTTTGTCACTTTCATTTGTAAAAGTAAATGAATGGAAACATGCACAAATGTTTGACTATAGAAATATCCCATTGAAACTCCATCTCATGGATATCATTATCTTGTAAAAGAAAATTATTCCATTTGTGAATTGCAGGCATGAATATATTCACAGCAAAATGTGTACAATTTGAAATCTGTGCTCTGTTTTCCTGGTTGTGTGAATGTTGGTTTTTAAGCCATATTTGTCACTCTCAACAAGAGGCTCTTTGGTTCCTATTTGCTTTCTGCCATTAGAGTAGTATCATCTGCATATCCGAGGTCATTGATATTTCTCCTGGCAATCTTGTTTCCAGCTTATGCTTCATCCAGCGTGACATTTCACATGGTGCACTCTGCATATAAATTAAATAAGCAGGGTGACAGTATACAGCCTTGACATGATCCTTTCCCAATTTTGAGCCAGTCAGTTGTTCCATGTTGTTTCTTGATCTGCATACGGGTTTCTCAGGAGGCAGGTAAGGTGTTTTTGTATTTCCATCTCTTGAAGAATTTCCAACAGTTTGTTGTGATTCACTCAGTGAAAGGCTTTAGCATAGTCAATGCAGCAGCAGTAGATGTTTTTCTGGAATTCCCTTGCTGTTTTCCTATGATCCAGGGGACTTTGGCAGTTTGACCTCTGGTTCCTCTGCCTTTTCTAAACCCAGCTCTTGGTTCATGTATTATTGATGCCTAGTTTGAAGGATTTTTAACATTACCTTGCTAGCATGTGAAATGAGCACAATTGTATGGTAGTTTGAACATTCTTTTCACTGCCCTTCCTTGATATTAGAATCAAGGACCTTTTCCAGTCCTGGGGCCACTGCTGAGTTTTCCAAATTGGCTGGCTTATTGAGTGCAGCACTTTAACAGCATCATCTTCTAGGATTTTAAATAGTTCAGCTGGAATCCCATCACCTTCACTAACTTTGTTAATACTAATGCTTCCTAAGACCCACTTGACTTCTCACTCCAGGATGTGTGGCTCTAGGTGAGTGACTATACTCTGTGGTTATATGGGTTATTAAAACCTGTTTTGGACAGTTCTTCTGTGTATTCTGGCCACTTATTAATCTCTTATACTTCTGTTAGGTCCTTAGCATTTCTGTCCTTTATTGTGCCCATTTTTGCATGAAATATTCCCTTGGTATCTCTTAATTTTCTTGACGAGATCTCTAGTCTTTGCCATTCTATTGTTTTCCTCTGTTTCTTTTCATTGTTCAGTGAGGAAGGCTTTCTTATCTCTCCTTGCTATTCTTTGGAACTCTGCATTCATTTGGGTATATCTTTCCTTCTTCTTTGCTTTTCACTTCTCTTCTTTTCTCAGCTATTTGTAAGGCTCCTCAGGCAACCATTTTGCCTTCTTCCATTTCTGTTTTTCAGGGATGGTTTTTACACCATCTCCTGTACAATACTATGAACCTTTGTCCAGAGTTCTTCAGGTACTCTGTACCTTGAATCTATTTGCCAGTTCCACTGTATAATCAAGGGATTTGATTTAGGTTATACCTGAATGGCCTAGTGATTTTCCCTACTTTCTTCAATTTAAGTCCAAAATTTGCAATAATGAGCTCATGATCTGAGCCACAGTCAGCTGCAGGTCTTCAACCAAGGGACAATATAACTATCTCAAAATAATTAGAGAGATTTGGACCAAGAGGCTGCAAGAGATTCATGGTTAATACTGTAGAAGATGAATCTCAGAAGCCATTACATGAAACGCCTACATCTGCCATTGAAAGAGCCTCTCACTGACTTTCCTAAACTTCCTTGTCCTCCACTGAATCCATCTTTTCTTGAAACAGCTAAAAGCATCATCTCAAAATGAAATTCTAATCATAAAATCCTACTCCTTAAATCTTTCATTGTGCTTGAGATAAAAGGCAGACTCCTTAGTATGATTTACATTGTCCTTTTACAATACAGTTACTTCTGCCTTTTCTAGATCCAGGGCCTTATTATTTCTAACCCTTTTACTTGAATGTGCTTCTTCCCATTTCTTGGTGGTTTATTCCTACTTATGACTCAGCTGAATCACCACTTCATCAGGAAATCTTTTCTTGAGTTCTCAGACCTATGAGGGAAGGATGGCAAATAAATAAACACATATTTTTGTGATACTGTTTTATTAGAGAAATATGCAGAGTGATAGTGGGCTTTTTTTTTTTTTACATAAAATAATTCAAAAGGCCTTTCTGATCAAGTAGTATTTGAGCAGAGATGTGATTGGGAATAAGGCTTGTGCTTGCAGCCATCTGGAGATGAGGCCAAGGGAAAGTTGGTGCAAAGGCCATAAGATAGGACGGACTATTTGGGAAAGAACAAGAAGACACCATGTGAGGGCATCAAGTGGGTTGAGCACTAGAAGACGAACTCAGAGAACATGTATATCATGGTGAGCAGTTTGGATATTGATCTAAAAAAGGATAAAAAGTTAGATTTGAGTGAGTATAGAGGTGAGCACTGGGAGATGAGTTTAGAGAGGGAATGGTTAGGGGTTTGGACACAGTGTGGGACATGTAGAGCATTGTAAAGGTCTTGGCTGTTCCTCTGAGTACAGTGATGGCTTTGGATGGTTTAAGCAGAATAACATGATCTGCTGTGTATTCTGGATGATCACTCTAGCTGCTGTGTTAGAATAGAGTGGGGAAGAGTAGTGGCAGGGAACCTCATCAAGTGCCTCTTGTAGTCTTCCTGAGGGGTGCTGACCGTTACTGCACAAGTGTGGTCAAGAACGGTTGCTGTGACTTATGTCAGAGTGTTCTGCCTACATTTTTCTCTTAAGAGTTTTATAATGTCCAGCCTTACATTTAGCTCTTTGATCCATTTTGAGTTTATTTTGCCTGTGATATTAGAGAATAAAGACAATTATCAAACAATCAAGCTGAGCCATATCAGCAGCTAGTTTCTTACAGAAATATATGAGTCAATATGTTCCCTTGTTTTCTTAAACTGAGCAGATTTGGTACTTTATTACTTGAAACTGGAAGAGCCCTTACTCACAGGCTTTTTCATCTTTTCCCTTCATACATGAGGATCTTTTGATACTATTTCTGGTGTTACTGCTTTAGTCACTGAGCAGTCATCGAAGGGTGACTAACTCCAATGGAATGATTGTAAGGCTTACGTTTATTTAAATTGTTTGCAGGATATCCTCTTAGGAGAGCAGGTGCTCTAAACATGAGTGTGGAGCTCAAGAGAAATGTCAAGTTGGAGATATAAATTTGGGTAGAACAATATTGGTAAGAGAAAGTTTTAACATTGTATGATTAGGAAGAAATAACTGAGCATGAGATATAAGGGAGCTAAAATTTAATAGGGAGCTGGAAGAGAGGAACCAATGAAAAAAAGAGGCTAATTTCAGAAGTAGGAGAAAATCCAGGAGTGAACAATAAAGAAAAAGAAACAAGAACAGAGTTCTAAGACTTTGGTAAATATCATAAAAGCAGAACATGAATGACATGGGGCTTTTCAATTAGCATTTAAATACTGGATTTGGGTTGACTAATGACCTGTAAGCGAGGAATTTTGTTAGGGCAAAGAGATAAGAAAAAAATTCAGAGGTTGAGGATAGCACAAGTGTTATCGATTGCAGTTAGATTTGGCTCAAAAATAATTTTTTTGCATATGGGTAAAATTTTAAAATATCATATTTCTCTGATGAATTTTAAATGTCAACAGTGATTATATTCTGCTTTAAGATCAAATTGAGATTAATTGCTATTTGACTTTGAGACCTTAAAAATAACTAGTGAATAATTTCTGTTCATCTAAAAAATTCTTTAGCTAATTCATGTAAATCAGAAAACTACTGAATTTTCAAACAATCATTTTCCTTATATTCTTGCCTCTCTGTGCACACATATAAAATATCAACTAATTAAAGTCAGTGTAGTTTATGGACTGAACTACATTATGTTAAAATATTATTTATATATTAAAAGTAAAGTTTACAGCCTTAAATAATACCATCCAAGGTTATATAGTTTACTGTATATGTTATTGTTTAAATATATGCATCCAACACTACATTAATAAATAAAAAGAGATAAAGAGTAGTTTAATGGAGAGGACCAATAATTTAGAAAGTCATAATGAAGCAATAAAAAGTTAAAGATTCATTTCCTTCATGAGGAAATCAGAAAGATGACCTCCCAGATCTGGTATGAAGCTCCTTATCTTCCTGTTGTACTGCAGTTGGCCATGACTTCCATTTGAAAGATTTCTTCTCATTGTCCAGATGGTTGCTGGGACTTCAGACACCAGCTGTGTTTTGTAGACAAGAGGAAGGAGAAAGGACTAATGGCAAGAAAAAAAAAAAGAACATATTTAAAGCCCCCCATTAAACACTTTTTTTTTGAAGTCCATGTAACTTATGCTTAGAACCCATTGAACACCTCTAGCTGCCAGGAAAGACTGGGGAATGAAATATTCTAGCTGGGTGCATTGATCAGGGTTCAGTCAGAGACAAAGAACAGGAGTGTGGATACTGGATAGGCAGCTGGCAGTCTCTGTCTCAATGGATTATGAGAGAAAAATGTAAATGCACTGTATTTTCCAAAATATTTGGTAAAGATGTGAAGAAGTATGTTAAAAGAATTTGAAAGAAAAAGAATTTTTAGGATGGGAGAGACTTGAGTGTTTTGCAGGTTGAAGGGCAGAATGCAAAACAGGAGAAAAAAATCCAAATGACTCTCAAGTGATGAATGGATAGATAAAATGTGGCATATCCTTAAAATGGAAAATTATTTGGCAAAAAAAAGAGATGAATGAAGTACTATTAAATGCTGCAACATGGATAAACCTTGAACAAATTATGCTAAATGAAATAATCCAGCCACAAAACCCCATATGGTCCTATTAAAGGTATATGAAATTCAGAATAAGTGCATCTGTGGAGACAAACTAGATTAGGATGCTAGCAGCTGGGTGAAGGTGGAAAGGAACATGATTCACAATGGGTGCTGGGTTCCTTTTGGGGTGATGAAAGTGCTCTAAAATTAATATTGGTGATGGTTGCACAGATCTGTTAATTAACTAAACCTATTGAGTTGTATACTTTAAAACAGATAATTTTATGTAATGTCAATTATATCCCAGTAAAGTTGTTGTTAAAAATAGCAATTCAAATCAAGACATTTAAGATACTTCCCTGGTTATTGATTAGAGTCCAGTTTCTAGTTTAAAAAGGTTTATATGTAAAACAAAGAAATAGATGATTTCTAAGTTTGCCTCCAGCAGTATAATTTGAATTTTATGGTTATATTTTATCCTGAAATCTGAATGAAATCCACTCTAATTGTGATCAGTATATGCCCTGAACTGAAGTTCTCTCTCCCTACCTCTCTTTGCTCCTCTCTTTATTTTGGGATATATATTTTTGATTCATTGAGAATAAGAAGATTCAAATGGTGAAAAAAGATGTCAAATTAGCCTTTTAATAGTATTTAAAGCTCAATACTTATTACATGAATACAATTACATTTTAATAAAGTAGGTAGAGGAATTCAAATGAAAAACACAAAAGACTTGCTCAGAGAATCTAACCTAAAGTATCAGTAGATTACATCACTATTAAACTTGCATATGTTTAAATAAAAAAAAAGCAAAGAAATGTCAATTTACTTGTATGTTTATCCATGATCATTATTTGATTTGATCCTAATGCAGGTCATTTCATAAATAAACCTCATTACACAGGACTACTGTAGTGATCAATTTAGCTTACAAAAAGCATTCTAATGAACATCATTAGGTGGAAATATGTTTTAGGCAATGGCAATTTCTTTTGATTAATGGATTGCAAACTAAAACTCAAATCAAATTAGTGCGTTTACTGAGTGTCTGTTACTGTGCTGGGGCTCAGAGAAAATAATAAGTATAAAATCAATGGTTTTAACCTCAGGAAAATTTTCTGAGTTTCTGTCTAGTTCAGAAGATCCTTGTCAAGCCTTTTTAATCCTTCAAGATCTATAACCCTCCTCTCTGAAGTCTTTTTTGCCCCTCACAGACAGAAATTAGTGAGTTGTATCATATCTTTATTAGTGTTTATTTTAATTATCCATTTACATGTCTGGATGCTTTTCCAAATCTTCAGTTTCAGAGCAGTACCTTATTATTCATTCATTCATTCATTCATATGACAAATATTTATCAAATACCTATTACCATGCTAGACATACAATGGTTAAAAAAAAAAGATGCAGTTCCTGTTTCTACAGAACTTTCCTTCTAATGGTACATCAGGTAAACAAGTATTGTAAATTCACTAATTTAGTAATTGCTTACACATGTGCAAATAAAATTCAAATTTTTATTTTCTACAAAATATCCCACTTTTGGAATTCCTTGGCGGTCTAGTGGTTAGGAATCTAGACTTTCACTGTTTTCAGTCCCTGGGAACTAAGATCCCACCAGCTGCATGGAGAGGCAACAATTCAGTTTCAGAAAAGAATCATTACACATCTGTATGTGTTCAATAAATTAACATTAAAATCAGTGCAATTTCATAATATTTTCCAGGATTTCATAGTTAGTCCCTTTAAAGGTGTATTTATTAAAAAAAAAACTCACTTTAGAATATAATGATCCCTCCCTCTCTTCCAGCATAAATAACTTCTTTGATTTGTTTCAGGCTTTTTGGTATAAGTTTTCAGTCTTTAATTTTTCATCTTCTCACCCCTGCTCTAATTCCAGATAATTTCTGGGTTTTTAAGAGGATGAAGTGACCTTGTGGGAACCTTATGGAGGCATATTGCATTGTGTGAATCCTTGTTGATTTTCTGTGAAGTGTGGAATCTTATCTAGTCCCTGACTGGTATCCACTGGCATGTTACCACTTCTGTGTGGTGTTTTTGAGGCATTGGGCTGGCACCTGCTCTGAAGCCAAGGTCCCAGTCATTTCCCTGCAGTGTTGAAATCCTGAAATATTTCCACCATGACCCCTAGGCTTTTGTCAGCTTATTGGTCCTCTCATACTCTTTACCTTAGGTTATATGGACACTCTGGATCCGTAGATGTAGCACATGGAGATCTGGGTTTTATTTAGGTTTACTTAGCTGAGGGCCTCCCTGAGGTAATGTTACTGCTTTGGGGCTGAGGGCAATGTCAAGTCAAACAATGGGATTCTCACAGAGGCTGAGTACTCCACTAGTCTACATCAGGGGGAACAGGCTGATATCTTTGTTGTTCCTGTATCTATCTAATTTCTTCAGAACCAGACCCTAAAGACAGTTGTCATGTGCTCTTTTACCCTAAACCCAAAATAGCAAATGGATTGCACTTAGAAAAAATATCTTACCTATAAAGTAGTATCTTAACTATAATTTCAATTACAGTGTGGTAGGTTTTAAGCTGTCCTGTCTGAGACAGTTATTGGTGTGGTACTCTAATGGTGATTCTCCTCGTTCCTTCTACATCTTTGATTGTAAATCTTTTGGAAAGAAGATTGGTTTCTTCCCCCCATTTATTTATCTATTCACTTTGGTGTGTTCATATCCATATGGACATTTATTTCATTCTTGGGTTATAATACAGTATCTTTGTTACTTATTTTTGAAAATGTTCTTATATTGACTTTGGGAGCCTTTTGTTTATGCCCCTTCATTATGTCTTGATATTTTATTATTTACTTTTAATCAATTCCTTACTTTCTGGCATCAGAAACTGTTCCAAGATAATCCAATGTTTTTCCTGCCCCAGCCCTAGTGTCAATCAATTTTATAAGGAGCCCCTCCTTTTATTAAAGAATGATAACTAGAAACCACACTCATTGCTGCTGGGGTGACACTTCTAGCAAATCTTAATGAATAGAATTGGGTAATACATGTATATTCCCTAACTCATGCCTGTAAACATATCTCTATTTCTGTCTATATTTGTAGATATTAAAAAATCATGAATCCATTGAATACTCCCATGTCTAATCCAGTTCCACATGATTCATTCTAGCATTTACTCTTTCCTTATTTGTAACTTCTTTTGATTGTGAGAAACTCAAATCTCAGTTTCTACAATATATTTATTTATTTGTTCAACATTAGTATAAAAATAAAGTACTTTCAGAATTGCTAGGCTGTACCCTTGTGAGGCCCCAATTTACCAGCTTTAGCAGAGACTGGCCAAGTACAGCTCACGGGCCAAATCTGGCTGAGCACCTGTTTAATAAATAAAGTTTTATTGAAACACAGCTGTGGTCATTTGTTTATATATTGTCTTTGGCTGCTTCTGTGTTCCAACTGCATGGTTAAGTTGTTATGGCAGACTATTGCTTGTAAAGCCTAACATATTTACTATCAAGTCTTTATTGAAAAAGTTTGCTAAAGTCCTAAGTTAAAGCATAGTATTAATGTACATTTTTTTGTGTGTTTAATGTTGAAGTATACAATCAAATAACTGTTTGCCAAAATTACTTGGTTAGCAACTTTTTGTAATTATGTAATTCCTTTGAAATGCAACTAGATTTGTCACAGCCTGCATCCCTCCCCACATCTTGTTTAGTCTGACTTTTAAAAGTTAACATGCAGTAAAATTGACTCTGTGATGCTTAGGTCTTTGAGTTTTGACAAATGCAATGGCTTATGTATTTACCATCACATTTCTGTCTGGAAGTTTTTCTCTCCCTCCACTCCCAATTTCCTCGTGTTGCTTGTTTATATTCAGCTCTTCTGTTTATGCCTTCATCACTGGCAACTGCAAATCTGCTTTCTGTCCCTTAAGTTCTGCCTTTTCCAGAGTGGTATATAAGCTGAATTGTGCAAAGCGAGCCTTTTTATGTCTGGCTTCTTTCACTTAGCAAAGTGTATTTAAGATCTAAACATGTGGTTGTGCTAAGATATTTACTACCCAGTCTTTTATAGAAACAGTTTGCTGACTCCTGTTGTAAAGAATAGAAATGAAAGGGAGGATATGGGTAGTTTTGTTTGAGATTTGATGTAATAAGCAAAGAAGAAGTTAAAGATGACTTTCTAATTTTGAATTTGGGTGATAGAATGTTTTACCTTAACAAAAATAGTAAAGCTTTATTTGATGGTTTTTCTCAAATGGCAAGATACTTTTTTATAATTTGTCATTATTTGAAGCTAGAAAAATGAACCTTAAGTGGTCATGAGTTGGCCAAAAACAAGCCCCATAAAAATGGCAGGTGTATCTGTGCTTATTTTAGTTGCTGGGGGATGGGAGGCATTCAGTAGTAGGAATCAAGATACAACCATAGAAGAAGGAGTTTTTATATCATATAGCCTTATATGATTTTCTCTATCTAAAGAAGTGTTGTCTAGAAAGCACCTCATAAGGCAACAGTGAAAGTCCTTTCATTATATATTTTATTTTTCAAATAAACATATTTTCATTCTAAAATTTCAGATGGTAGAGAGGAAGTGAAAGAAACCTTATAATTCCATATCCTTTTGTATTATTACTATTAACCTGTTGGGTAATTTCTTTCTGAATTCCTTACACATATAGATGGGAATGGATGTCTTAATACTCTCCTATTAGATGATTTTCAATGTAATAATATATGGTCTAAGTATTTTTTAATATTACTTTGTTTTACTTTATAATTTTTAATGATGGCATAATATTCTATTGTATACTTATGCTATTATTATATAACCAAACCATTTTTGACATTAATATTGGTGATGACTATGTTTCCACTGTTAAAACTCAAAGAGAATCCAATGTTATGTGGCAGCCTGGATAGGAGGGGAGTTTGGGGTAGAATGGATCCATATATATGTTTGGCTGATTCCCTTTGCTATGCACCCAAAAATATCACAAAACTGTAAATTGGGAATTTGTTGTTGTTCATTCACCAAGTTCTGTCCAACTTTTCATGACCTCATGGACTGCATCAGGGCAAGCCTCCCTGTCTCCCACCATCTCCTGGGGTTTGCCCGAATTCATGTGATGCATCAGTGATGCCATCCAGCCGTCTCATCCTCTGTCATGCTCTTCTCCTTCTGCCTTCAATCTTTCCCAGCATCAGGGTCTTTTCCAGTGAGTTGGCTCTTCATATCAGGTGGCCAAACTATTGGAGCTTCAGCTTCAGCATCAGTCCTTTCAGTGAATATTCAGGGTTGATTTCCTTTAAGAGTGACTGGTTTGATCTCCTTGCAGTCCAAAGGACTCTCAAGAGTCTTCTGCAGCACCACAGTTTGAAAGCATCAATTCTTTGGCACTCTTACCCCAATACAAATAAAAAGTTCAAAAGAAAAGCAGAGAACTCAAAGAGCACCATTCTAGGCACACATAATCATAATTTGTTCACTTTGTTACTAACATAAATTTCTAGAAGCAGAACTTCTAAGTAAAAAGATGACCTTTTTATCATTTATGTTTTTAAGGTGTTATCCAAAAGTAAACATATTTTTTGAACGTTTTAAACTTAGGAAGTCTGTCGCTGATAATTAAAGGGATATAATTCAAAACAAGGTTGTTTTTGAAAAGTGGGAGAAGTAGACTAAAACTGAGTTTGTTAACCAAAAAAATTAGTATTGAAGAAAAACGGTGAGGAAGGCATAGGCAATTAAAGACATCTTTATCAGCCTGTTTTCATTCTTTTCTGTATTTTGCATAGATTTCAGCCCTACAGGATGAAGTAAAAAGAAAGCATTGATGGAAACATCTCAACTAATTGGGCCTTTTGTTTGATCTTCAGAGGAGCACCGCTCCTTTGACCCCAAGCATGCTCAAAAAGAAGATTGGGCATTGTACCTGTAAGCAAAAACTTTAGAGAAAGCATTAACTTCACTGTTTATCACTTTTTTGGTCTCATGTTTGTTACTTAAATGTCTTTACCATTTTCTTGGCATAAAGTTCTACTTAGCAAATACCACAACGTGCTACCAGTTTTTTTTTTTTTTTTTTTTTTTTTTTTAGTGAATTTGGTCTCAAGATGCTCAACTAGTAAAAATTCTTTGAGAGTACTATCTTTAATACTATCTTTATTAGCTAGTGGGTATGTTGAAAGTTTGTTGATTGATTCATGTTATGCAGATATTGAGTCTACTCTGTTCTATTTTAACAATTAATCAACACAGGAAGTAGAAAAATCTACCATTTAAATATATACACATGACTCTAATTTTCCTACTGTATGATTAATTTATCACAATTTTGTGAATAGAACATTTCCATTTCTAAATTGTGCCTATTTTTTAAAAATATAGTTAAAGATATTTATCTAATTTCTAAATCTAGAAAACTTAATTCTTCCTTCTGCTTAAGTATCTGAGATCCATCCATATCTTTCTATTCCTAAAATTATTTTTAGTACTTCTGGTACATTTTACTCTATTAGGTACTCCAAAAGCCTTCTAATTTGTCAGCCGAATTCTGGCCATGCATTTGTCTGCCAACGTTCCCAAACATTGGCTTAATTATAGCTAGAGAGACTTCTAAACAAAAAACAAATCTCATGATGTTACTATTTTTAAGAATCTTTAATACTTTCCCTTTGCCTTTAGAGGAAAAAGCTTTGTAGCAGGGCATTTTTGACTCATGATTCTGGTCCCTTCTTTATTTCTTCACTCTCTTCAGACCTTTCTCTTTCTGTGCTCCACATTCCAGACATTCTAAAATACTGGTTAGACCCTAAATATACAGTGTCTTTTCTCTGGTACTTTTACATTACGGTGTATGGCTGAAATTAAGATTCAATATCAATCTTACCTGGACATCTGTAAAATTGGGAGAACCTAAAATGACCTAACCACAGGGTCCCCTTCCCCATGCCCCTACCTGAATTTGCTGAAAATCATGTCCATTGAGTCAGTGATGCCATCCAACCATCTTATCCTATATCACCTCCTTCTTCTCTTGCCCCTCCTCTGACTTTTTGCTCTGTGATGCAGGCCCACAACAGATGGTTGATGCCCCCTGCATTGGTAAGGGTGATCTTTGCTCCATCTGATTCAGATGCTAGTAATCTCTTTTGGAAACAACCTCACAGATACAGCCTGAAACAATGTGTACCAGCTATCTGGGCATCCCTTCGTCCAGCCAAATTGACCCATAAAATTAAGTATTAGAGGAGAGGAAGAGAGTGTGGCCACTTCCCCACCTTGTTCCATTCCTTCTTAACATCGCTTCCTCAGTAGGCTGCCACTGTAACATCCTGAGTTGGTTCTGAAGGAAGCAAAGGAGACATGAAAAAAAATCCTAGTTGACAGAGGCAGATGTAACTTGCTGTCTGGTGCCCTCTGAGTCTGGCAGATTCCCAAACTCCATTCTTTTTCTCCTAAAATATTTTTGTGGGTTTGTTAGGTATTCTCCCTTTGAAGGAGAATGAACACACCAAATTCAGCTCTTACACTGTGAGGAATGTTCCTCCTGTAGTTGTTCCCTATGTTCCCCCTGTCTCCCAGCTACTTCTTCGTTGGACAGTATCTTTGCTGTCTTCCTGCTAAAGGCTCCTTGTTCCTGACAGTAAACCTTCTTGAAGATGATGTTCCCCTTAAATGATCCTTGTGTGGCTCCTTTCTCCAAAATCTGCATCTGACTTACCAGTTATGGAAACCATAGACTTCTTTCTTTGCTCTGTGGACTCAGGTTCAGACTTTTCCTTTGGAATTTCTCAGGTGGGAGTCAAACACCAGATGTTTATATTCTCCAAACTTTAGTAGACAAACATGCAGTTCTCCCAGCAGTACCTTATTCCATTCGTTCAGTAGCTTTGAAGTGAGGAAGAGGCACTTTTCCTCACTACCTTGAGTGGGGGATAGGTAAATTGCCACTGGATTTGGAAAACTTGTGCTAAAGAAATTATCTCATTTATTAGGTTTTTCCAATTACTAACATATCCTAAATTAGATGATGAACCAACAAATGCAAAAATATTTTGGGCTGCCTCCTTTGCATACCCTGTATAAATCATTTAACAAGATGGTTTGAAATGGAGGGCAGGTGGCATCAGTGGCTCTGTTTTCTCTTTGGGCCTGATGTAAAACTAAAGCAGATGAAGTGCTATTTTAACATCCTTTTACATTTTGTATCTAATTTTTATTTTCCATGACATTACTGTACAGTCTGTATAGTCTGGCTAAGCTTTAATCTATAAAGAAATATAATTGCAGTAGACTTGCTACATTAACCAAAGATTTTAAAGATAAGTCAATCATCTGTTTAAAACTGTGTTGAGTATATACTTGCTGAGCTCATTCATATTCCTGTTGGGAAATAGTAATATTTTAGGTTGAGTCATATATACCATGATTATTTCAAAATAAATACCATTTATATAATATTTGTGATGAATTATTAAAATAGTTCCTATTTGTTTGGCATTTTCATTTCCACACTTTGGTGGTAACATCAAAGGCAAGTTTTTCTTCTTTATCCTAAATGATTTTGCATTGTGAGTATAAGACTCTCACATTCAGCTTCCTTCTTAATCTCAAAATAGGTCATACAAGCATTAGGAGTCCTGATGATTTCTTTGAACTTTTTCAAATTGATGCAAAAATTTGTGCATAAATCTACATTGTTGTAGTGCAACTTAATTTTAAAAGGACAAAACCTTAAAACAGATAATTAAAAAAAAATCAACCTGTATTTTGGTCAAAGGAAACTGAGTGTTGTTTGAAAAAAAAACTTTGTAACTAGATATCAAAATTTCTACAAAGAAGGACTTGACTTGATATATAGAAATACATTGAGTTGAATACAGTAAGGTTTTTTAAAAAGGACTTCCACAAACAGATGGAGAAATGTGCCGTGTTCGTGGATTGGAAGAATCAATATAGTGAAAATGAGTATACTACCCAAAGCAATCTATAGATTCAATGCAATTCCTATCAAGCTACCAGAGGTCTTTTTCAAAGAATTAGAACAAATAATTTCTCAATTTGTATGTAAATATAAAAAACCTCATATAGCCAAAGCAATCTTGAGAAAGAAGAATGGAACTGGAGGAATCAACCTACCTGACTTTAGGCTATACTACAAATCCACAGTCATTAAGACAGTATGGTACTGGCACAAAGACAGAAATATAGATCAATGGAACAGAATAGAAAGCCCAGAGATAAATCCACGCATCTATGGACACCTTATCTTTGACAAAGGAGGCAAGAATATACAATGGAGAAAAGACAACCTCTTTAACAAGTGGTGCTGGGAAAACTGGACAGCCACTTGCAAAAGAATGAAACTAGATCACTTTCTAACACCATACACAAAGATAAACTCAAAATGGATCAAAGATCTAAGCATAAGACCAGAAACTATAAAACTCCTAGAGGATAACATAGGCAAAACACTCTCTGCTATAATCCAAAGCGGGATACTCCATGACCCACCTCCCAGAATATTGGAAATAAAAGCACGAATAAACAAATGGGACCTAATTAAAATTAAAAGCTTTTGCACAACAAAGGAAACTATAAGCAAGGTGAAAAGACAGCCTTCAGAATGGGAGAAAATAATAGCCAATGAAGCAACAGACAAACAATTAATCTCAAAAATTTACAAACAACTCCTGCAGCTCCATTCTAGAAAAATAAACAACCCAATTAAAAAGTGGGCCAAAGAACTTAACAGACATTTCTCCAAGGAAGATATAAAAATGGCTAACAAACACATGAAAAGATGCTCAACATCACTCATTATCAGAGAAATGCAAATCAAAACCACAATGAGGTACCACTTTACACCAGTCAGAATGGCTGCCATCCAAAAGTCTACAAGCAATAAATGCTGGAGAGGATGTGGAGAAAAGGGAACCCTCTTACACTGTTGGTGGGAATGCAAACTAGTACAGCCACTATGGAAAACAGTGTGGAGGTTCCTTAAAAAGCTGCAAATAGACCTGCCATATGACCCGGCAATCCCACTGCTGGGCATATACACCGAGGAAACCAGAATTGAAAGAGCCACGTGCACCCCAATGTTCATCGCTGCATTGTTTACAATAGCCAGGACATGGAAGCAACCTAGATGCCCATCAACTGACGAATGGATAAGAAAGCTGTGGTATATATACACAATGGAATATTACTCAGCATTAAAAAAAAATTCTACTCAGATAACAAAGTCTTTAAACTTATATTTTTAATCTATCCACCAGAGAATTAAGTTGGGATTTGTCAGCACAGAGTGATATTTCCATGTTTCTATGCAGTAATACAGGATTCCCAGGTGGTTCAGTGGTAAAGAATCTGCCTGCCAATGCAGGAGAGGCAAGTTTGATCCCTGGGTCGGGAAGATCCCCTGGAGCAGGAAATGGCAACCCACTTCTGTATTCTTGCTGAAAAAAATCCCATGGACAGAGGAGCCTGGCAGGCTACAGTCCATGGGAGTCACAAAGAACTGGACATGACTGAGTATACACACGTATGCCTGCAATAATAGATGGCGAAATTACTTAAATATTACTAAATTTTAAAAAAGAGGCCTGCTTATACTTAAGGAAAGAATAAAGGAAGCTGTAGTATTTAAATCAAAAATAAAATAATTTCTAGACTGTCTCTGGATTCAGAATGATTCCACAGCATTTTCCTATTTGTACAGCAGATGTCGCCAAAAAGTTAAAGATGCCTGAGTAGCAAATGTTCTTTATTACACAGAAGCAGTGATCATGTATTACTTGAATCTAGTTGTGAAAAAAATGATAGCAGAAGAAAACGTGCTTTTTCATAGACTATGCCCAGCTGATGTCTTTATCAATTAAATGCAATGTTTCTTCCTACTGGACAGATTTAAAGCCCCTGAAAGAACAATGTATTTTATTTCTATTTTTCCTTTTTTTCACATCTTGAATTCCAGCTGTGCTTTTTATATGTGCTTTGCAGGCTCTAAGAATAAAAATACCTCATTCAGTAAAGGTTAAACATCTAATACCTATCAACCTCTGAGATTCTTAGGTGAAAGATATTAAATGAAATTCATGGCTAAATGCAATATGTTCTGATCATTGTATTTTTTAATACAGTAAAATAATGCCACATAATCATATTAGATTATTTTTGCTGTACAGTCAGTTAAGGGTCGCTGAGAGCTGCTTCTCTCGGTTGGAGGCAGAGAAAGAGGATAAGGGCCTTCCAGCTGCTTTCTCAGAGGCATTTGAGGTTACACAGTTGACACCTGTGTTAGATACAGATGTCTGGACTCAGAACTAGTGGGAGAATGAATGTGGACTAAAAAGTCTTATGAATAAGCCCCAGCTCAATTTTACCATCAAGGCATGGGGCTAGAGCTACTGATGTTGATTTCCTGAAAGCATTGACGTTGCTGAAGTTTGGGAAGTAGGATGGCCTCACTCCTGCTCTTTCTTCCCTCAGCCCAAGGGCCTCAGATTTTGGAGCTGTTGTTTTGGGGTCAAACAATCAGTCCAAGGTTGGAATCAGTCTGCCTCTTCTAAGTTGAGAAAGCAGCTGGGAGGCCCTTATCCTCTTTTTCTACCTCCGATGGAGAGAAGCAGCTCTCAGTCACCCTTAATTGTAAGGCAAAAATATTCTAACTTGATGATGTTGGCATTATTGATAGGTATCAACTGTATAAGCTCAAATGCCTCTGGGATCCAGGCAAATGACAAAAAATGTTTGAATTGGTCCAGACTATTTGTTCTACCATATTACACTCCAACTCAAACTTTTGTCAACATTGTGTCCACCTGAATATAAATCTGTAAGTCAGTTTTAGCCTCCAAATCCTTAGCTTTTGACTCCGGGATCTAATACTTGGTTTATGTATAATTATGTATATCTAGAGAGACAAATCTTTAACTTAGGGCTTTATGAAAGCAACCAAAGGATTTGTACAGTCAGACTGAGCATTCTCATGAAATTCATGAAGCAATTTTTAACATAATCATACAGGTAAAATTGTAAAGGACGTTATATATACAGGATAAAATTATAAAGGATATTGAGGGGAGTCCTGTGTCCCTTTCCCTTTCTCCTCACTAAGTGCCTTGAAATTATTTCTAGTTAGAACATTTCTGGTTCTGTCTGTATTGCCTTTCTGTTGTCATAAGCCTGCACTGAAATTCAGTCTCTTGTTTTAGAATCCAAAACATTGTCAATTAATTCAGTGAAACGTCTAATCAAACCTTCCATACCTGAATTGATAGCACTGACCAGATATTGTATTGAATGTAATTCCATAGCACATTTTTAATTTAAGGATATTGTTCCTGAAATAAATGGCAAAATAGGTTTAACTTGAAGAGCTATATTTAACTATCTTGAGATTATTGAATTCCAACAGAACCCTGAGAAATATTGTACTCTATTTCTCTCCCCAAGTAAGTTATAACAAAATGTGGATAACAATTAGGTTCAAAATTAGCAATATTTTCTCTCAAAGTTTTTTTCCTTTTCCACATTTCTCTCTATTCTCTACATCTATGCAGTTTTTTTCAATAGCTATTTGCACTTAATATTTACCATATATAGCTAGAGTTGGACTATAGAGAAAGCTGAGCACCAAAGAATTGATGATTTTGAATTGTGGTGTTGCAGAAGATTCTTGAGAGTCCCTTCGACTACAGGGAGATCAAGCCAGTCAATCCTAAAGGAAATCAGTCCTGAATATTCATTGGAATGACTGATGGTGAAGCTGAAACTCCAATACTTTGGCCACCTGATGCAAAGAACCAATTCATTGGAAAAGACCCTGATGCTGGGAAAGATTGAAGGCAGGAGGAGAAGGGGATGACAGAGGATGAGATGGTTGGATCACATCACTGACTCAATGGACATGAGTTTGAGTCAGCTTTGGAAACTGGTAATGGACAGGGAATCCTGGTGTGCTGCAGTCCGTGGGGTTACAAAGAGTTGGACACAGCCGAGCAACTGAACTGAACTGAACTGAACAGATTATCTCATAAATAGCATTTCAATTATTGCCCAATACTGATTCCATCAAGTTGATAGGCCAAAATGTAGTTAATTATTTCCTACTGATACATATATAGGGTTTTTTTTGCTACCATAAATAAATTTGCAATGAATATAGATAATCTTTCCTTTAGATTATCCTTAGGAAAATGAGATTACTGCAGATGAGATTACTGTATCAAAGGATACTACCATTGATATAATTTTTGGAATACATAGTAAAAATGACTTCTAAAATATTTATCAATTCCTAGATACACATTATCAGCATAGATAATTAACCTTATTTTTATTTTGCACTCATTAAGTATAACATGTTTTCACAATTTTCATTATCTCTTTTTTTCATTTATTTGTTTCCTAATTTTTTCTTATGTTTCTTTTAAATTTCATCTTTTCCTGAAAATATTTTATTAGCATTTCCTCTTTATTTATGATATACTTTATAATAAAGAACTAATAGTTCATAGAATAATCTGTTCATCTTTTCCTCTGTGGTATCTTTTCTCCTCTTCTTTTTATCAAGATTGTAAATGAGACCACTTTCCTTCAAGGTCTTTCGTTAATTAGTGCATATAATTCTTCCTGGCAGCTAAACTGTGGGTAATGTCCCTATTTAGTCATTAATCTCCTGGTTTTGTAGAGAAGGCATGTGATAAAAATTATCTTTAATAATTCTCATTAACTTTGAAACACTTGCTACAAATATGCTATTATTTACTGTCTTAATAACTAATTTCATTGGGAATAACTAAAAACAAAATCTTGCTAGTAATTGGAACAATTAAAAATGCAGTAAATTTTGATATGTGCTGTGTGCTGTGTATATTAGTCATTCAGTCATGTCCGACTCTTTACGACTCCATGTACTGTAGCCCGCCAGGTTCCTCTGTCCATGAAGTTCTCCAGGCAAGGATACTAGAGTGGGTAGCCTTTCTCTTCTCCAGGGCATCTTTCTGAACCAGGGATGGAACCTGAGTCTCCTGCATTGCAAGCAGATTCTTTACTGTCTGATGCCACCAGGGAAGCCCAAATTTTGATCTAGTGCTCTACAATTCTGTGAATTTTAGGCTGTTTTTTTCCCTTCAATTTATTTACTTAAAATTCAGCTCTAAGCACCAAGGAGCCAATTCTGAAGGTTTTTTTTTTTTTCTCAAAGATATAATGAAATCAATTATTGTTTTTATAGAACATACAACTTGTTTTAACCAACAGCTAATTTCAACCAAACAGCTAACCAGTTTCCAACTGATTATTTAAAATGTTAACATTTGCTTTCAAGTTAACTTTCTCTTTTTTCAAAAAAGAGGCCACATGATTTAAGAATTTTGTTTTGTTTTTCTAGATACGGCTGTCTTTAAAATATTCCAATTTATTGATGAAAGAGTGTTTATGTAAGAACTTGGGAAGATAAAATGATGTCATCAACTTCTTAAATATGAAATGTATCTACTCTACTACTCAGAATTTGGTTCAGGAAATGCTTTATGCTGATAGGGATTTTCTGTAATTTACTGTGTCCCCATACAACCCTTCCAACAACAATCATTAATCTCTTAGGCTTAGTGTACTCATTCAAATAGACTAAATAGACTGAGTATTTGTTTAGGTCTTCTTCACACATTTCAGATGCAGTAGGGTTTCCCTGATAGCTCAGCTGGTAAAGAATCTGCCTGCAATGCAGGAGACTTCAGTTTGATTCCTGGGTTAGGGAGATTTGCTGGAGAAGGGATAGGCTACCCACTCCAGTACTCTTGGGCTTCCCTTGTGGCTCAGCTGGTAAAGAATCCTTCATTGTGGGAGACCTGGGTTTGATCCCTGGTTTGGGAAGAGCCCCCTAGAGAAGGGAAAGGCTACCCATTCCACTATTCTGGCCTGGAGATTCTATGAACTGTATAGTCCATGGGGTCGCAAAGAGTTGGACATGACTGAGTGACTTGCACTGCACTGAACTTTTCTTCTTCTTGGTCTTTGTCACATCTAACTGATCTCCAAATCAAGAGATAAGAGAACAGGAACATGTATCTGGAAGAGATTTCTTAAATCTCATGATCAATCTATATACCAGAGAGCAAACCAGAAATTACTGGAAAGGCAAGACAGAAATCATTGTATTTCTCATTAGATCCTCTGCCTCCCACCTATTAGGATTGCTGACCCCTGTTTCACAAACCTTGATGTATTCTGAGCCCTAGATCCATAAGCTTATTATCATGTCATTATAAAGCTATTATTATTCATTCCTAGAGTGCAAATGAGTCCTCTCATTTGGACTCTAAGGGAACGATAATTTGCAAAAAATGAACACATGATTTATTTTTGCCTCATGAGTTTAAGTTTAATTTTAGATTTTAAAAAGGAAAAGCTAAAGGGACTGGAGACTTTCTATGGTTAATTCTAATTGAACATTTCATAATCATAGATGACAGAACCTCAGGGTCAGAAGGCATCTGAGAGTCTTCTACTCAAGTCACACTGGTCTCAGACTGTTGTGTGAGAGTGAGATCTTATAAGGAAAACAAGGGACCAGTCTGTGGGAAAGGCTGCAAACAGGAAAGGAGGATGGCAGAAAGGGATGGAGACGTTCCAGGTGTACTGGGATCAATTCAGTATCTTTTACTCAGGAAGTCTTTGCAAAAATGTATTCCTTTGTGAGGCTCTTGTGAGACTTCTTTCTTTGGTACTGTAGTGAAATTCTTAGTGCAGTGAAAGTATTGAAAAAAACAGGTGACCCCGAGCTTACTGGAAATACTGCACTCCTTAGATTGTCATAGAGAAGAGGAGTGCAGGGTTAAGGGTGAAGTGACAGCTGTTTCATGCTGGCAACTTTGTTTTATTATGAAATGGCTTCTTTTTGTTTCCTGAGTGAGACCTTCATTTGCCACACAGCTGATTCTTACAAAATGGCATTACTCCAATATTTTTCTTCAAAAACTGAAATCACTTATATCCTTTTTCCATGAGGAAGCCTTCTTAAAATGTGAAATTCATATTAAAGTAGTTGTCAGTAATGTCTGTAGAATTCTTGGTAGTTCTTTGATGAAATATTCTAGGTCCGTAGGAATTACGCATCATTGTCTTTTAGGATTTATTATACAGGAAATTCAGGGAAAAGTAGGAATGCTTTGTTTCTTTAGCAGGTACATGCTTGGCCTCTCATGACTGTGACTAATAATGTATTTTCAATATAGAACATTTTTTTTTCCAGGAAAGTGGTTTAGGGAATATACCAGAAGATTTAATTCTTTACTGGCTGTTCTTCCCATTGCAGTGTTTTAGGATAATCACTCATCTTTGCCTGTGACCTAATACTCTGTTCCTTCAAGCAACTGAACAAAATAAAATCTGGACACAATCCCCATACTTAAAAAGAATCTTGTCTTGCTTTGTCTAGTTGCTTGTATATGAAAAATCTCTTTATTTCTCTTTGATTTTATTTACCTTCTAGATTATTCAGTTCAGTCACTCAGTCATGTCTGACTCTGCAACTCCATGGACTTTGGCAGGCCAGGCATCCCTGTCCATCACCAACTCCTGGAGCTTGCTCAAACTCATGTCCATCGAGTTGGTGATGCCATCCAACCATCTCATCCTCTATCATTCCCTGTAGTCTAGATTATTAGCCAGTCCCTAAATAGAGCAGGGCTAGGTTTCTATACTTTCAGTTACTATACTCTGAATTTCTTCTACACTCTTTCCCATGGATCATTAAATTGCATTCCCAAATTTACTCTCAAGTAAATTTTTATATCTTCTTTTTGGATCTCCATCTTTCTTTCTTGTTTATTGAAAAAAAATCTTTATCTACCTTTAAACTGCTGACTTCTGCTGACCTTGAAAGATCCAGCTCATGTACAATGTCTTTGAACTTATCTCTAACTCTTCCAGTCTTAAGTGATTGAACTCTTGTCACTAGATGTGTTTTGAGCACAAACTACGTATGAGGTATGACTCTAGGCTCTGACAGAAAACTTCATGAATGAGATGTCATTTAGGAAATGCCTTCAAGGATGAGTAGAATATGACAGTTAGATTCTTGTGTTTTGGAAAGCTTCTTGGATGGAGGTAAGGCAAAAGTCACATTAGTGGGGAAATCTGCAGGCTGTTATGCTAGGATGTAGCTGATAAGTTAGTTTAACTGGAGTACAGGATTTATGAAGGGGAATAATAGGTAAAAATGCTAGAATGGTAGGTTTAGGCAAGGTCATGGAGAGTGCTATGGGCTTCCGAGTGGTTCAGTGGTAAAGAATCTGCCTGCCAATGCAGTAGACACTGGTTTCATTCTTCGGTTGGAAAGATCCCCTGCAGATAGAAAAGGCAACCCACTCCAGTATTCTTGCCTGGGGAATCCCATGGACAGAGGAAACTGGTGGGATACAGTCCATGGGGTTGCAAAAGAATCAGACGTGATTTAGCAACTAAACAATGAGAACATATATAATTATATATATTGTGCTATATATAAGTAATATAAAATTATATATACATAATTTTTAAAGCAATCTTAAACTTACAAACTCACAAAAAGTTGCAAGTTTGGTGCCAAGAACTTCTATTTTCCTCCACCATTTGAGATTAACTTGTTGACTTGACATCTTATCACATCAACTACTTTAGTATTCATTTCATATAAATGGAGACATTTTCCTATACAACCATCCAACATCCAAATGTAGAGGAACGATCCAAATGTGGAAACAATATCTTATCCTTAGACATCATTGTGTTTTCTCCAATTTTTCCAATAATATCCTATATAGTACAAAGACTTTGGTAAAAATAATATTTCAAGGGTATTTCTGAGTATTTCAAATACCCATGTAGTCCTGTTAAGGGGCTGTGTGCAGTCCTCCAGGATAGACATATTTATCAGGGCCCTGAGAAGCTTAGTTGGTCTCAAACACTCAGCATTGTGTTCCCAGTGTATCACAATATTTTCTCTGTAAAATCTATTTTATTTTTCTTGTGGCAGTTCTATCCTGATGACGTTTACAGAACACCATGTGGTTTTGACTAGACAGTGAAGCCAGAACAAATCCGAGTGTTCTCTCTTCACCACCGGGTGATGAAACTTTCCCCAGGAGGCTGTGCAGGTGAGGCGGCCTCTTGGTCAGCTCCGGCAGTCCTCCAGTGAGTCCCCCTGTCTGAACCCTCAGGAAGACAGCCCTGAAAATCCCTGCCCCCATCTAAACTGTATGAACTCAAGGTTTGAAATTTAAAGCTATCTGGTTTAGGATTTCTATTTAATTGAAAGTATGGAATAGATATATCATAATAAAATTTTAAAAAGTGGTAAAGGGATGCTCTGCATTACCTTCATCACCACCCCCGACCCCAGGCTGGCCGCAGACCTGTGATTCAGTATTAGTCTTCACTGATCTGTGTTCTACCTACAGGGGGGTGCTTACCTTGCAGCACTCCACACCGATGTGTGTCTCTATATAGACACCACAGTATCTATATTCACAATAGGCTCTCCCCAGGGCGTTCGTCAGCATGAAGTCATTCCGTGTTCTGGTGGGACTTCAGATCATCCAGTTTTCTGTTTCAGTTAGAATATTTTCATCTTGTTAGTCATGAATCTTTAGGTCAGAAAGTGATTTTCATTTGGTTTGTAAGGCAACGTTTTGGAAAATTCAAGTAAGGGCCAGCTTAGTTTAAAATGTTAACTCTGTCGCAACATTGGAGTACTAACTGTATCAAACTCAGTCAGTTCCAAATCTATGTCTCCACATTGTGATTACACTTGGCTATGATAGTTCTATTGTATTATTCTTCATGATCTTCTATATTTTCTTACTTTCATCTGATTCTAGCAGAAAACGTACCTGGAAGCATCAAAAGAGTCCTAACAGAATTTCATCTGACTCTGTGGCTGTCTCCTCTCAGGGCCTCATTAGTGAAGATGTGGCCTCTTCAAAGTGGCTGCTAGGCGTCCTGCTGATTTCATTCCCTGCTGGTGTAGCTGGATCTTGATGAGGACTGGAGGGAAAACAATCTGTGACCCAAAGCCCTTGTGTCATTTGGGAGAAAAATGTTCCCAATGGGATCTTCAGGACTGAACTCCAAGGTTTGTACACATATGTTTAAATAACACTGGATTCACGTTTCAAATAATACCATTATTTTTGAAATACAAATGTGAAACATAAACTTCTGCGTGTGTATTTAATGTGTCATGGTTGATGCAGAAAGGAATAATAGGAATATTCTCATTTTATCTATATTGTAAGAGAATGATGTGCTGAACTGAGATTTATAAAGGGAAATTGAAGGAGGAAAATTTCCAGTGTAGTTGAACATTTCTTTTTCAGGATGATGGCCTTCTTATCATCCCAAACAAATATTCTCCGCCTGTTGACACTTACTAGTAGAATATTTGTCATAGCAATGAAAAACATTATTTGTTGTTAAAAGGAAATTTATTACCTATTATATAAGTTCTGGATGTAGCTTAGAGGATAACAGGCAATTTCTGGTAAGAGTCTTAACAATGTATTTCCGAGGTCACTTAATAATGTGTGCTTAGTTGCTCAGTTATGTCCGACTCTTTGTTACCCCCATGGACTGTAGCCTTCCAGGCTCCTCTGTCCATAGGATTTTCCAGACAAGAATACTACAGTGGGTTGCCATGCCCTCCTCCAGGGGATCTTCCCAATCCAGGGTTGAACCCAGGTCTCCTGCATTGCAGGCTGATTCTTTACCATCTGAGTCACCAGGGAAGCCCCCACTTAATAATAGTTTGATTTTAAATTGAATATCAAATGTTCATACTAAATTCTTTTGACTTATTCACTTTTTTAGTTACACCAAAAATTAAGTTGTAGATTAAAACCTTTTTAGGATAGACATTGCTATTATTGGATTTCTGGTTAGATTATTGAATTCTTTTTCTTCACATCACTGACTATAGCAGAAGTAGGAGATAACATATGGCTTAAAATGTGGGTTCTCATCCATCAAAGTATCACCTTGAATTTTATAGAAGGAATCGCTAAGAGATGAATTATTGAATGCACTTGCAGTTAAAACATTTACTCACAACAAATAGTGTGTGTGCATGCCCAGTCACTGAGTCATGTCCAGCTCTTTGCAACAAGTTAAACCTTCTCTAAGTCAGAGTTCCATTTGCTGCCCAGTGAAGATAATAACTGATAGGTGTTCTTCAGTGATTTATACACGATCATATGAGAAAGAAAGAAAAAAAGAAAGAAGGAAAGTGAAGTTGCTTCAGCCGTGCCTCACTCTTTGCGACCCCATGGGCTGTAGCCTACCAGGCTCCTCCATCCATGGGATTTTCCAGGCAAGAGGACTGAAGCGGGTTGCCATGTCCGTTTCCAGGGGATCTTCCTGACCTAGCGACCGAACTCAGGTCTCCTGCATTGCAGGCAGATGCTTTACTATCTGAGCTACAGGGAAGCCTGATCATATGAGAAAATATCTGTAAAATTAATTTAAAAATGAAACACTATACATATTTGCATGACTGTTTAGGTTTGAAATCACTAAATGTCTACTTTTTTCTATT